>PVIW01000081.1:302717-853051 GCA_004026585.1 Noctilio leporinus | reverse complement strand
TAGTGAAATAAGCCAGTCAGTGAAGGACAAATATCATATGATCTCACCCATTACGGGACAATAATGAGCAAAACTAACAACAAGCAAAACAGAACCAAGTATATGAATACAGTGAATAGGCCTTCAGTGGTCAGGGGGAAAAGGGTTGGGGGGAGGGGGGAGGCAGAGGCAAGAAAGGGGAGCAGCTTAGACAAGAACCTAGTATAAAGGAACCATGGACATGGACAACAGGTGGGAATGACTTTGGGGGGAATGGGTGGGTGGGGAGGGGGACAGAGGGGAGCAAAAAGAGGATGGATGTAATACAACAATAAAATTAAAAAAAAAAAAAATCATGGGGAAAGAAACCAGGACCAGGGTTTAAATCCAGGCTATGAACATGACATTATTTATATTTATACCTCATCCCCTTTTTAATCCTTTATGGGTGCCAATCTCTGAATGTGTATAGCATGCAAGTACAAATTACAGGGAGTTCACTTTGGCTCTCTGTGAAAAATAGTTTTCTAGGACATAAAGTAGTTCAAAAACATAGTGTTCTGTCAAGCAGCGAACACCATCCCTAAAGGTGTCCAGACGGAGCTGGATTAAACAAGTGATGTCTTGGAAAGAGTTAATAAGCCTGACTGTAAATTTCAGGGAAGGCGTCATGGTGGAGTTTGAATTAAATGGATGAGTAGAATTTCTGTAGATGCAAAAGGATAGGGTAGGTGGAAATGAAAGAACAATTAGAAAAAACAGATAACTAGATGGCTCTAATAAGCCCCCACCAAGGTACAAGTTTCACATATCACAGCTTGAGTGATTGGGTTCTTTTAAAGCAAAATAGTATATATATTTTTAAATTTTAGCGTGGATTCTCTATTTTCCAGTAAGTCATTTTTATTTGCAACTATCTCGTCCCATTATTGGACTGTTCCATTAAAATTTATAATAAAATAATATCTCCAATTCATTTTATACCTCTTTTGTGAACCCTAATATATATTTTCTTTTTTAGAAACTTGCCAAATTTCAAATTTTGCTACTAGCTTTAATTAGTGAAACACTATTCATACAGTATAGGATAATAATAAATATTTTTGTTATGATATGGAATTATAATTTGCTCTATTCTGTCTCTTTATCATGTAAAATATTTATTAAGACAGCTTAAATAACATATCTGTACTATTTAAAAAAATATCCATACCTACTGTGTATCCCTCTGAGAAGTCAAACATTTCTAAAATACTGTGCGTTTTTGTCAGGCAGTGTCACAAAACAAGTTTGTTTTTTGTATCAGTAAACACACAGTCAAACTTAATGCACTCGGTATGGTATTTGTTCTTCAAAAGTTGTTCTGCATGACAATTAAAAGAGAGAAAGTAAAGAAAATACAGCAGCAGAACCCTCGCTCCCTGGAATGTGTTTCAGGGTTTTCCATAAGTTGTCGACTGTTCTACGTCATCTAGTAGGCTTGAAAAACAGAAAGCAGCCTTGTCTGTCAGGTGTTCTGCCTCATCCCTCCCCAAATCCTCCAGCGTGCGCAGGGCTCTTCTTCAGTTGTCCCAGTGTTATGCAATTTATCCCATCTCTAAATGCCAGTCCTGTCTCATGATTCACTTTCAGGTTGGATGCTTACAGCATACCGCCATTACCCTGAAAGTGCCTGTGACACAGAACTTGGTCTATCTTCCATTGATAAAATTAGCTCATTAGTAAAAATAATGAAAGTTTTATAGTAAAATAAGGGTGTATTTTGGATGTATTTTAATCCAAATACTTCAATTTACACAAATATGTGTCAAATATATTGATATGCTTTTCCACTGAGGAAGACTCTTTAACCAGACAGTTATTTCGTGTTTCCTTTATAGAGAATCATACTACTACTATATCATTTTATTGTCTCACCTACTGGCATTGTATGTGTCTCTTTGGACCCTTGGGGTGATTCAGTGAGGTTTTTGAACAGTGAGAAAGAACATTTTATAATTCCACGAGTGTTCTTTGTGGTCATGTAGAAATGTCAGCAAATGTGTTTATACTCCCCTTTCATTAGCCAGCTATCATTTCAAAATGAGGCAAATGCTTACTTTTACTGAGTTTGAAGTTAAAAATTGGAAAAGGGAACTTGTAAACTACACATTTGCTGTTTTCTTTAAAATCAAAACTTAAGTAAATAAAAACTTGTGGAAATATTTTGCAAAGGTTTTTTTTTTTTTAATAAAAATACATTTAAATGGGGTAATTGTTTTTTGGAGATTATAAATCAAATATGCGATCTGTTAATCATCTAAAATATTGAATCAGATAGCTCTTTGGGCATACTGATTCCTTATCTTTAAATTCTTCTATATGACCTATCAATTCTTTCTTTTTCAGCACAGTGACTTTGTTATCTTTAAATTCTTCTACCTGGTCTTATGTATCAGTTTTTTTTTCACTGAAGTACTATATACCTATATGCATCCCATTTTCTATATAACAGAGGTGGTGTGATAACTACAAAAAAAACAACAACATTAGAATCACCTTTATAACTCTTTTATTACACAAAATACTTGTGTAGAGCCAACTAACCTTCCAGAAATGAAAAAAGAAATATAGTAGCTGAGAATTCCCATATTCAGAATAGATATCTTACATTTAAGGTCTCATCTTAAAGAATTCCTTATAGGAATCTCTATGGCAATCTGGTGTTTAGACCGGAGAGGAAAGCACAGAAGGCCTGGGCATTTTACCAGTCTTTCTGCTCCTGGTCATATGCTGTTTGCTTATCACCTAGAGGATACTTCTGTGCCTCAATTTCCCACATTTATCAAAGATGACAATATAGTTCTGGAGTATATGCACTAAAAAATTTAACAAAAATTAACATTTCTATTTGGTTAAATGTTTTCTGTGCATGAATATATAAGGGAATATGTATGTATGGTCCTATACACATTCCTAATATTCTTATATAAAGATAGAATCTGAAGCTTATTTTTTAGGATGTTAGAACATTAAAATAGATTCATGCATGCTTTTCCAGTATGTCAATTTTGGGGCCTAGATATGACAAAGCTATTATTTGTAATGGCAATTGAAATGCAGTTATATTTTTGTGACTGTATGTAAGAACATAGGGGGAGTGGAGTAGCAGTCCTTTTTTATATATTTTTTAGAATGAAGCAGAAAAGCCTGCTCCCTTCTATACTTGGAGGAATTTGTTTGAAGCAAGGACAAACCAAGCAATCAATGATCAGCTAGAAATTACATTATCTTCCCGCTTTACTAATATTTTTACCCTCTGAAAATGTATGGATATTTTTATGCAGATATATTACTAACTTTTGGATGAATACCAATATTTTTCATTTGCAACCAGGAGTATGTTCCTGGTGTTATCTAAATACTCTTTAACAAGTCATAATCAATTTCATTATAGACATCTCAGGCAGAAAACTGGTAATTAAACATTTTGTTTCATTCCTAAGTAAGTAGGCCAGGATTCTCCATCACAGGACACCTTTCTATGGGGTGTGATTCAGAAGGCCATATGAGGAAGGCCCTTTTAAAAACAATACTTCTCTTTTAAATATATATTCCTAATTAAGATTTACTGCCATAATGGGCCACAGTTGCCAATAGGATCATATAATGTCGCTCAAGTGTGTTGAGATAGAAAAGTTTTCAAATGACTGATTTAGATTTGATGATGTTTTATTGATATAAGAATCTGTAGCTATATTCAAATGGAAACAGAAAGTCAATGGAAATAGTAGTGATGAGAGGATAGGTAGTTAGAAGGACTAAAATTAGCCTTCACTGTTAAATAAGTCACTCAAAATACCTTTATTGATATTAGATTGTGAAATCATTCCCTTACATTTAAACAATCAAATCTGTACCTGTCTTTCATCTCAGTGCTTTGCCTATTCACCAGTTAATAAAACTGGTGTTTTATTAACTTTTCCTGATTCAGCAGGTATGCCTAGAAATGTCTGGTAGTTCAATGCCCATTCCAACCTCACTAAAGCAGCTTTTTGTAGCAGAAGTTGTGATACTAAACTGTTCTTAAGCAGAATAATTTTACTACATTATATAATTGTTGCTAAGACAGCTTATTCAGAACTAATAGTTACAGGAAATTGGGGTATGTCCATTTCAAGATGAGCCTCTTTCCCCCCAAAATCTATATTCATCATTAGACTGAAGTTGAAAATATTTAAGATCAGTATGTTTTGGATTCTGAACTCCTGTGTTGACACATACATCTTTGTTTTGTTTTGTTTTGCTTTTAAATGAGATTTATAGAAAGGGGTATCTATACTTTCAGTACTTTAAAAATATAAGGGTAGAGATTCTTACCCATTGCTCCCAACTTTCCTGGGAAATTTAAGTGCCTTCTGTTTTTCCCCCCATTTCTGAGATATCAGTAGAGACTCGCAATTTAGAAAATGGTGAAAACTGAAGAGTCCTGTTTCTTTCTTCCTTACCTTGAAACTCTTTTGAGTCTATTAGCAGAAGATGGAAACAAGACGTGCTTTTAGTCCTGCCTATTGTTTGAATAAATGAAGACTGTGTATTTAGAGGAGCCTATTTTTAAATACTAACTTCCTTCAGTATTTTAAAATGAAGGCTTACCATAGAAAAATATTTAAGAATTAGCTCCTAGAAAAGAATGCAATTTTCTCACATATTCTAAATGTATTATCTCTAGTAGTAAATTAAATAATCTCAGAATTTATAATTGGGAAGTATACCTTAACTTAAAGTTCATTGATCACCTATATATCACATTCATAATTCCTTTTTAGAGTATTAACTGTCAGTGGAAATAAAGTGCACATAATCTTCCACTTAAATTAATTTAGCAGAGAAAAAAACTAATTGACCTCACATAGACCTGGTAACCAAGTAAATCTGCCTAACACCTGTAAGCACCAGATTGCTTTCATCTTGTACACTTAAATAAACATGTAAGGTAAAAATAGGAACTATTAGGTTGACTAAAGTTTGTTTAGGTTTGTCTGTAGGATGGCTCTAGTGATACTTAGCTGTCTTTAATTTCACTAAAAACAATTTTTTAGATTGTATTGTGACAGCTGTCATATCAGCATGCTTGAAAAAACATCAGAATTGGTGAATTTTTTTTTTTGTGCAGCCATTTTAGTACTAAAGATGGAAGAAAATATGCAACATTTCTGGTACATTGTGTTTCATTATTTTAAGAAAGGTAAAGACTCACAATTCTAAAATTATATGTATGGAGCCAGAGAGGGAACAAGAACTTATACTTGATAGCCCTTTTGAACCTGTGGTTGTGGTATTACAGTGCACCTGCCTGGGCAATGTCCAACATGCAGACACATGTGCAGAAGTTTTTGGCACTAAGTTCATTACATGTATATTTAAACAGTTAAGAAAACAGGCTGCTGTAAATTTTGTGCAACTAGGATATTTACATGTCATTTTTGTTTAATAATATTGGGATCCTGTCTTTGCTTCTTTCAGAAATACTGTTAAAATATCACTGTGGCAAAAATAGTCATTGAATGAAGTATTGTAACATTCTAAACCTTAACTATTTGATTGCGTTTTTATACTTGATAGTTCAAGGTTGACTGAGTTTGGATACTCTCACCAACCTTAGTGGATTTGTATCTACTGACTAATAAAAAGAAGGAAAGAAAAGTGCAACAGTCTCCCTAAATGATGTAACTCTCCTGGGCCTAGGAGGCCACTCAGATTCCAAAGAGAGAACTACAGTCACTAGAAATAAAATGATAGCATTCCCTTTAAAGTTTAGTTTTTGAGGCTAAAACAGCAGTACCTGAGAAATCATTTCTGAAATTTTCTCCCTCCAGCTAACTCCAATGATATTTTTGAAAACTTATTCTACGGCATGTCTCTTTCTTCATTCCCTCTCCTACTTCTTCTTGTCTGCTAAATTCTATAATCCACAAATTTATAAGTTTAAGATCACCCTAAAAACAAGAAAATCAATGTTCTATTTTTGTGGCATTTGTACAAGTTCTATAGGACTTGAACTATATACCCAGTTGTTTCTTGAATCATTTCGAAAGGAAAAAGAAAAACATATTCTATGAGTCAATGTAGCCTATAGCATATCCTGATCTTACCCAATACTTCAGAATTTTAACTGACTTTCAACCAGAAGTTTCTAAAAGAAAGGTTTATTTTGACAATAATAAATATTGCGCACTGTTTTTTGGTCACTAAACAGCCCAATTGTGTTTGCCAATGCTTCCCTTGGAAACAGATAGAAATAGGTAAAATGGTTTTGAAATCATTTTGAACACTCTTGGCTTTCTTAACCACCCAAAAGTAAACTTTTGATTTGGCAAAAGCAGTCTGAGTTGAGAAATATTTTAGTATTTTACTACCAAGTAAAATATTTTTAGTGTCATTTAAAGACTTTTTTTTTTTTTTTTTTTTTTTTTTTTTTTGAGCATATGCTTGCTTGTCTGTGTGGACAACTTACCTTTGGGGTTTTTCTTTACTAATTTAAGTATTCTGACTAAGCTTTTATTTTGAACAGGGTGTCAGATGGTGGAATATTTTCAGGCTTAATTTTCTTTTTAAGATTTTACTTACTATTTTTAGAGAGGGGAAGGGAGAGAGACATCGATGTATCATTGCCTTTCACCTGCCTTCAGCTACAGACCTGGCTAGAGACCTGGCTGGAGACCTGGCTGGAGACCTGGCTGGAGACCTGGACCTGACTGGGAATCTAACCAACAACCTTTGGGTTCAAGGCCTTACCCACTGTGCCACCAGCCAGGGCTTCAGACTTAATTTTATTGTCTATTTGCAAATTAATGGAAGCTTCTTTTTCTGTTAATGAATAGTGTTTTATTTTGTTTTTTCAAAATAAAGAATTTTTTCTTCTTTCAAATATGACAAATTTG
Organism: Noctilio leporinus; assembly: GCA_004026585.1. Taxonomy (NCBI): domain Eukaryota; kingdom Metazoa; phylum Chordata; class Mammalia; order Chiroptera; family Noctilionidae; genus Noctilio; species Noctilio leporinus. The sequence continues at coordinate 846,149 of PVIW01000081.1, read as the reverse complement.
AAACCATTGGGGAAATATCATTCTACATACACTTCCCTCCCAAATATTAGGAAGTAGTTGCATAAGAGAACAGTAGATTATAGCATATACTTGGTGTTTATTCAGCCCATGACCACTAATACACATGTATATTATAGCCAAATAATTAATTGCATGTAATTATGTAAAGTATGAAAAAATATTGATTTAACATGATACTTACAATATTTTTTCTGACTGAAAATGGGGGCTATAAGTTCAGAATGCCCAACTGATCATTTTGATGCTTCTTCTGACCAAATGTGACCTCAGGCAAGGTAGTTTACCTCTGCAAAATGGGTTCAACAATTTTGCCTAATTAAAGAACTGTTGCAGGCACTAATGGACTTAGTGTACATGGGTGTATATGGAAGATGTAGAACAGAGTTCCTGGCCTGTGGTAAGCCAGATCCCCATACTTTATTGTGTAGCATTTACATGGCCCAGTGATGCCTGGTAGGGGAGAGGAATAGAGGGTAAGAAGGGTTGAAATTGACCCCTGCACCTCTTTGCTGGAGTTGCTCTTGCTTGCTGGACAAGGTCACTCAGAAGGAGGTGTCCTTTTACTTCAAAGACGCCAGGTAGGGTAGGGATAGCTCTATATGTCAGCTGTCTTTATTATCATCACATACCCTTCTTTTTCAGTTGCTCTGAGATTGTGAAGTGAGCCCCTATTTCACAGCATCATTGTGAAAGTGTGGCGTTAACAATTCTTCCTCTATAAGGTAGTTGGAAAGTGTATAAGGCAAATATCCAAGTAATTGTATGTAAGCTCCATTTAGCAGCATTGATATTATATAAGACTTAAAATTAGAAGAACAGAAGTCGTAGTTAAGGTTTAGCATTTACAGTAATTAAGGCAACCAGCATAGTGTTAGGATAGGGACTGCTATTGAAAGATAGTATGCACTTTTTGAATTTCCACTGGATATATGGAATGAAATGGAGGTGGAACATGATTACAAACTGCATGAGGAGGACCAGTCTCGAACTTAATGATAACTAACTGATACTCAGTACAAAGTTATTGTAACTGGCAGTGTGTATGGATGTTTGAATTGGCGAAGTGCTCCATATTCATTATTTATATTCAATATTTTCCTAATAAGTCTTCTACAGTAAAGTGTATGAAGGATTATTTTTAACTGAAATTTCATTTTTAAAAACTGTCACCCAGGAGCTTTCATTAAAGTACAATGAAGAAGCAAAATAGTGAATCAGGTCCCATAGGTCCTGGAGAGATACACAGAACATGAAATTGGCTGTATTTTAAAGCTGACACTAGAGAACAGGAGTTCTCCTCCACATAAGGGCTACTAAAGAAAAGAAGCAGGAACCCTGTCTCTATGGGGTACTGTCAGGGGAAGGAAGTTCCCTGTCCATACATGGCTGGGTCTTCCTATGGGGTCAGCCGGATTGATATCCTTGGAGTTCATCTTATCCCTAGAGCCTCTGGAACACTGGGTCCAGAGGCAACAGACATAGCATCTTTGAGCAGGCTGATGTGGTCACCCCTATGTTACTTTCTGGTATATAGCCTCCTTCGCTCCAATGTGTATATAAGACTGTACTTGCTGTGAGCTTGGTGTGCGCTCTGCTGTTGTGGGAGAGTGGAAAAACCATGTGTGGCAACACCAGCACCCTCCAGCACCTGGCCACATGGAAGCAGGAGAGTGGCTGTGGAAATGCCTGAACCTTAGCTTGCGGCTGCTGTCAAGAGGGGGACAAGAGCAGGAGCACACCGACACTCTCAGCTCCCCGGCCATGTGGTTGTTACCCTGCCACTGCAGTAAAGCAAGCAAAACCTAAAGGCTCCACGCAAGTTCTTCTTTGTCCCCTGCCCAAGGACCAACCTCCCTGCTGTCATCACTTGGTGGTCTCGCACCCAATACCACGGGACCTGACAGGGGCTGTTTCCTATAACCATTGTACTGACTCTGCTTCACCCTTCTGCTTCCTGAGTCTAAACACAAACCACCTTTTTTTCTCCTTGGATTTTTCTTCTCTCTTTATCAAATATTCAAATAATGCCTGCATGTATTAGGTTGGCAATTTCCCATAGTTCAAGGTAATGGAGAGCCAGCTGGTGTAAAGGCTTTGGGATTGTGTTGACTCCCTTCCCCTTCTCAGCCACCACCTTCGGCTTCCAGAGCACACTGAGTGTTTTCTCACTTCAGTGTATCTTCCTTCTCCTTTCCTTTGGCAGAGCAGAAATACTCATCCCTTCTCAGCTGAAATCCTAAGTTGCCTTGGAATTCCTTTTCGGGCTTTCTCTCTTCCTACACCGCTCAGCTATACCAAAGGCCAGCGTTTAAGGACCACTGTCTACACTGCGGCCCCAGTCTAGATGCCCAGGCCTGTCTTGTCCCAGTTCCATAGAAATAGCCTCACTATAGTCATAACGGGCCACTAAATGGTTGTTATGATGATCCATATGTTTCAGTTTCCTTTACATTTTGTTTCTTTCTGCTCCGCTGCCTCTTTTTCAAAGTAAAAACTTTTGTTTTTCACTGTCAACTCTAATACACTTACCAAGATACTTTTCAAATGGGTACTCAATAAATGCCATAAACTACATTTAGCCTGCCTGATATGGTTCTGGGGAGTTTGTATCTGAATTATATAAAATGAAAGAAATCCTATACCTATTTGTGTGTCTATAACCATCACACAATGGGAGTGATTACTCTGGTTTACTGTTATGTTTCCCAGCATAATATAAACTGCATGAAGACACCTTCCATGTGTATTGTACTGTACAATTGCTTGGTACATCTCATGGTGGATAGAATATGCTTAGAAAATACTATAGAATAAATGTTGCAGAATTTTGGTGCTCAACATATGTTTTAAACCATCTACATGGGACAATATATATTTGGTCTTTATAATTCAGAGCATACTATCTGATGATATATTTTCATGTTTTTTTTATATCTACTATAGAAGAGATCCCTAAATTTGCTTTATAGTGCATAATCTTTGGCATATAGATAAGAAAAATGAAAATTTTGTTGTATAAATAATTTAGTAATTATTTGAGAAATCAATAATTATTAGGAAATACATTTTTAGATTTCATAACACATGATACTTAAATACTATAAAAGAAATAGTCATTCCAAAATTTAAGAATTATAAAATCCTGTTCTATATTTGAGAAAAGGCCCTCTTTTTAATGTTAGAGCAGCTGAGCATATCCAAAATAAAGTTTGTTGCCATTATAATGGATAAATATATTATTATATCACATATAAAAATATATTATGTAGTATTATTGTACTTTTGTATTTGTAAAATTTCAAGTGAGATGAGACATGCTCTTAATAGTTAGTGGTTCAAAGTAAGTGTAAAGAAAATAATTTACAAAGTAGATTAATGATAAACAGATTACAGGATTAAAATTTCAATAGCATAGATATTTATGAGTTGTAAAAAGAAAAAAATAAGGGGGTGAAGGGCAAACTGTATTTGTACTCCTGCATTTCAGGTGAGGTATCCACATTTTCCTTGTCTTGTTCTTTCTCATTAACTATAGAAACCCATAGAAATAAGTCTCTGTGCAGCTCCAAATACCCCTATTTCGTTTTAGATGCTATTTCCAATAAGGGCACTGTTTCTTGCAAAGAATATTGCATCTCACTAATTGTCCTACAAATCCCATTCTTAATTAAAATCAAAATCTTCATAGTAACCACTTTACTATATAGCTGGCAAATGTGTGTTCTTGTTTTTTTTTGGAAGATAATGCTCTGGATACATCTCCCCCCCCCCCCCCCTTTTAAAAAGGAGCAGCCCTGGTGAGAAAAAATTTATAGGAATTGATTTTGTTTGTTTGTGGCTGCAGCCATAAAAATTCCCAAGCAAAACTAAATAGTGCTTGTGGGGCACAGACATGGTAGTTCATTGGCAAACAATTAAGTTTTATAATACTGTTAATGCTAGACAATAAGACAAGGTATGATCATTCCAATTTCATCATTTGACTTATTTTATACTAAACTGTATACTCCATCTTGCATATGCTGGCTATAATGTGACCTATTTTATTCTACACTGAGTTGCTGCTTTGTTACATGCTCAAAAATAGCAAGTCATCTCCTCAGATGCCCTGTACCAATGCTCTTAACAGCAACAACAACAACAACAAATTAAATACGAAGTAAGTTTGAATAACAGTAATGGTGGGAAAATCTATCCCAGGATTCATTCTTTTTACAGGGAGTTGGCAAACCAGGAAGAATAGACTTTGTCATGTGCAAATATGGTGGCCGTAAATGGTGCTGAAGGCTTTCCCATTGTCCTCTGAGCTTGCCATGAGAGAAAGCCGGGAGAGAAAGAATGACACGTTTGATAGAGTTGTGAAGAATGTTTGAATGGCTATTGGGTGTTGAGCATTGTCTTGCAGTGACCTCAATTCGGTACAGTAGAGACCCTTGAAAGCACTGTCTGAAGTCACAATACCACTATTCTCCTCCAGTTACTAAAAGGGATTAGTTAAAAGGGTGACGTTCCGTGCAGAGAGTTCCAAGTATTCTATGAAACAAAAGGCTCTGAAATGTTTTTGAAGTTATTTTTAATTGAGTTGAACTAATTTAATAAAGGTCCTAAGGAGGGGAAAAAATAAAGGAATGTGATTGTTTTATGATTCCTCACAGATGGAATGGACATTTATAGCATACTTTTCCTTTAGTGTACCAGAGAACAGTAGCTCCATTTACAGCTACTGTTAGCAATTTAAAACTGCTCCAAAATGAAGTCTTTCAAGAAGTTGACAGCTTATAAATAAATCTGTCTGATAAAATTGAACATAAACTGCATCTGTGGTTAGTTTGCCAAAATTAATTCTACATTTAATTAGAGATAGCAGTCAAACATATTTAATAAAAAACAGTCTTGGAGAGTAAATCAAATGAAGTCAGATTTTAGCAGACGTTTTGCATTTTTTTTGCAAGGAGTGATGAAATGACCTCACCTCTTCGATTCCCAGTTACATGGCAGCGTGAGCACTGTAGACTTATGGGGAAGCCAATGAGTTCACACTGTTTGGAAAGATTCCTTGCTCAGCTTGGAGTAAAGAGAGAAAACGATCATTTTGTGATTTTGCTTGTTTCCATCATTGGGTTTTACTTTGATGCCATATGTATTAAACTAACAAGTTAATAAGCATATTACTGCTAATGATTATAGAGACCAAACTAAGGTAATCCTAATTATATATGTACAAATGCATACAATTGCCCTTAAAATGTTTTATTTTGATTCCATGGCAATCTTTTTTCCCCCTTTAATATAACCATCATAGTGAGATGTAATAAAATGACATTTCTTCCCCCACAAAGACTTTTTAAAAAATCAGCCTTGCTTATCAAATATTTGTGCTTGCTCTGCATGGTTTAAGCAATGTGGCATAGTTCTGGAATCCTGGGAAAGATGCAAAAACACATAGATCGATCAAAATGTAGCAAACGGTATTTTGGAACAAAAGTGACTTACAGTTCAAAGGGCAAAGAAGTAGATCCTCAAACATTGAAATTTCAACACACAGTCCATAGTCCTAGGGAAAGTATACAGAGAGACAATGGAAACTAGTATTAGCAATATCAATTTCAAATACGTATAAAAATGATATTTGCCTACACAAGTGCGTACAAAAATTGAATTAATTCAGGCCACATATTATTTTTATTCCCTTACGTATGTGTTGTTACTCTATGGCAACATGGAGGGGTTTTAAAAATCTTGTGGGAGATAACAGTGCTGTACTTAGTTAATATCGAATTTGGATTAGACATTAAGTGTTTATTTACTGAGCGCCTCTATAGTCTTAGCATTGCAATCAGATAGATGGTTAATTTATACTAAACATTTTTCTAAAGTACCTACATGTTTTGGTGTCAATTTCTGACAGAAACATGAAAAGGCATTTTTTTCAGCTTTATACATTTCATTTAGCTGTTTTTCTTTTCAGAAGAGTATTTTTGTATGAATCCACCCTCAAGTAACTTTTTCAAAATATTGCTGAATTTATTTAGAATAACAGAAAGTAAAAGTAATATACAATTTTCCTAAATTTAAACAATGTATCATTGTTTTGACATTTGCACCTTGAACCTCGCATTGATTGTACTCTGAAGAAACACCTCAGTAGTGAGTGTTTACAAAGCAAACATTCTTTCTACCAGTCACTTTTGGTTATGTATGGAATAATTGTTTTGTTTTGTTTTTAAACTCATAGGTGGCTTCAGGTACTAATGTGTTGTAGTTATTTCCTCATTTATCAAAATAGAAACCACCTGAAAGTTATTAAAATAGTGGATCTCAAAAGGAAGAGTTGGCCAGTTCAGTCATGTTATAACATCTAAATCATATAATGACATATCCCAAAGGACTGGCTGAGACCAATTTATATATTGAATTTGAGGAAACAACAATTTTAATTAATGGTTTCAAATTAGGTATATGTGTTTTTGTGCCATTTCAGAATTAGGGTATCTTTAATGAAACTGTGAACAATTGTCCCTCTCATTTAATAGAAGTATAACTAAAACAAACATCTTCCTTAATTTAGGTAATATGAAAATAGATTTATTATCTTCATGTCATGCTTTCTGTAGGTGCTTGGAAAATAACTTGTTTGAAAATTTCATAAACAAATTTATAATTTATAAAATAAACAGCTTCTGAATATGAGTTAACAGTTCCATGCTTCCTTATGATTTTGTTAGAAAATCCCTTTCAGCAGTTGATTTTATTTTAGGCAGATTACCCAATCTCACTGAGTCAAGTTTTTGCCACTTTAAAATGAAAATACTAAATAAATTCTAAAGCAACTTCTTGGTCTTTAATTCCATGACAAGAACATTTCTACCCATTCTACTTTTCCTCCAATTTCAAACAGATACCATGGCCTTTCATCATTTTTGCCAGCTATATGAGGTGACATTAAGCAGAGAGAACCAATGGGGAAGAGAGCCCCTGTTTGTAATGGTACAGCTGCATTTTTGTAGCATCTTCAGGTGTAAAGATAATGACAGGTAGAGAAGTAGGTCATTTGATGCTCCCAGTCATTGACCCAGAGGCACCAGATCAATGTAATAATAATTTAATTTAAAAAATCCAAACTGAGAGTAAAAATTGTCACCCTTCCATTGCTAAGGAAGTTGAGAGGTTTTGGTTAAAACACGCCTAAAGGGTACTGTAGAATCCTGAAGCAAATATGTAGTACATCAAGTATACCTTAATTTAAAATACAATAACATGACTTTTTTGATATTCTCAAAATTGAAAAATAGTTGTTCTGCCAAGACACCTATTCTACAAATGCTAAATAAAGTTTTAGAAAGCACTGTAATATTGGATATAATTCCTTGAAATCAAAGAATGATTGGGCGTATTGGGTTAGGGCCTTACCTAGAGCAGGAAATGTGTCTGAAGCATCAATGCATCTACCTTACTGAGAGTTCTTACTGTCCGTCACAGTGTAGCACATATTCTCCTGAGCACACTTCTCGTCTCTTGTTACAGATCCATTTATCTCATCGATGATGCCAGTTGTCTTTTAAAAAGGCAAATCTGGTTATGTCATCTTCCTGACTGAAAACCTCTGATGACTTCCAGTGACCTAATAGATAAAGTCTAAACACCAAAGTCAGGTAAATAAGACCCTTATCTATCTTACCAGCACAGTGTCCAGCCTCCTGTTTATACAGTTGTTTACCCTTGTCCAAGATGCTCATTCACAGCCTTTACAAACTATTGCTCATTTTCAAAAGCCAAAGCAAACCTCATCTTTTCTGTCAAGCTGTCCTTTTCCTCTCTCTCTCTCCCCTCCCCCAACTCTCTCTTTCCCTTATTCTGCACCCACTATGCTTTTTAGTCACCTTTTATTAAACTAGTTTTTAAATATTTACCACCAAGCCCGCCCAGCATATATATTTAAGAAAAGTTAACTCTGCAGAACAGTATTAAATGTAAATGAGGGGTGATATTTCTTTTGTTGCCAAATGTGTTTTATGGAGGTCGTTTCACTAGTCTTTTCCAATATCTAATGATTTGTCTATGAATTGTACTTCAGTGAAAATATGGGATACGGTTCTCTATAGTTTTTGATACTATTCAAATATTTCCAAATTTTTCTTAAGGTTTTTCAAAGTTTATGTATAATATAACATTCATAAATGCTGCGGTTATGTGGTTAAGGTTTTAAATTGTCATTTTGAAGCCAAAACTGAGTTCCTAAGATTTCAGTTTATATATTTACATATTTATTTATATGAAAATACTTTTCAAAGAGAATTGCCACCTTCTATAAATTAGTAATTCCTTTTAATTGCCTCAAATGGTTCAGTCACATGTGGATTTTTGAAGTTGCATGCAGCTTTGATGTTTTATTAATTATTTTCAAGGTGGCTTTCTTTCCAAAGTGAAGCGTACATATTGATTCTGTGTATGATGAAGACTGAAATTTCTATCTTGGCACTGGTACTTCTTGCAATCAGTTCTAGAAAGGGTTTGATCGTTTTTAAGCAACTCTCCAACAGTTAACTGTTGGCTGCCAAAGTTCAATTTAGATAAGTGGAGGGGAAGAGTTTAGAAATTTCACACATTAAATGTGTGATGGGAAAAACCCAATATAATGTATTAAAGATGCAGCCTTTGGAAGGCAAACATGGAGTATTGTAAGAATTGTGTGCCAGTCTCCAAAGGTTTTCAGTCAGGTTTGGTTCAGAAAAGCCCTCGAATGTGTTGGAAGCACATCTTGGAAGGGGCTGTGCGGGATGTCGGGAAAGCACCAAGCAAGTCTTGGTTCCATAGAGTCTGTAAAGGCGACTATGGTACATGACAAAAATGGGTCTGTGTGGCTTACCACTGCCAATCTTCGTGATTGATACAGATTGTTGGAGCCATCGCTATCATATGGTGCTCCATATTGATTGTTAAAATCTGTAAAACGGAGTTATTTGGAGTGTATTTTTCCATGTTATTGGCTAATTTTTCCTGTGCCAAAGAGTTTATATGCATTTGACCTTTGCTCTGATTTCTTAGTTGTTACCATGACTAGAAGAAAACTATATCATCATTTCTTTATTCATTAGATTTAAACAATAATATTGTAATCTAATTGTCAAGGAACAAAAGCATAGTTGCACATTTGAAAATTCATCGTATAAACGTTCTCAGTAAGCCAGTTGTCCCTTTAGAGATGGCTTAGATATTTAATTTTTAAAATTGTCATCTAGACTTGAAGAGAATTAGAAATCTCATGTCAAAGAAATTCTTTTAGGAGAGATTTTGTTCTTACCAACCATTGCAAAAATAAAACAAACAAAACCGAAGAAGGAGATAGTTTGGCTTTTTTTAGGATTGATCTTATTTTATTATAGAGTTCAAATGTAACCAAAATGTATGTAGAAATACTCCAGCCTTTTCAATTGAAAAGGTTCAGCATGTTTGCCAAAGGCAGGTGACATAGGAGAGTTTCCTTTAAAGCACCTATAATGTCAGGATCATTATAAAGCAAGCAACCAGAATGATGGATTGTACGGCTGGAAAGAACCCACGTAAGAATGAAAACAGATGGTATTATCATTCTAGCCCAAGTGCTGTGTGGATTTTTTTGGTCAGGGTCTGATTAAGGTTTCTGAAATTATTAAGTGGCTAGATAATGGAGAATAAGAAAATGAGAACACAGGGCTGGCCAAGACTTTAATGCTCACTTACACAAAACTGCCTGCAGGTTCAACAAACCCATGTCTGGGTTTTGTGGGTTTACTAGGTTTCTCTGCAGCAAAGTTGTTTTTGATGATGGTCACCATTTTAATTAACGGAATATCAAACTATATGTTTAGAACAATAATAATAAGCCATCCAAACCCAGATGCTAGATGCCACACATGTTGACATGTTGGAGAAGGGATCTAAGAAAAAAAAAAAAAAACAAACACTCCCTCATTCTGCAAGCTGGATTTAAATTAAACTAATAAGGGAAAAGGGACGGCCATTTTCGTTTTCCATTTTCAGTAATCTTCCTCCCCACTGCCCTTTCTCCCTTACTCCACACCTAATTACCAGCTATCTCCATTTCTTCATCTGCAATTGCTAACTTCATGTCTTTGGTTTACTTATTTACATGCTCAGTATAAGTCATGCTAAGTATATATGTTAGCACACGAGGTCTGTCCAGGAAGCATCCAGCCATGTCCTATGAAAAATAAAGACTTTCATTGAAGAGAATGTGAGGTACAAGCAACACTGTACATAGGACAATGAGCTTCAGTCCCCTTCAAAGTAGGCACGTTGGGGCCTCACACAGTTCTCCCAATTGCCATCACCTGCCCAGTAGTATTTTCTTGAACCTCATTGACATCTCTTCCCTTTCAAAGGTGACTTTAGTTTTGGGAAAAGTCCTAAGTTGCCGGGCACCAAATCTGGGCTGTAGTGGGACTGAGTCACCTTCTTGATTTGATGTTTCACCAAAAAACTCTGCATGGGACATGCTGCATGAGTGGCAAGTTGTTTTGATGAAACTGTCAATCACCAGTTGCCCATAGCTGTGGCCTTCTGAATCATCCAAATAGTTTTAATGAAGGAGCGTTCAAGCTTAAAGCAAAATCTAATGAGGTTCATTGCTCTACTCAGTCAGTTTGAATGCCTCAGCCACAAAGTACAGTTCGTTGCTTACACAACAGAGTCTACTTCCCCCAGTGACTAGTACAGTGAAATAGTCATTGTTCACACATGTGCATTGCAGTCCATTCTCCTCGGTTGCCAGGTTACATTGATATCAAACCATTCTCATTGTATTGACAATGGCTGGTCTTTTTCTGGACAGATTCGTAGATACATTAAGTAAGGGAAGAAGCATTACATCTTTCTGTGCATTCTGAATGTTTTCTTTGTATCACATTACACATTCGTATAATTTTACTCTGTAGTCCTTAATTCCTTTAAAAATATATTCATGAATTAAACCATTTAGCAAAAGTCAAACAAAACTCAAGCCATGAGATTCTGTGATTACTTTCAGTGTGATTGCAGCTGAAGAACATTTAAACTTTGAGTTTGATTATTTCAACTATGTTTTTATTTTTTAAACTGTGGTTCAGCCATGTCTTTTAAGGTATAATTTCCTTAGACATAGCAATACTAAGTTTCTTAAATTCAGGTGGGCAGCTTGGATTATGGCTCTATTCCCTATATACCTGTCTATAGTTTCACAGTGACTCCTGTTAAGCTAGATATTTTTCACTTCTTCTAGAGTATAGTTGACCCAGATCATAGCACTCTAATGTGAAAGTATAGGATTTTTACTGACATTCTTGTCTCTTGAAAGAACAGTTTGATAAAAATATTCTTGATTTTTTTCATTTAAGTCTCACATGGTATGAAGCTAGGAAAAACCTGCAGGCTTTGCTTCTAAATACCAATAAGTATTAATGAAGTAAATGATCTGTCAGCAGGATGATAGCAACTTTATGTTTGGAGGGTAAAACAAGAGAGCAAACCAGATTTTTCCAGGTCATGCAGTAGCCGTAGTTAAGCTATCTGAGTAGGGCACAGAACTTTTGACAAAGGTGTGATAAATGCTTCAGGTTTGAAAGGCTTTGGAATTATTTCCTTCACATGCACAAATTTTGTTCTTGTGAAAAAGTAAGCCATCTTAAATTAACATTGAGCTTTTTTGGATAATTTACAAAAATAAACATTGAGCCTGACACCAGGTTTGTGTGGGAGTAAGGTAAATTTGGGCTAAATGACTGATGTACTGTTTGGTATAAACATTAGATTCCATATTGCTACTGTCTGCCACTACTCTTGTCATTAATCAAATAGATACTAAAATGTACAGCAATGTTTAACTGTATTTAATGCAGTTAGTTTTTATAATCATTGCTGGTAGCTATCCAGGTGCAGGTGGTAGCTTTTTTTTTTTCTTCCTGCTTTAAGATTATGAGATCATTCACTGTCTTTCTATAGAAATAGAAAAGTATTTTCTGAGTATACAGGTTTGATTTGATCTGTTGAAATTGGTATTATTTGAGGTCTAGTGGCAATTCAGGATTTACATATCATGGACATTACTTAGGTGCTGGGGGAGAGGAAGTACATTCATTTAATTATTATGTGTAGCCTAATTAGAAGTTAAGCATATTTATATTCCTATTTGGAGATATCTATGAATTTGGATCTGAAGAATGAATTTGAAAGAAAATGGGAACAATGTGATTCCATTGAAGTTATTCTATACTTTGTCACATTGAACTTTTATAGAAACAAAGGTTAACATATTTTGGATGTGAATTAACAGATAGTCAGTATCTTTATAGTAAATAGTAAGTAGTGCTCAGTTTCCAGTGGGACAATTTGACTTTAGATCTCACAGAATGAAGATTTAATGTAGCTTTTAGCAAAAGAATATCTCTTAATTTTTCATGTGAACATCATTTAAATGGACTCTTTTAAAATCATGCTAAAAGGGAACAATTGGTAAAAGCAACAACATTTCTAGATGATCTGAAAAATATTATTTGAACCACTAAGATTTTATTAGAAGTGTATCAAGAAGTCATCTGCTATGTTTCACTTTACCTCTAAGCTCAAATGTACTTTTTGCATATAATCTATCAAATAACCAAAAGCTGAGAGCAAGAGTAGAGAAGCAATAAATAAATAAAAATTGTCTATTTGTTCTGCATGGTTAAGTACAATTGCTTCAATTCATTTTATATTATTCCTTTTTTTCCTTTTAGAAGATATCAGGAGTGTGTAATTGGAGTACTTGCTAGGTAAAAGGTTAAATTTGAATCACTATTGAAAAATTCTGGTTTCTAATACAGATGTTCATTTGAAAATGAAAGATGGTCCTTCAGGGACCCTGAAGTGTTTTCATGGATTGTCATGCCTGGTTGGCAGTTTTATTGAAAATGGCTGTAAATCAGGAAAGAGAGCTGAAAATACATTTTATGTCATCTCTAAAGCAACTGTAGTTATCATTCCAAAAAATGGCGAGACCATTTTTATAGAAGGCATCATGATAAGGTGTTGAAACAAATAGAAAAAAAACAGTTTCTAGATAATTATTTGCAACAGTTACTCATCATTGCAGTGTATATGGGAAGGATATGGAAAATAAAGATTAAAATCAAGGTTGTCAGTGGAACGTAAAATTTAAGTTTGCAGAATTTGGTGTTCTATGTGTATATGTGTGGGGGCAGGGTTGGTAGTTGTTCCTTTACAAGATGTTCGCTGGCCAGCAAGTTGATTTTGAGCTCATGTGCTATAGGAACCAGGTGAACTCACATTCTCCAAATGCATCTGTTGTTTGCTTCATCCAGAACAAATATTACAATTCTTGATGAACAACAGCTGGAAGGCTTGCATGTGGTTATAGTTCTCAAGGGTTCGCATAATGAAATCACTTGTGCACCATTGACAATTTTAAATGGAGAAGAAAAGTATATTCCATCATAAGATGTCAGCAAAAATTCTGTTTTAAAAATATATCTTTTCCATGTTTACTCTCCTTTGAGCTATATATTTTAGTATAGTGAATGAGTTAGAAGATGTATGTTGTACCCCGACCTTCTCTGTGACTTATCTAGGCTTTTTTTTTTTTTTTTTTTTTTTTCTTCTTCTTTTAAATAATGTGAAAAAAATGAGTGTATATTTAAGTGCCAAAGTCCAGTTTGGTCATTCTTTCAAAATAACATCAACTTGATCATTATTCTACTAATACTCTTATGGGTCTTGTTTAAGGCTTAGGGGCTACTTTATTCATGTTTTAATTTATTTTACAGTGTTTTCTCTGTCAATGTCTCATGGAGAAGTTGACAAAATAGTGCTAATGGACATAATTCTGGACTGGAAGTGAGTGACTATGACCACTCTGCTTACCAAGGAGTTCATTTCTATGGGCAGAAACTGTCATCTCCCTGTGTACATTTCTTCTTGTGTAAAACAAGGGGTTTTAGCATTGATGATTTCTTTTCTCAACCCTGTGAACCTAGGATAACTTCTAAACAGGTCTCAAGTATCTGTGATATTTGCTGCCAACACTGATCGCATTCTTTCTTACTTTCATTGTGGGTATTTTCTGTTCCATAAACTGTGGTGGTTGATTTATTTAATGATATACTTTATCATATAATCTTTTATATGGCAATCAGTTTTCTTCTTTCAAGAGCACACATTTTAATAATTTTAGCTATCTCATAAGGTTCCTTCTTATCTTGACAATGAAATATCGAAGCATTTCAAGGAAAGTAACTGTACCATATTACTTTTTCCCCTTTCTCCTCTTAACATATTAGAAAATTGTTGTCACAGGTGTTTGAAGTGTTGATAAACTTATCAAATGCAATTACAAAGTTATTTAGAACCCATGCAGTATGCTTGATTGAAACCATAAAAACAGCACATAGCTAACATGTGAATGGGAATCAGGAAACCTGAATTCCAGCCCAAGCTCCCACATTATCTGACTGTGTGCCCTTGAACAGGTCAGTCTGTGTTTCCCATCTGTAAAATGAGGGGAAGGGAACAAGTAATATCTAAGATTCCATCTAACTTTCAATTTCTGTAACTTTTTTCTATAAATTCTATCATGGTGGCAAATGAACAACTTTGCTTCTCATTTCCAAAACATTGTCCACTCTTCCTCAAACATTTTTATTCACTCTTTAATAGAATGATTCAACACATATTTTTTGAGTACATATGAACCAAGCACTAGAGTCAAAAAGTACAAGATTCAAACCCACTTATTATTTAAATGTGAGCAAATATTTTCACCTTCTTGAGCCAGCTGTAAAATAGAAATAGCAATAGATGCCTGGTAGGGTTTTTGTGAGGAGTAAATGCAGTCAAGCATTTAGTCCAGTATTTGCCAGATAGAATGAGGTTAATGTTGTTTATTTACACTGTTACTATATGATGAATTTAATTTTTAAACTGTTAATTTGGAATCATATTTAATGGTATATTAAATATACCATTTAATATAAAATATATATTTTATATTAAAATATATAAATAGGGCATTGCTGATTATTTGAATGTAGTAGATTAAAAATGTCAAATGCAGTTTTATGTTGAGCAAGTTACTTATCCTCGGTCTTAGAAACTTGGGACAGAAACACTGGTCTCTTATACTCCAACTTAAATGAGTTTAAAATGAGATGCTGTATGAAAAAATGTTTGGCATATAAGGCTTAAACATGTTTGTTTCAGGCAAAACTAATGTATGGTGATTAGGCAAAACTAGCTTAGTTTTCTTCTACACAAAACTAATATATGGAGGTTATGTCTAGTGGATAGTTGACTGAAAAAGGGCATAAATAAACCATCAGAGATGACAGAAATATTCTATATCTTAACCTGAGAGGTATTACCTAGATGACTCAACAGGTAAAGTTTGATTTTTCATTTTATTGAGTGTAAATTTTGCCTAACATTGTTTGTTTCCTTTCCTAAACATAAACAATATATTCTATTTTATAACGGGGAA
The DNA here is from genome assembly GCA_004026585.1 of Noctilio leporinus. NCBI lineage: Eukaryota > Metazoa > Chordata > Mammalia > Chiroptera > Noctilionidae > Noctilio > Noctilio leporinus. The sequence continues at coordinate 830,623 of PVIW01000081.1, read as the reverse complement.
AATCTCAATAAATAAGTTTTAATTACATAACGGAAGTGCTCCTCCCTCCTATCCAATATTTTTTCAACAGCATGTGAAAATGAAAAGAGCACTATGTATGATTCCTTGAATCCCTGATGTCTGAAAGCAGTTGGAGGAACGCTCAATGGTTGTATGTATTTCACCACCCATTTGCTTCAATTTGGCACACCATATTTTAGGACATTTATTGCCTGACTAGTTCTTGGATCTACTCTTCTCCCTGGTGTAGACAAATTACATTATGCAGTATTATTCTTACCAGGGCCTGGTCAAAAAGACGTGATCAGTCCTGTTGCCTCTTTCTTGACGGATTTTTCTGAGATGAGGAACAGCTTCTGATTTATTCCAATCAAACTGTATCTAGGATTGGGTCTGTAGGAAGGGGTGGAAATGTTGGAGGAGGGAGCAGAAGGGACAGCATAAATATATCTATACAGTGCGTGGAAATAAAGACATTTTGTTACAGCTGGGAGCAGAAGTGTCTGCTGGCGTTATTGAAGATAGTATGAGGTTAGTGGAGTGGAGGACAAAGACAGGCTGTATGAGACAGACCGGTGTGTTTGCTCTGCGGAGGTTTCTCTCTGCTTGTTGACAGATTTAACTGGTGTAATGTGAGGCCCGGCCAGCTCCTCCCCTTGATTGTCCGGAGGCAATGGCTGCGGTGGTAAATGGCCATTGGCGTGCACCATGAATTCCCTTTTTGTATAGTAGCTGTAGCTTAGGGTGGGGATTTGATATTGAATGGACTCCAGATTGTCTAAATTGCAATCACAGTGTTTATTTAAATAGTCTGCGGGGACCATTAAAGCATTTTAACTTTTGCTCCTATATTTCTCATGTTATGAAATCTTGAAGCACATTGGGGAGAAAGGAAAAAAATAAACCCAGCCTTGTAAAAGCATTAGGATGCTAAAAGTTCTCCCTGCTGCCAAAAATGCTTCAAAAGCCTTAGTTCTATGAACTAACATGCAATATGACGGATGGGATCCTGCTGTGGTCCCTAACCAGGGATTTCCCTTGTGCAGATATGCTAATCCGTCAGTGTAATCACTGCGATCAGCACGCGGGAGTCTTCCTGATATCACTGGAGCTCCACCAGCAATGCTCAAGTCTGTGGCTTTCAAATGCCATATAACCCTGTTTTAATTGCACGGTTGCTATGAAATCGTTAAACATTTAACTTGACATGCAGAAACGCTGTTTCGTTTACTCTCTTGACAGAGCCAGGGTGACGGTGAAGTTTTAGTTTGGTGCCCGTGGACATGAACTTGAGGTGTGGAGGACACAGGGCATCTATTTCTAAGGCTGGGCTTCTGACTGGAAAGCATGCCTTTAGGTTCCAGGCTCTGATTGGAAAACAATTACATTGAAAATGCTTTACAAATCATTGTCCCTTCAAGGGCTAACAGAAATTTCTACTGTTGGTTCCCTTCTCCAAGAAGGCTTGCCTATAGTTGTGAAGACCCTAAGACCACAGAACCTTTTGACAACACTAAGCAGGGTGCTGTGATTACAGAGGCAACCTGGGGCACCAGCGCTCTCAGAATTGCTGAGCTCAACTTTCAACTTCTATTTATTTATTAATTTGAATTCCTGCTAAGTTTCTAGGACAGTGCTAACTTGCTCGGTGCTGTATTAAAATGAGTCCTTGGGGATTTTATTTATTTTATTTTTAGAGAGAAGGGAAGGGAGGGAGAAAGAGAGGGAGAGAAGCATCAATATATGGTTTCCTCTGGAGCGCCCCCTACTGGGGACCTGGCCTGCAACCCAGGCATGTGCCCTGACTAGGAATCCAACTGGCGACCCTTTGCTTTGCAGGCCAGCACTCAATCCACTGGGCCACACCAACCAGGGTGAGTCCCTGGTTTTGAGGCTTCAGTGCTGGTTGAGAGAAGGAGGGGTGGGTGCCTTAATAGACCGGTTCAGGGTATTCCCAGTGCCTCCTAAGCCAGCAGTTCTGTCTCTTTTTGCCCTGTGTTTATACTGGTGATGATGTACATGGCCATCTCAGAAATAAACTGGGGCTCATGTACTGATGCATATGAAAAGCTTGGGCTATAAGAATTGTTTTGCTAAGGGCATGAGAAAATCAGCAGTAGCAGAGCAATGCCATTTAATTCAACCAAGACCATGTGCAAGTGAAAGTTCTTTTCCATCACAAGTTTTCAAAATATCACTTCCTTTATTGTCATGATATATACTAAGGTTAGTTACTTACAAATACATCCATGAACTAGAAGTAGATTTTTTCCACTAATACTCTGTAGATGTCTCTTTATTCCATAATACGACTTAAATTTTTCTAATGACTTTGGATTTGATGTTCCAAATTCTTGAAACAATACCATCAAAATTTCCCACCATCCTGTTGCATAATGCCTCCGATTTCTAACTCTCTCCCTAGGGCACAATGTTGACTAAAATACATAACTTTTACAGAAACCCCGTTTCACCTGCTAATTTTCCTTTTCTTATCACTATTACAGTTTTTTTAAAGAATTGATCCATTACTTATTTAGTTTCACTCTTTGTTTCATATTGCTTTTCAAATACCTCCCCTTTCCTCCTCTCTCCTCCTATTCCCTCTTCTTCCCACCTCCCTTTTCCCCTCCTCTCTTCTCTTTTTCCTGAGTGTTTAACCATTGTGTACCCTCCAAAGAAAAGGCAAACTGTAGAAAAGGAAGAATATGTGTAACACATAAAATGGGTGATCATTCTCAGAATAACAAGAAGCTCACCATATGTCTTCTGTTTTATAGGGAGTGATAAAGTATGTATAGTTCATTGAAAGAGCCTCTGCTTATTTTAAGAGTGATACCAAATAATAACATCTATCTTTTATTTAATATCATTCTAACTTCTAGAAATACTCTTTCTAGGACTACCACCCTCCAAAAATGATATTTTAGCTAAATATAATGTTAAAAGGTGCTCCAGTTTGGGGCTGTGAGGGAATCTGTGTGGCAGTTATTTTATTTTTCTGGGACAAACCCTTGGTACTGATGCTGTTCATGGTTGTTTTGACTATATTACATTTTGCTGAGGCTTTGCCTGCTTTTGGAAGGTTTAGAAGTATCCAGGGAGGCGCCTGCCACTCTGATTATTCATACCCAGCTCTTTATTTTTATTTGAGACATAAAATAAAAACACACCCTGGCTTCTGCTCAGGCTCCACTGGCATTCATTTTAAAAACAAACCCCAAACTGACCAAATGGCAGCAATGCAAGTTTGTGTGTGTATGTGTGTGTGTGTGTGTGTGTGTATGTGTGTGTATGTGTGTGTGTGTGTGTGTGTGAGTCATCTTTCATGTCAATCAGAGTTCATTTATGGAAGCATTAAATTCTGGTGCTGGCCAGCACCTTTAGACAAATTAAAATGGGTTGGGTTTTGGTAGGCTTGGAACGAAGGACCAAAAGGAAAACCAGGGTGATGTTATGACTCAGAAAGTGACTCTTTTCCTTCTGAATCAGAATAAAGCCACTGATAGAAATAGTTCTTTCAGGAAGATGGCCATATTTAGGTGAAAGGTTGAATGGAATATTTGACTACCTGCGTTCATCTTGTTGTGGTTCAGCTCTGTGCCATTTTGGATGATTACTTACTCTTCACCTTTTTCCCCATCGCTTGGTTACAAATAGGAGTAATGTTTTCCTTAGTGTTTTCTTAAAACAATTTTAAGGGTAACTGTGAACTTTTAACCACTGGTGCCTTTTATACCAGAGGTGACTTTGTTTCTGTGATGTCTTAACTAATTTCTGCAAAAATGTAACACATTATTTTTTCTACTTTGCTCTTCTGATAAACATTGGAGAATATCTCTCTAGATATTTACACTCTGGAGTGTGTTGCTTATTTTGTTTCTGCACAAGAAAACCCCCATCAATTCTAGTTTTCACACTTTTGTTCATTCTGTTTCTCTGTATGTTACCTATATACTTCTAAAAAGGATTTTTCCAAGAATTCATTTAATAGACACTTGTTGAGCATTTATTATGTGCAGTTACTTACTTCATCTTTTTTACTATGTCTTTATCAGAATCTATTTTAGAATATTTTCATTCCCATAATTGATTGATTTCTACTTCATGCCATCTGAAATTTCAGGATTTTATTAACTCTTACAAATACCTACATGGGTCAGATTATATTTTTATTTGTTTTTGACATTTGTTAGTTTAGCAGCAACAGTGAATTTTGAGACCTTTGTACATTTATCAGCCCTCTGTATCAATTGATAATCAGAAGGGTTTATATCATTTTGGCAAATTCATATAGTTAGTTCATTGCAGAATTAGAAACTATTTTTTAAAGTATTGCAAGTCTTTTTTTTTTTTTTTTAAGATTTTATTTTATTATTTTTAGAGAGAGGGGAAGGGAGAGAGACAAAGAGGAAGAGAGACATCAATGTATGGTTGCCTTTCACCTGTCTCCAGATACAGACCTGGCTGGAGGTCTGGCTTGCAACTTGGTTAATGTGCCCTGGCTGGGAATTAAACTAGCAACTTTGGGTGTGCAGGCCAGCACCTTATCCACTGTGCCACCAGCCAGGACCTAGAACTATTTTAATCCCAGCACACTTGTTCATTTTGTATTTTTTTATTTGATGCATAAGTATTGATTTCCTACTGGTTATCACTAGGTTGTAAGTATCTAGAGGCATTATAATATTTTTTTGAGAGGAAGGATAAAGAAATACATGAATCAATAAGCATGGTTCTGTCTCAAGAGCTAAACTCCTTTAATAGTGAAGTTGACTATGCCCTTACCTACCCTGAGTTAACTAAGGATTCAGGTGGTTTTGTAATTATGGGTGTTGGGCTTTTCTATTATTGCAAAGCAGAGCCAGACAGGTAAGGATGTTTCATGGAGATCATGAAGTGAGGAGATGGGAATGGTGACAATGGTCATTGTGGGTACTTGGCTACCACTTAGAATCCTGTCACAAAACTATCATACCCTTTTGCCCCTCTTGCAAAGTGTCATTTTTCATCAGGAAACCTTTCTGTGCAACTGGGTTTAATATCAGAGTAAAAGCATCTGTAAATTGGAAAAAATTACCTTCCAGTTTGCATTTTCAACCTCCGTTTCAAAGTTAGTGTCTCAGAGGTGTATATATAAAATCTGTTTAACTGATAGCCTATTTTTGTGCCCTGTGTCCCTACATTCTTTTTTTTAACATTTTACTTATTTTAATTTAATTTTTTTTAAGTTTCTAATTTAAGATTTTATTATTTTTAGAGAGAGGGGAATGGAGAGAGGCAGAGAAGGAGAGAGACATCAATGTATGGCTGCCTTTCACCTGCCTCCAGCTAGGACCTGGCTAGAACCTGGTTTGCAACTTGGTTATGTTGCCCTGGCTGGGGAATTGAACCAGCCACCTTTGGGTTCGCAGGCCGGCGTCTTATCCACTGAGCCACCAGCCAGGGCTCCCCTACATTTTTCTGATAAACAGACCCTGGGCTATACATTCTGTCCTATGAACCTACCTGTATGTATGAGCAGGCATATTTTAAGCTAACAACTTTTCTGCGATGTGCACATACACACACATATATATTAATTGTTCTGTTTAACAAATATTTATTGAGCATCTTCTATGTGCCAGGCCTTTTTTAAGGCCAGGATAGTGCAGGAATCAAAGTGAAGTTTCAGAACCAAACAGCACATAATTTTACAGGGAGATACAGATAATAATCACGTAAAATGTTAAGAAAAACCCAACAATATTTAAATTTATTATTGGATACAACTTTATTTTCATATTATATTATCTCACATTTCTGCATTACTCTGAAGTTTTAAAAACCATTTCCCATTGTTTTCAGTGTTCTATTTTATGTATATGAAAGCCGTTTGTAAATTGTAAAAAAGATAGATATATAAAATATGTAAGTAAGAGCACATCCCCTCTCTGATCTTGTGCCATAGCTACTAGATGTTCAGAAGTAAATGTAAAACCTACTATACTAGTGTACATAAGAGATATCTTGGGTGCTTGATATATTACTTTAAAATCTTCTTGGAGTAGTTTCAGGAGCCTGCATTTTTGCAAGCAAACTAGCCAAAAGTAATGCTGGTTGTGAGAGGACCACACTTGGAAGATCATCATCTTCAAAAGTTTGTCAGAAAGGGAGCGTGAAAGGGCCACTCTTAGAATTGAACACATATACCTAACTGGTGCCTTCAATTGAACCACTGAGATTGGTGTTTCATTTAATATTTTTAAGGCTATGTGCTGTGTACATGACATACTGAGATAAATAATTCATGAACCCTGAGCTGAAGGATCTCTGTTTATTTACATCATAGACCTCCTTGCCATGCTATAATGGGGCATTTCAATGTATATGCTACTTTTGCATATGATGTTTGACTTATTAAATTACCTCATTGACCTTGGTGTATGAATGTTTTAATTACATGTAGTTGTCATTACAGATTAAAAACAAAAGCTTAGAGAAAATTGGTTAAGTAGATCAAAATCATAGAGCAACATTCTCTGATTCCAAGTCCAGGTGTTTTTCCAATTAATTGCTGTGCCTTAGGATTATTAGTTCAAAATTGAGAATATTTCTTCACCTACCACAGGTATGTTATAATGGAGATTCTTCAATCTTTGTAAAAGATGTAATGTACCATGTTCCCAGCCATTAAAAATAATGAAATCATTCAACATTCTTAAGTAAAGCCAGATGCCTCCATTGAGAATGGCAAAGATCTTTTGTAATAGGATTACTTGCACATTCCATAAAGTTATGACAAGTGACAAATGAACTAATACTAGGAAGTAACATATAGTCTTTCTGGGAAGGAGCCAATCTTTGACCACCTCTATTCTAAATGTTTCTTACATTAGAGATTCTTCTTTGTCTAGGTAGTGCCATTACTAAGTTTATTCTTTGATTTTCTATGTCTCACTAGTATCTGTTTGTTCATTCACTCATTCATTCACTCATTCATTCAATAAACATTTATTGAGTGCTAATTATACACATAGAACAGGGCAAGTCACCAGTTATAAAATTATGAATAAGACATGTTCCCTACCCAAACATGAAGCAAACTATATGCAATTACCACAGAGATGTGAATAAGGGTCTGTTCTATGATTTCTCAACTCTGACAGTTACCAGTGGAAATATTGGTTGGAGAAGTGAGTGTGTGGGTGAATTTGCTGAAAGGGTTGAAATTTGTTATAGCTACGCATCTGGCAGTACTTAAGAACTATGAATGATTTCATGTTTCCATGGGCACATGGTACATTATAACACATTATGTAATACGCTGGTTGATAAAGCACTTTATAATAGTATAATATTGTACCTTTCTTCCCTCATTCTGAAATCACTAGTCACACATTAATTCTCACAACATTGTTTCTAAGAGTTGTTGTTAGGATTTTTTTTTATTATTGGGAATAGCAGCAGTAGCACCAGTCTATAGTCGAAGAGAGGGAGACACAAAATAAGTTTCCAGGGTGACTCCGCAAAAGATTAGTGTCACACTGTCTCATCATTCTCCGTCCAGCTTCTAAGCTCTGAACTTCTTTGCAAGAATTGTTAGACTAGGTATTCTGTTCATTTATGTTCTTATAACTTAGTGTGATGGTTCATATAAGCAGTTGAATTTTCCGTGGGTGGTCCACTGGCAAGCTCTTAACTCTTTAGGGCCATGTCTTTAGAAAGCTGTCAGAAGTCCCCACCCTTCCTTCTACTGCCTACTACTTTTTCCTACAGAAAAACCATAGTTGAAGAGCTCTGGTCTGTAATAATGGTATGAGTCTTTGCTGGCTTGAATTTAAGGCACTGTAATATATTCCTTCGTCGGTTTCCGTCACACAGGAACATTTCGAGCTCCTGATACTTGACTAGTACACCAGTCAGTTTCTTTTTGGCAAATATCTGCATTATTCTTATATCACATATTCTCTAATGCAACCCAGACACTAACAGTGTTAAAAATCAACTTTGCTGAAACCAGATGGAGACCTCAGAACGAAAGGTGAAAATCTTTCAGGCTTGATTCTTCTCAGTGCTTATTAGCTCTGCAGTAGAGAGGCCTGGAAGAAATAATAGTTTTAAAGTCAGAGGAGAATTTTCTTTGCATGGGTAGAGACAGTCAGATTCTTATCCTTTTCTTGATATTGGTGTATCTCAGTTTTCCAACTATACTGTCAGGAGGTAAGCCTGCCTCCTAGGTCTAGGAACATACAGTAGCATATGGCTTCTATGCAAATATGATGACACCATTGGATGACAATTAGTTGATTCAATTATTTTAATACAGGTTTGTTTCTTGAATATATCTTCTTTTCTTTTTCTCTCAAATTGCTATATTGAAAAAAAAGAACAAAACTCCTATTAGAACACAATAAAGACTTGAAACATTTTCCACAGAGTAGGAGAATATGTAGTAATGATTGACATAGTGGTTCATAGCAGTTCTTCTGGAACTATCCTTGCTTCTTGCATTATAAGGCCTGTTCAAAGAAGGGAGCTGGAGAAGGCAAGTTTTTAATTTTTTTCTATAATATTGATGTAAAGGGTATATGGCAACCATAAAAACCTGAAATCATTCAGTTATTACTGTGCTCCAATTACTGACCTTAGACTTTTGGGTGACATAGAAGAAAGTTCTCAGAACCAGATTTCTTAGCTTTTTGCAAGGCCCAGTGTGTTGAGCTTTGTAAAAAAGTTATCATTGACATTGCAATAGCAGCAAAATTAATTGGGCACTTGATTTTTATAAAATGTTGTCTCTATCTGGGTAATCACTTAGATATGTGACCCTCCATTGTGACTACAAAGTGGGTATGTGGTAACGGTTGGTTCTGGCCCCTCTGGACACACAGTGAGGCCAATTCAGAGTGCTAATGTTGGCTGGGAAGCAAGAGAAACTAACTTTTGGTCCTCCTTAATACTTAATATTTAGACTTTTAAAACTTTTCCCTTTGTTCTTTGATTATAACTGGCACAGGGAAATTGAACTTTGGTCATTTCTTCTGTCTCCATTCCTGGTTTTCATCGAAGAACTCTAATATTGGCATGAAAACCTGACAACTGTAAGAACTAAAATAACAAGGAAAACAGCCAACATTCACAAAGTATGTACTAATTCCAGGTATCTTGAGTTCTTCACATGCATTGTGTTCATTAGGTGATTTATTAGCTTAGGCTGTGTTGGACATAAGTGACAGAAACCCAGTTCTAATAGTCTTGAATATAAAAGACAAGGGAATATCGTTGTTTCAAATAAGGGAAAATACCACGAGCTGCCTAGCTTCTGGCATGGCCATCCCTGGATTCATCTGCTCTCTCCATCTCTCATCTTCCTTTGCCTTTCTCTGTGCTGGTTTCATTTTAAGGCAGGCTCTGTGCACATGGCTTCTGCTCAAGCAGATCTAGTCCTTTATCGTAAAATCTTAAAAGTTAGGGTGTCTGTCTTCATAGCTCTATCACAATTCTCCATAGCTCATCCATTAGTTTAGCTTGTATATTGGGTCCAAAACTGAACCTCCTTGTGGCTGAGAGGATAAGGTCCTTTTTAATCTAGGGTGTGGCCATATGCTTATCACTTGTTGGAGAATGGGGGACCAGTTATTTCCCACATAAGATGTCTTTTTGTTCATTTCATTTTGTCTTAAAGAGACGATACCAAAACAATCAACCTCTATGACGAAGCTGCAGTATTGTTTTTCCTTGTTTACAAATGTAAGACCTTTGTCTCAACTCATCTAGCAAATGTATTGAATGTATTGGAGAATGTGAAATATAATCCCAGCTGTTTGATTCCAAAGCCCCTGTGCCCACAAAAGAAGCATCAAGGCTGAGAGTGTGACCCAGTAGTTAGAATGGGCAGATGTGAATCCTGCTCCTCCACTAAACCCAGCTCCTTGGCCTTGAGGAAGCCTTCATCTTTTCAAGCCTTGATTTTATTATGCATAAAATGGGGGTAATAGTTTTACTACTTTATAGTGTAACTGTGAAGAGATGATAGAAATGGATAGACTGCTCTGTGCACTCCTGAAACCTTAAGTGCTCAGTAACTTCCGGTTATTATTATAGTGTTTTATTTTGTTTGTACTTAACTACACAACTGTGACTGAACACACCAATTGTTCTAACTTCACTGTTACTTGCTGATTTACTCCAAGTGCAAATGGAATTTATAAAACCAAACCATCACCTAATTAAATCCTTTACATTGCTCAGCACAGCTAATTCCACAATTTTTCACATTTCTTTTAAAATTTTTACATTTTAATATTTTTATAGTCTGATATTACTATTTTACTCTTTTACTATTAAGTAATGAAGTGGTTAGTTGGTACAGAAAGAGAAACACATATTTTTCTGACTCTATGCTTCATAGTACTTAGAATCCTATATAAATTATATACTAAGTAAATATTTGCTGATTTCATTTCTTTTACACTTTTGAATTTTAAGTTGTGTCTTGATCCATAAGAATTAGCAGGGAAGATGTGATTCCCTTTTCCTGAGCTTCTTGGGTGACTGTAAGTTTGAGGCTAGGACTGGACATCAGGTATGGGCGATCTCTGGAGGGGGAGAATATGAAAGCACCCACACCCAGGCACACACACACACACACACACACATACACACACACACACACACAGCCATCAGATACCTTCCTGATGATCATTCTGCTTTCCTTTTTTTGTCTATCTCATTTTCAGATAAAGTTACGGCAGGATGGTGAGAATACAATTCCTTTTTAGCAAATCCATTAAAAAAAACTTTGGAGTAGGCAAGTGTTTCAATGTTTTGCATTGCCCAAGTGCCAACTATGGGCTTTATTTATCTGAGATGAAGAAAATTTGCTTTATTTATCTGAGATGGAGAAAAGTAGCTATTTAGCAAGTATCACTTCACTAACCACCAATTTAGCCCATTTCCTTTGCAGATAATTAAAGCTTTTTGTATCATGGAAGTTTTTTTAATATGGATTTACTATCAATAAAACACAGGAGAGCTGTTTTCAGAGTGAGGTGAAATTTAATGCCAGAATTTCAATATTTAAATGTCTTAGAGATTAGGCTATGATGATAAAATAAAATCTGATATGCATATAGGGTATCTGTATATACTATATATGTATAAAACTGTATATAATTACATAGAACATATCTAGCAAGTGATAATTTTAAACTCCTTAAATGTTACAAAAAAGTAAAACACCATAGTTAGATTAATGCAGTGTTTCTTGAGTCTTGGCTATAGACTATTCAAAACGGAAGCACATATTTGAGGTATGTGCACACCACAATCCTGAAAGGCCCCTTGACATTTGCCTTCACCTAATTTGATCTCTGTCAGAAGAAGAGTCTTGAATAGAACCTTATACTTAGTTATTTAAACTGACTTTATCCATTTTTAAGGGGCTTAGTATATAGCAATCTGGGCAATGTTCAAGGTCACTTACTCTTTTCATGTGATAAAGCAGTCTGGCCACTTTCTAAATTGGACTAGCATCCTAAAGACTAAAATGCCTATATCTTTCAACCAACCTAAGATAATAACTATCCTCTCTACATTTACAGTTTATTTTCTTTGCAAATGTAGTAACACTGAGTAAATAAGAAAGTGCTGCTAGCATTATGGAACTTTCAACTAATTCCTCAACAAAGAAAATTTACCCTGTCCTGTTGTATGTAATATAAAAATAAGAGGAACATCTTAGAGACCGAAGTGATTTTTCTAGTTGGTTACCTTCACAGAGATGTATTGATTTCTATTCATAATACTTGTTTCTGCCTACAGTTGTACATTGTATCCAGGGATTTAGAAAACAGAGCTTTTAATTCTTTGTAAACAGTAGCATTGTATGAAAGGTTCCCACCCCTTCTTTTAAATTGCAACTACAAAAAATATTGTGCACATTGGTTTAGAGTGAATTGACCTTTGTTTCAATGAGGGCGGTGTGCTACTTGTTATGGAGTGACTCCATTTGCCCATGCAAATAAGCACAAAGCCAGGATAGTCTCAGGCAATGGCAAAATTAAGAGGTAGGTCAGATTTAATGGAAACATCTGTCATTAACCCTTTTACGGAAACTGCCACAGGGAATCCTCCCAGATAAAAGCTAGGCTAAGCTATCTTACCTTGCTTTCCTGAGCTGTAAAGGGTTGGCAGTTGTAACTTACAAATTATGCTCAGAGGATTTACTTGAAAGAATGACACATGTTAGAATAAATAGAAGAAAGAAAAGAAACAAGGTTTATTTTGTGTGCTTTTCTCTTTACAAAAAATTTAAGACTGCTACTAGTTTTTAGATTTTCTACCAGCAAACTCATTCCCTGCTGTAGGCTACATTATGTTATTCCAGTGAGTGTCATCTCTTTATTAATACCTGAAATCACAAATGAAATACTTGCATGCTATCATCTGAATATATAGAAAACACAAAATTAGAAAAAAAAGTCTCCATAGCTGTACATGGTAATGTATTTTTTTTTTTTTTTTTGCCTGTGTTGTGCCATGGTAATAAGAAAAAGTTCATTTTATTAACTAGAAATTTATTGAAAATAAATCAACTTATGAAAGCTTAACAGTCATTAGGATGCCATATAGTTTTGTTGTTTTAAATTATGAGTTACTAATAACACAAATATATATGAATCAGTTTGCATTTGCAATGAAATTTAATACCCAGCTTTCAAAGATTACAAGTCAGGCAATAAAATGCACTTGAAAATAGTTTTGTTTAAAAAAATACTTTATGTAAGTGAACACAAAATGTTAATAATAATGTGTAAGTAGATAAAGAGGGTGGAGGTGGGGATTCCTGATAATTTCTATAGAAAAAATAAATAAAAAGTAATGCATCCGATGCCTTAGTTATATTTATTCACAATATAATGACTCTAAAATTACCTGGCCCTCCTTTCCCTTAGTATTTTTATTTTCACATTTACTTTGATTGTAATATTTTAATTCCTTCTTTCCATAATCATTTCTATCTTTCCCTCCTTAACTTTCTTTTTGCATGCCATCCTAATGTCAATTTTTCTTCTTCCGCTTTTAAAAAAATATTTTTGATAGTAGGATGCAGAGTAAAATGTACCACCCTTTTGATTACTTTTTCTTCTAAGATTAAGCTCGTCTAACTTTAAAAACATGGTGCAATGAACAAAGTGCTCACTTATTTTGTCTTTTCACGACTTTATCTTAGTGTCTGACCCTTTTCCTTTGAGTAGGAGGGACCCACAGAAATTTGTGCAAGCAGCTGAATGGTATATCATATTAATATGCACCTAAGTTCTTTAAAGCCATGGGATTGAATCGAGCTGAATTATTCTGAATACTATTACTTTGAACAGATTAAGAATGTGTAGAATGAAAGAAAAGTGGTGCAATCATGTGTATTGATCCTCTTTTTAAAAATCCAGTATTCATTTTGTGATATTAAGTATTCATATATTTGATAACTATTGTTGGCTTAAAGAAAAAAAGGAATCTTAAGTTCCAAACATAGAATTAGATGAACTTGAAATTATTTTATTCTGTGTTACAGAATTCATCTCCACTTACATATTTATTATGCATTTTCATTTTACTTAAAAATATTAATGATCTCTGCTGTATTAATATCAACATGTCTTCCCACCTTTAGCTATGGGCTCCTTGGGGAGAAGTCTATCTGCACTGACCATTGTGAAGCACTCATTTCAATAATATACACAGTTAGGTAGCTAATTAAGTGTGGTTTTGAAATGACAAATGGTTCCATACACCAATAATGCTTCCATTTAGTATGTAACTCACCTATATTTCAAGAAGGTATGGCATAAGAGCATTAAAAAAAGTTGCCACGTGACCCTAGAACCGATTAAAGATTGAGAACCATTATAGCCTCTTTCTCCCAAATCACAGTGCTGTAGGCTCTTGGTCCCACAGGTGAATCTGACCTGCTTGGCTAATTGGAAAATAATGCAGGTTTTGTTGGAGTGTCAGCTACCTTCAGTCAGCTCACAGGAATGTGGGATTTACCAATAAAATGTTACCTCTTCATTCAATTAAATAAACCATGGTACCTCAAAAGTGTCCTTGGTTGTATTTTGTTCTTGCTTCCTCATTTGTAATATTCTTTGTATCTGATGGTTTGTCAAGATGTTTTGGGATATTAAAATTTGGCTAACATGTCTATTCTGAGGAAATCTTACTTTGTTCCATTTTTGTCAGGATTTAATGAGTCTCTTCTAGAGAACCCTTTGGGTGATTAAATGCTCAGAGCAAGTTCTCTCAGTCAAAAGACATCATGATCCTGGTTGGCAGGCGGGAAACTCTCTGCATTGAAAAGGGTATATATGCCATTCAGGGTGGGAAAGTGAGGATTTATCTTTGATCGTTGTGATTTTTATGTTACAAAGAGAGTGCTAATTCCCTCTCTGAGTTTTTAATTTGAGGCAAGAAGACCTTTCCCAATCTCAGGGAACATTGACCTGTAATTTAGAGACTCCTCTCAGTTAGCTGGGCTGCTGAGAACCTCTGCCAGTTTTTCTTTCTCTTTGATAATCAGGACATGAATCCTTGGCATTGATCAGTAACTGCTTCTTACTTGAAGGAGTTACCTGAAGGAGAAGATGCAGTATACCTGATTGATGGGCCTGTTTGGTCTAAATCTAGATTTGTAGGATGAATTGTTCTCCTGTTGCAGATTTTACACCCAAACCAAAACAGTTCATTGTTATGGTGACAGGTATTCAGAGTGGTCTGTTGGAATGATCTTTTTATCATTACTTTTTGAAAAATTCAAAATATTAAATTGCTTTCTAGAATATAGTCACATGGTTCAGAATTTTAAAAATGTGGACAAAAAAATATTGCTCCCATTTCCATCCAACATTTACCCAGTTTCCATTCCCTTTGGAATACAGTTGAACTGGTAACTTGTATGTTCTTTTAGACTGTCTTTTCTTGCTTGATCCTCCTTAATAAGTTGTACCGATTCTCACTTTGACAATTTGTACATGTCCGTGCTCACTTGATGTTCGTAAAGTGTCTAACTATGACATGACATTTAACAATGTGCATGTTGAATCTGGGTACTTTTCGCTTGGCTTTGCATTCATCTTTCCACTTATGTTTTGAAGAGAAATTTCATATTTTCTTTGCTCTAATTCTAGTTGCCAGGATGGCTGAATGCCATTCCTGGAAGGGGTGTGTGTTAGAGTTGGCACAGACAGAACAACTGGCACAGGAAAAGGAAACCATTCCTGTGTCAAGGAGATTTATCTATTCATTATTTAAAAAAAAAATTTTTTTTTACCACCATTGACCATTTCTTGTGTATGATCTGTGTCCTGAGTTACATTTTAAACAAAGAACAGGCATGTTCCTGGGTAATGCCCAAGGAACTCCCAACTGGGCATGTTGGGGCTCTGTAGTAAGATTATGATTTTGGTAGCCAGATCTTTAGCAATAAGTGGAAAACAAGCTAGGACAATTGTTTTCAATCTGTACTCCAAGAAGGGCTGTAGGTTTTTTGTAGGTGACCCTGTGGTCAGTTAGTGAAGGGAAGGGGAAGGGACATGCCCCTACTACTTTAATTTCTTTTGCAAATTGTGTCCTTGTGAGATTTCTAGTGAAGAACTATTCCAATAGCTTTAAAATTTCTTTTGAAATCCACTGTTCTTGAAGAATAACTACCTTAGCTGGAGTCAGGAACCATGTTGTTTAGTCCGGCTGTGCCTTATTTTCAATTCCATGGGGTGCAACAATCGAATGAGAACAAGTCGTAGTTCACTTTGCAAAAGTGATACAATTTGGAAAATGTTGAGTAAAAATGTATGTTATGTAATTGACTTATACTTCTCAGCATTAGAGAAAATCACTATTCAGAGGGATTCCATATCTTTTGAAAAGATAAAGATATCTTTGTGAAGTGAATATACCCTATTTACATTTTTTGGGTTTGAGTATTATTATTTATATTTCCTTTCAGGGAGTAATGTGCATTGAATAAGAGATAACATGGCAACATTGACTTCCTAAATTACTTGAAAGACACAGCATTAGGTGTGCAAATATAAGAAAAAAGAAAAGAAGTAAAGAATCAAAAGGAATTTTATTTACAAATAACATGTAAAGTTTTACAGAAGTAGGGGAGGAAACCATAGCAGCAGAAAATGATGTGGCAATAAACTGGAGATGAGAGAATGGAGAAAGATGACCTAGTTTATGGAAGACTTTTTATTGAGAGTTTGATGACTGTATATTGAGAAATTTAAAGACACCTATGTAATTGTCTTTCTTATATTTTTGCTTAACTTTATTATTTGGTTATAAATTAAAGAAAGCTATTTCAGAGTTAACATGACTAAAACATCAGCCACTTCTTAAAAATATTGTTGCTTTATATTCTGAAATCAGTTCAATCTATGTAACATCTGATTGAAATTTATATATTAAAAGATGACAATAAAAACAATGTTTCACATGTCGCTGATATTCAATAAGTGATTGCTGAATTCTAAATTGCAGATACATCCTAATAATTCTAGTAGTACTAGCTGACTTCAAATTCAATAGTGAAAGGGTTAAGCATTAAAATTATGTAAAACTAGAAGACTGGTATTTTGAGTTTAAATTAGAGGTCTGTCCAGAAAAAAGTCCAGCTATTGTTAATATAACAAGAATGGATTGCATGACATGGATGTAACCTGGCAGCCAAGGAGAGTGGACTGGAATGTGCATGTGTGAACAATGACTGTCCTAGTCGGTGGGAGCGGTAGATGCCCTTTGAGTGAGGATGTGTACTGTGTGGCTGTTACATTCAAAATGACTAAGCAAGCAGAGCGACAAATCTACATCAAATTTTGCCTTAAGCTTAAACATTCTTCTGCAGAAACTATTTGGATGATTCAGAAAGCCACAGATATAGGCAGCTGGTGATTGGCGGATGCATCATGACAATGTGCCTGCTCATGCATCACGTCTCCTGCAGAGATTTTTTGGCAAAACATCAAATCACCTAGGTGACTCAGCCCCCACTACCACTCAGATTTGGCACCCTGTGATTTCTGGCTTTTCCCAAAACTAAACTCACCTTTGAAAGGTAAGAGATTTCAGACTGTTAATGAGATTCAGGAAAATACCAGGAGGCAGCTGATGGTGATTCCAACAAAGGACTTTGCAGAGTGTTTTGAACAGTGGAAGAGACACTGGGAGAACTGCGTGAGGTCCCAAGGTGCCTACTTTGAAGAGGGCTGCAGTTTCATTGTCCTATGTGCAATGTTTCTTTTATCTTTTCTTTCAATAAATGCCTCTTTTATAGTGCGTGGCTGGATACCTTCTGGACATACCTTGTCATATAGCTGTCAATAATATATGTATGACAAGAGAACAAGAGCAGAAAAGACCTTCATGAAGTTAAATATTAAAACCTTTTCGTTATTAGCATGGTGGTATTAAACATAGGGAAGGTAATATAGGCAGAGTCTCCATATTGCAATGCATATATTTAAAAATCTATTTCACTTAGACTGTGTCAGGATGGGAGATGCTGGTCCCCTGTTCCTCTCTGTATAAGGCTGGCCCTTCTGCTGGAGCCTGCCAACCAGCTGGCCTTGAAGCTAATCTTATCCCAGGGCCCAGGAACCCTGAGCCCAAGAGTGGCCCCCACAGTGGCCCTGAGCAGGCAAGTGCTGCCTTTGGGTTCTCATGTGTATAGAGCCTCCATTGTTCCAGTATGTATAGAAGATGCCCTGCTGTAAGCTAGTGCACATGCTATTGTGCAGGGTGGACAAACTGTGTGTGGAACGCCAACATCCTCATGAGCCTCCCGGCCTTATGGTCCTTAGCCTGCCGCTTGCAATAAAGATGCCAGAGCTCTCGAAAGCTCCACATAAGTCCATGTTTATCACCAGGCCAGAGGCCTGCCCACTAACAGAATCGACTGGTCCGAAGCTCAAAGTTCCAGGACCTGACAGACTGGAACCTAAAAAGTTGAAAATCAGGTGCAAGTTTTTTGTTCATTGAAATTTAGGAATAGTTTTAGTAATAGTTTCCTGGTTCTCTGATTCCTTTGAAACTTTGATCTCCATCCTGTGAGTAAGGCATGATTAACCAGGTAAATGGTAAACTTCTGGGGATCCTGCATGTTGAGCAGCAGGGAGAGCAAGATGAGGCAGTGAAAGGCTGCAAAAGGCCAATCAAGAGGCAGGAGAGTTAAAAGCAAGAGGCATTCTTAAAGCCAAGGGAGGCAAAGAACTGAGGGATTTGCCCCTCAGTTAAATGCTATAAAGCAGTTAAAGAGATTGAGGCCAGAGAGCAGGCTACAGGATTTGAAGTGGATCTTGGTACCTTTAAGAAATGAGCTGCAAAACTAGGAGCAGAAGCATTTGCAATGGATCAAATAATGTCCAAGAGATGAGTAAGAAGTAGTGACCAGGACCTAGCTTGCAGGCAATGTGGTTGGTGGTAAAAGGAAAAGGAAACTAAAGATAAGGGAAGCTAGGCCATTTTTTGGTCATTTGAGTATATTAGCATTATCTTTGTGTTTTTGCACTTTTTATGACAAACAAACTCCCATAGAAGGCCATTTTCTTCTCTTCATAGCTTAATATTAGACAAGTCTGGAAAGGTTGGCCCTTTTTTCCCCCCAGAGGCTTTTAAGCAATTGGCTTGGGGGTTTTTACCTTTTGTCTACTATTTTAAATGTTAAAAATTACTTAAACATGTATCTCCATATTGCACCAGTCTTTCTTTCATCCTGCAATGAATGCCATACGTTTATGGTACCTTATTCTTTAATTTACTCTTGAGGTTGACTTGCTAGAATGTTGTTTATTTTGGATTGAGTTTGGTCTGTACTGGTGCATGTGTGCATGTGTGTGTGTGTCTGTGTGTGTACACTGGACTGTATTGGTCATGTCTTTTACTCATTTTAACGTTTTGGGACTGATAAAACAAGAAAAAAAGCATTAATTTCTTCCATGGTCATTGGCCTTTCAGGCTTTCTATCTGTCTGTCTTTTGGTAGTTTATCTTCAAGACAATGCTTGTTAGGATATTTAAGTATATTTTCAACTAAGGAGGAGGAATAAGTGAAGGAGGAATCTAGGATAAAGACTGACATAGGCATTATGTAATCAAAGAGAAAGTTTATTCTGGTGGAAGGAGTAATGGAATTAATATAATTGGAAAAGCCAGAAAAGAGCAGAGACATCTATTTTTTTAACTTGCGAGAAAGAGGTAAGAATAGGGAAGAATAAATTCAACTTACAGGTGGAGGAAAATTGTTAATTAAAAGGGAAAGAAGCATACATTTAGTCATTTATTCTCTGCCAGGCATTGTGCAGCATGCTATATAGAAGTAATCAAACTTCATCTTCATTCAACCCTATGATGCAGGTTTTATTCTCTCTGTTCTATAGCTAAGGACATGGAGAAGTTCAGTAATTTGCTTAAAAAAAAAAAACACTTCTGAAAACTGTGAAACTTCTTTTAGTATTTACTCAATATTATACAGAACTTTAAGTCAAAAATGTTTTTGTTTCCTGTGATTGGGCAAAATATATCTACTATTATGTATGTAGACCATTATTTGTGCAATTTTGCATGTCGGGGAACAACTTTATGTAGACCTTATATGTGTCTACATATACAGATTCAGTTTTAAAATTAGGTATATATTTATATATTTCATATGAGCAACTTTTAGATCAAGGGGTTTTACCTAGAAATACTGCTCTCTAGATTGTGTTAATATCAATAATAATAATGATGGCTTCATTTATTGAGCAAGTACAGTAGTCCTTCTTTATCTATGGGGGTCCATTCCAAGAACCAACCCCCCATGGAAGTTCGAAACTGTGGGCACTATGGATTCCTACATACACACACCTATGATAAAATTTAATTTATGAATAAGGTACAGAACAGATTAATGATAACAACTAAAAACTGAACAATTATAACATTATATACTATAATAAAGCTCTGTGGATACAGTCTTTCTTGCTGTCTCAAAATTGTTTATTGTACTGTACTCACCTTTTCCATGAAAGACAACATGTTATAGCTTCTCTTTGGCACATCTAAAATGGCCTGCATCACTACTCTTGTGCTTTGGGGCCCTTATAAAGTTAAATAAGGGTTACACAAGCCCTGCAATACTGTGACAGTCAATGTGATAACCAAGATGGTTACTAAGTGTCTAAATGGTGGGGAGGGTATGTAGCATGAGTATACAGGACAAAGAAATGCTTCATGTCCTGGGTGGGATAGAGTGGGATGGTTTAAGATATCATCACTGCACTCATAAGGGCATGCAATTTAAAACTTAGCAATTGTTTATTTCTGAAAATTTCCATTTAATCTTTTTGGACTCTGGTTGACCGCAAGTTGCTGAAACAGTGTGTGTGTGTGGGGGGGAGGATCATGCTTATTCTTTCTGACAATTTGCAATTTTTATGTTTCTAACCCCGAAACAATCCTAAGAGGTATTTTTTTATGGAGGAACTTACTGAACTTGGAGAATTTCAGAAAAAACTTGCCTTGGGTCCAGTGGCTGGCATATTGCTAAGTAGGCATTCCAACCCAGCTTCAAAGAACTATCCCACTCTATGTACCCAGACACTCTCTCTTTTGTAATATTTATTTATTATCTGTCACAATTGTTTAGGATGCCCTTTTCTTTTTATAGAAGCTATTCTAATGATGACTGCTTACTTTCCATATTCAGCCACGTGAATCTGATTGTTAAGTGTTTTTTTTTTTTTATTATGACTCTACTAAGTAGATATCCTTTCCCTTTGACAATCTATTTAAGTAATCAAAATAAAACAAAAAAAGACCCTCACTTTTATTCTGTTGAAATGGCTAGCCAAGTACCATGCGCAGGGTATCCACTCACCAAATGTTTGTTGATGATGCTCATGACCCCTGAGTAACGCGTGCCTACTCAACAGGACCGGAGAAACCTTACACCTGTTTATTTGTACAAAAATGAAAAATGCAGCATTTAGAAAAAAATCCTGGGACCATATGACTGGTGATTTTTCTCCGGAGTAGAAAATAATTCAACATAGACTTTGGAAGAATTCACATTTCCAGGAACTTCCAAGACATTGTTAATGATCATACACAGCCACTCACTTATTCACTTACTTCTTGTTCCTTTTCACTTTTCTGCCTCTGTGCCCACAGCATGTGGACGCATTGAAAGAAAATAAGAATCCTAAACTCATAAACATACCTGCTTACCATCTGGCAGGCATCCCAGCAGTCTGGTGATCTCCTTAGTTATCCAGCAGATAGTAGAAAAACAAGAGTCCTGTGAAGATTTCACATGTTGCCATATTCCTGCCAGATGGTGATTTGTAAAACATGGACAAATTGCGCTGGCTCCACTTCCCTCCGACAATCACAACAGAAACACTGCAGTGATGGTGTTTAATTTCAAAAACCATTTCGGCAGAGTAACTTTTAAGGTATCACTATCTAGAAATTATCAAGATAAAAATGTGTCATGCCCTCCAGGGAGCTGGTACCTCACTAACCTACTATTCTGTGCACTGGTACTTCTAAGATTCTCTCTTCAAACAAACAAAAAAATCAATGGGAACTTGGGGAACGTCAGCCTCATGGGACATTTGATTACTACTTACTGATTCTTTGTCACAACATGATGGTTTTCTGTCATCTAATGATGGGCCACAGGACTAACAATTATGTTGACAAATTTACCAGTGGAACAACCTAAGTCACACTGGAACATGAGGAACTAAATTTGGGTAGAAGCAGGGACTTCTGCTTTATAAGTGCCAATAAACCTGTAAGTCCTTTTGAAATAGGACTTTCCTACTTGCTCAGTTGCTCTTTGTGGTTGTCTACACAATACTCAGATCACTGGTTAGTTCAGATGAAAAATGCCAAACAAGTGGTTTAGCATTAAGTAAATAAGCTACCAGTTTGTGGTTCTAACTTTTTCAACAAACTTTGGTCTCAAAGCATATTTGAACAGAGAGGGATAGCTTTTCAGTTCTCTCAGGGAAGCAGCAGACTGCTTGAACCTAGCCAACTAACAACATTTGCTGAGGTTTAGGGGAAAAGATAGAAGATAACCAAGTCTTCCCTCTTGTCGCAGGAGCAAGATTTCCTCAGTAGTTCCTCCTTTTCACAGGGGATATACTGCCTCTTTCTTCCTGATGAGATAGACGCAAAAATTTTACACAACTAAGCTTTTTTAGTAAGAGCTTTACTGTCTTGGCTGAGTTGCTAAATTGATTATAGCATGGTCCTGATACACCAAGGTTGTGGGTTTGATACCCAGTCAGGGCACATACAAGAATCAACCAATGAGTACATAAATCAATGGGAACAACAAATAAATCTTTATATTTCTCTCTCTCTCTCTCAAAAAATTAATAAAATTTAAAAAGACCTTTATTAAGATATAATGTATAAGCCCTGGCTGGAGTGGCTCAGTGAATTGAGCACTGGCATGTGAACCAAAAGGCTGCTGGTTTGATTCCCAGTCAGGGCACATGCCTGGGTTGTGGGCCAGGTCCCCAGTTGGGGGTGTGTGAGAGGCAACCACACATTGATGTTTCTCTCCTTCTCTTTCTCCCTCCCATCCCCTCTCTCTAAAAATAAATCAATTAAATCTTTATATATATATATATATATATATATATATATATATATATACACACACACACACGTATATAATTAAATCCTTATATATATATGTGTGTATATATATACAATTCATTCATTTAAAATATATAATTAAATTATTGTTAGTATAATCAGAGTTATGCAAATATCACTGCAATCAATTTTAGGAAATTTTCATCACCCAGGAAGAAATCCTATATTTATTAAGATACTCCTCATTTCTCCCCCAACCCCACAGCTGTAGGCAACCACTAATCTATTTCCTGTCTTTGTATAGTTTTCTATTCTGGACATCTCAATCAAATATAATTCTATAATATATGGTCTTTCATGAGTGGCTTCTTTCACTTGACATTGATGTTTTTAAGGTTCACTCATACTATGGGTTAATACTCCATGTCCTTTTGTTGCTAAGTTCCATTATATGGGTATAGCCTTATTTATTTCTCCATTTATTAGTTGTTGGGCATCAGGTTTATTTCCACTTTTTAGGAGCAGTTGGCTATGAATATTTTGGTAGAAGATTTTGAGTGTGCATATATTTTTATTTGTTTTGGTGTATACCTAGGACTAAACTTGCTGGGTCAATTGGTAGCTCTATGTTTTACCTTTAGAAGAACACAAGGACTGTAGTAATTGCAACTCCTTACTTTGTACATGTGAGAGACATAGTTGGATTGTAAACACACTGAGTTTTTGTAATTTAGCCTTTTAATTCCTGTTCTAGATTTGAGAAGGGGCACTGGTTTTAGAATTAGGCTTACTGAAATTTAAATCCCAATTTCACTACTTCTAAATTCTGATTTTATGTATATTGCTTAATAAATCTTAATTTCATTCTGACATCTGTAAATGAAGATAATAACACTAATTTTTAAAGAGTTTATTCACTATTTTTAGAGAGAGGGGAAGGGAAGGAGGCAGAAAGGGAGAGACATTAACGTATGGTTGCCTTTCACCTGCCTCCAGCTGCAACCTGGGTATGTACCCTGACTGGGAATCGAACCAGTGACCCTTGGGCTCGCAGATTGGTGCTCAATCTAATGAGCCACACCAGTGATAACAACGCTAATTTTGCCTGAAGTTGCTGTGCTGTTGAATGTGATGATATAGCGGAAAGGGGCTAGCCCATTTATGATTACATTGTAACTTTCCAATCAAGGCTATTTTCTTTCTACTCTTTGCTTTTGCTTCTGAGTACCTGATGTGTAGGGACAAACCCAAGGCAAAACTTGTTGGGATGATTTAGGCCCTCACGTGAGGGCCTTCCTGGCTGATTTAGAGGCTCCCTGGAGAAAGGAATCACAATTTTATGTTTATTCTTTCTGTAGGACTATACTGAGAATTGAATAATCAGAAAACAAAACACTATACAGAAAGCTTTGCTGTAACTCTGAAGAACTTAGTGTTACAATGGGACTTTATTGGAATTCTTACACAGCTGTGTCTACCACATTTGAGAAACTTGGGCCTCACTCCACACATAGACCATCTCATAAAGAATTGGCATGAGAAGAAAGTATGATTCTGAGGAATATATTTTTGTTTGAATTAGGATAGGATTGGCATATAATGTGTAAGTTTAAGGTGTACTGAGGAAGAATTTCCAATTAGAATTTTCAGATGAAGCATTTACATAAAGAAACAAACAATCTATGATTTGCAGACATCTGGGCCCTTGTCCAACACAGGTGATGTCTACATAGTTCCATAGAAAAGATTAGGGTTATTTGAAAGAGGTGTTTTAAGTTATAAACATGCAAGATGTCATAAGGCATGTCCTTCTGACTGCAGCATAAATCAAGCTTACTGTATATAATGACATGAGTGTTAAAAGATGATTAGCAAAGAGGATTTCATTCCCCTTCCCCCAATTGGAATACGTATGTGAAATAATTTTCTGCATGCAAAATCTGGCCTTCCCTGTAACTTATCTTTTTGGCTTCATTTAAAGTTCATTTTCATTAAATCCACTTTCCTGGGGCAAAGGTGTTATTAAATAGCATGACAATTTGTTAAGAGAAGAGGAGAAAATATGTGTCGAGCTTAGCCAATTTTTCTCCCTGTCCCCTGATCCTTTCAAGTATCCTGGGGAGGTTCAGATCAGCCTAACCGGTGGGACCAGTACAACTGAGATGTTTTCTTTTGCCATGTTGTTGGGTGGTCATCCTGCTGACCCTTTGAAATTCTAGAGGAAGCTGAAGAAACCAAGAAAGTTTTATTCACACCTTTAAAGGGGAAAAAATTGAAGGGAACAAAAAAATATAAATAGGTTAGAAGATGTGGTTCAGATAAATTCTTGCTTATACTTAAATTCAGACAGAATCTTAAACCATTTTTATGGCTTTAAGATCCAAGTTAGGGTATCATTGATTAAGTTTAGCTTTTAAAATAATTAACTTGCCTTTATTAATTCTGTATTTTCACAACTCTATATTTTTGAGTCAAACCAAAGAGAGATATTTGAATTCCAACAATTATTTTAATTTTAATTATTAAAAACATGCTACAGTTAGGATATCGCAGATATTAATAAGCTTTGTAAACCTGTCTTCCAGACAACTCATGCTTTCTTTTAAAACTAAATTTGAATTTCAACCCTGGATTACTTCATAGTGTTACTGTAAATTGATAACATCTGGAAGGGAGGAAAAAAAAAAAAAGTTTGCCTTTCAGTTCTTTAGAACAGATTCCATTTCAAGCCCGCCAGAAAATTTAGACCTGCTGCAAGTTTAACATTTGCACATCAGTACTTTGTTTTTTATTCTTTCCTCTCCCACTCTTCCACTCTGGTTATACTCCTATTCTCCTCCCCTGCTCTTAAATGTGTCTATTACCCTCAGGCTTTGACCTTGGGCAGACTGTGAGCACAAAGTCATGTTATTTAGAGTGAAGTAACACCAGTAGTCAGGAAGGAACAATGTAGTTCAAGCCAGATAAAATAAATCTCTCATTTCCTGTCAAGGGACTGAGCCAAAAGCAATGATGAGAGACAGAGGGGGCAAACCCGCAACTCAGAACACAGACGCAGGGGATAGACACGACCGCAGGCCTCTTTGAATACAGACAACAAAACCAAACCGGCCAGAGTGACAGCAGACTCCTAATAGCTGTGGAACAAACCAAAACACATAAAACAGAGGGGAAGCTGTGCAACATCTTGGCCACAGGAAACATTTCAATCGCATGAGTAGGGAATCCTAACAAGACTGAAACTTGGGAGGGATTCCCCTGTACAGGCTGGAGTTTCACCAACTTGGACACACACCTGTGTAGCTGCCACTTTTGACCGAGTCAGCCTCAGAATGAAAATCATACACACGGATTTCTGAGCAGTGAACTTTGAAAAGAGCCTGAGGAAGGAACTCCCAAATTTAATTCAACGGATACACATAGCGGTTATCAGTGTCCCCATCTGTGAGAAAGTAGACTTCTACACAGCTGCTGACTTAGTAATAAACAAATTCCAGTAGTGCCTGCTATCTCCAGGAGCTGTTTCAAGTTATTTCAAATATTTAACCCTGCTAATCCTTAAAACAACCTGACAAGGGGGACAGCATTGAACTCTCCTTTTAGAATTGAGAAGCCAGTGGCTCTAGGAGGTGAAGTAGCTTAGTCAGTGGCAGGTTAGGGCTAGAGTCTCCACTAGATCCTGAGCAGCAGGGGACCAGAGTCCCTTCTCCTGCTTCCTGTGGTTTGCTGAATACATGGCCATATAATGCTAGCATGGCATTTTACAAATCTCAAGTCGCTTGCGAACTCTTCTCAGATTCTTTGGAAACCTATTATTTGCTTCAGAACCACAATGAGGTTTCTGAGTTTGTATGTCAGATCCGGAGACATTTATAAAAAGTATTGGGAGCATGCTACATTCATTAACAATGCTGGGTATTTTGCTTTTGGGCAGAGCTCTTCCAAGATGGTAGGAAGCGGGAGTTCATTCATTCACTAGTTCCTTCAACAAACGCTCATGGTTGAGTGCTTACTACATGTTAAGCACTGTGATGGGTGATGGAAAAGTCTCCTGGCTGACACACATTCAACCAAGGATGCCTTTTAAGTCAAATTCGGGATGGGAGCAGCAAGACAAGAAGATAGCAAAGTTCTCCAAGATGAATACTAGTCATATTTAGAGATAGTCAGAAAACTTTTTAACTCAGACTAAAATATGATTTAATCTTTAAAATCAAATCTTTTGACGTTATTGCAAAGAGACAGCAGTGCCACGATGACTCTGTGCCATGATGGCAATAGATGTACACATTTCAGAAAGGGTGTGGCTCACTGAGAGTGTGTTTCTAAGATGTGTTAGTCTTAATGCGTAGTCTTGGTGATTCGGTGATCTTCCTTGCCTCTTCTAGAACAGAAAATATAGAGATATTTCAGCTCTCAAAATATATATACCATGCAAAATTCTATTGTTGCACATATCATATTCTATTGTATTTATCTATTAAACATAATAGAATTATACTATACTCACCTGCTAAACTATGGTTCCTGAGTAAGGGTATTATGTTCTCCATCTTCATCTTTGTTATTCAGTACCTGTCTTAGTACTTAGCATATAGAAATCACTCAGTATCTGATTATTAAATAAATTGATGAATATGTTTTGTGCACACATATGAATAAGAAACATGCACACTCACTCTTACATGTGTAATGTGCAAACTGTGGAAGGCAAAATGAACTATGAAAGGCAATGATTACTCCTTTGATAAAATAATAGTAATGTAATAGGTAATTTATTTGAATGTTTACTGTAGAAGGCCTAGTAATACTTGCATATTTCTACAATGAGTTATTTAATTCTTAACCTTAATCCATGAAACATATATGCTTTTTTATAAGATTAAATTGAAAATGACATGTGATGGATCTCTTTACTTAAAATATTATGTATTTAAATTTACTCTGTTAGTATGACTAATGGAAAAGATACAAGAAGATAAACATATTCTCCCCACCCCCATTTCTAAGAAATAATAAAGTAGTCTCAAGTTTAAGAGGTAACTATAACTCACACTTATGTTTTTATGACCAATCCTATAAAAGTGTCCATATTCACAAAGAAGAAAACTCATGTAGATCAGGAACGTTTTCTGTGGGCAGTGTATAATTATATAAGGAAACCTGTCCATTGTTAGAGTACAGAAAATAAACAAATTCTCCACAGTGGACTTGGGAAACTTTTGCCTTAACTCCCAGATAAAATCAGTAGGGAAATTATATTAGACCAATCAAATAAAAGTAGGTGGAGCAAAATGTTGCTCCATCTGTGTCATGATTTATCTTGAATTAGAAAGTTACCTTTTATAGACTTCAAATTTCATTTTAAAAGGTAAGCATTTATATTTATTATATATTTACCAATCTGTTAATATATAATGCCTACACCAAATGCAGAATATGTGAAAAAATTGGAAAATTAATTCAGACACTCTGAAATCTTTTTTTAAAAAGGTTTTATTATTTTTAGAGAGAAGGGAAGGGAAAGAGGAAGAGAGAGAGAGAAACATCAATGTATGGTTGCCTTTCACCTGCCTCCAGCTACGAACCTGGCTAGAGAACTGGCTTGCCATCTGGTTATGTTGCCCTGGCTGGGAATCGAACCAGCAACCTTTGGGTTCACAAGGGGGTGCCTTATCCACTGTGCCTCCAGCCAGGGCCTGAAATCATTTTTCTTGATGCCCTCGATATTTTCATATTCAGGTACCTGATAAATACTGGCTAGTCTTTTGATTTCTGATATTTATTGACCTTTTCACCTTTCTGTTTTGTCTTCGGTTGACAGAAAATGGAACTTTTGCTTAATCTAAGCCAGGATGTTTCCTTTAAACAAAAACAATTACTTCCTTTCTACAGGAAATGCATGAACCAGAAAATCTGTGGCGACAATTCATGTCTTCTTTAGGTAGCCTGCAACCATGTGAACTTAAGGTCAGCTCTGACTCTGATGGAGAACAATATCAAATATTTTTATATGAGCCAACATTGGGGACCTGTTCCTATTTCTTCTGTAATAATACTGATACTTAGGATATGACAGTTAAACTTTGATAAATATTACACAATATGTTCTTTGAGAAACACATTTGCTGAAGGTTCTGTGTACTTCACAAAAGTGGAAAATAAAATTATTGAGAAACAAATTATGAATACCAGCATTGTATTGTTATCCATTATATGAATAAAGGATAAATTTGAATTTAAAACATTCTCTGCAAACCCAAAAGTTGCTGGTTTGATTCCCCAGCCAGGGCACATAACCAGGTTGTAAGCCAGGTTGTGAGCCAGGTCCCCAGCTGGAGGCGGGTGAAAGGCAACCATACATTGATGCTTCTTCTCTCCCTCTCTGCCTCTCTCTCTTCCCCTCTCTCTAAAAATAATAAAATCTTTATAAAAAATATTCTGTGTATGTACCAATAATGACAATGATGAATATATTTAATTGGTGAAATCCTTTACCTTTATTCATGAGGAAATGCCCAATGAAATCAAATGTTATGATCAAAACAGTTAAAAGAAAGTGCTTTTTACACAACATCCAACGTAAGTGTAAAATTTACTGGGTCAGGATGTCATTAAGGAAATGGCACTAAGTATATATTTTTGAAGAGTAAATAATTTTTATGGATATGGAGAACATTTTAATTACATTATCTATAGAAACACTAAGTCTAATCAGTCAACTTCAGAACACAATGGCTTGGTCAGGAAGAAATATTTCCATTTTGTGTTTAGCATAACATACTTGATGTATTATTGAACTCTAGATTTTACTGTGAATATTAGGAATATTTAAAAATGCCATTTTAGGATAAATATTGTGTAATCTGTTTTATCAATTTTAACTGATATATAACTACCTTGTATATATGATAGGTACAAACTGATGTTATTATGCTAAAATTAAAGCATATTTATTAGAACTAACAATAATACTAAGGTTTCCTAAAACTTGAATTCTTTGTTTACATACCTTATGAGTGCTTGTGTTCTGTCCCTTAGTTTTGTAATAAGCTGTTTATTCATTTCTACACTAATTTTATTTCATGATATTTGAAGATATATTACAAGTGGTTAAATGCAGTGTGGGTTAATCATTTAAAATACAGTTGACATGCTCAGGACTGTATCTTGCACAGGGTAAATGTTAAAGAAAAGTTTTAATTATTAATTTGGGGCTTTGACAAGAGGACTTTATGCTATTTGTTGTGTACGAGATGTTCATTTTGAAATGCAGTTCTTAGCAACAGTTAGAGCTTATTATTAACCAATATATGGAATAAAACAAGTCTTATCCAAATTCATTAGTTTGTCATTTATCACAAAGACATTCTGAAATTTAAGGGTAATATTTTTAAAGGTTGACTATTCCTTTATAGCTAAGTACAGAAGTTTTGATTTAAGCCTGGTACTTAATTTTCATTAGACATCTTGTGTGCGGAGCCTGGGCAGCAGTTTTTTGTTTGACATATGTTTTAATTTTATAAGGATTGGTCAATATTTTGTTCACCATTAGGCTCCTATTAATGTGAACAGTTTGGAAAGTGATTGTTTTCTCTTGCAGGCATATTCAAAAAACTTTGCTTAAGGCTTTTAACATGTGTAGTTATGGTAACATATCTATATGTAGAGAGATGGAGACAGAGGCAGCGAGAGAGAGAGATAGAGATACGGACATAGAGATATGGTCTTTAATCAAAAGAACTCCAAAGACTGTGACAGTATTTCTTAAGTCCCAAATTGATTTCTCCCTCTGCCTTCCTAATCCAAGAATTTGACATTTTTCTTGCTATCTCTAGTAAGCAGTTTTCTGGAGCTTTTTATTTCAGTATTTTCATCTTAACAAGTATTTCTAATGTTTAAGATAGAATGGCTGAAAGTGTGCAGGAACCTAAGATAAGTATCACTCCGTTAACATGTACTCAGTCTTATGATAAACAAAGCTCTTTAGGATTCAGAAGCTAGGGAATCTCTCCTACATACAACCCCAGGAGCATTAAAATTAATATTTGAGGATGTTCAGCTTTGATTCCATTACAGGGGCAAAAGTTTTCCTAGATGTCCAGGTTTTCTAGTTTAAGAAATACTAGTATACTTTTATGAGTGATGAGGGTGAAATACTCTTTAATTTGGAACAATGCTTAATTTATTAAATCTTTGATATGTTTTACAAAGTTGTTTTTTCCCACCAACAAGTATTCCAAACAGTTAAAGGAATTTTTTAATAAGTATTGTAAACATATAGGTCAATTCAATATGAAATCCATGCAGGAATACATCAAAACATTTATAATTTTTAGTTATTAGAAAATATTCACACAGATTATGAGCAACCAAAGGGC
This sequence comes from Noctilio leporinus, assembly GCA_004026585.1. Lineage (NCBI taxonomy): Eukaryota > Metazoa > Chordata > Mammalia > Chiroptera > Noctilionidae > Noctilio > Noctilio leporinus. The sequence goes on along the minus strand of PVIW01000081.1, from coordinate 799,602 downwards.
ATAATGTCTTATGACAATATAATAATATTGCTACAATTGCATTCTTGTTACCATGTGCAAGTATTTACAAGGAAATTATGTTTGGCAAATTCGCTATCTTTTTTTCTTGATAAAGTTTCATCATAAGCCATTATATTATAGAAATTAAAGATTCAAGATTGTTAAGTAATTTGTCTAAAGTTACATAGTGAGAATGTTAGGACCATGGGTATTTTCCACTTTAATTTCAGCTTATTTTTCTCAGTCTAAATGATAAAGAAGAAATATTTAGACCTCATATTTTCCTCATGCTTATCCTTTGGATTTGTCTCATATCCATAATTATGTATTAAACACCCACCATATAGTTATCACAGTGGTAGATTTCAAACATACAGAAACCATTTTAGCTTCCTAGAAAAATATTGCTGACATACTCGAACCAGGACAATGCTATAAACTTGCTTGTTTGATCACATTTGCTGGAATTAAAATTTTAATTAAAAAAAATTGGTATATCTACCTAGTTTCTATAACAAGATTAAGATTAGGAAGGTTAGGAAATAAGTGTTTGCTTCCATTGTATCTACAGAGTTTAGCTTCCTAGAGTATTGAGCCACTTCCAATTGGACAAAACAGGCAATTGATAAAAGTTTCTTGATTAAATGAATGGCTTTTCTTTGGTTTAGTTTTAATTTAGGGTAATTAAAAAAAAATACCATATGATCTCACCCATTACAGGACAATAATGAACAAAACTAACAACAAGCAAAACAGAACCAAATATATGAATACAGTGAATAGGCCTTCAATGGTCAGGGAGAAGGGGGTTAGGGAAAGGGGGGAGGCAGAAGCAAGGAAGGGGAGCAGTATAGACAAGAACCTAGTATAAAGGAACCATGGACATGGACAACAGGTGGGATTGACTTTGGGGGGAAGGGGTGGGTGGGGAGGGGGACAGAGGGGAACAAAAAGGGGATGGATGTAATACAACAACAATAAAATTTAAAAAAAAGTTCATAGCTAAAAAAAAACACCTGTAAAAAATGCAAAAGCTTTAAAAAGCATAGGGGAAATTAATATGTATGTATTGTGGGATTTAGATAAAAGTTTCACTGATCTGAAAATGGGGAGATTACGCTACCATCATTAGGATATCTAGGAAAAGATTGTACCATTTTTGCAAGCATTTGACTTTAAGCTATCTTAAGTATATATATTTTCTATTTTTTATTAAATATGAACCATATCATATTTGTTAATATATAAACAATAATATTTTATTTTGATTGACATTTTTGGTTGCAACAGTGTTGCTGAGTTTTTCTTTTGTTTTTCCTACAATCAATGAATCCAAGAATAGCCCTTTGCTTTGAACACCTCTCAGTATTACCTATCCAGTGTTGACTTTAATGAGACCTTGAACAGTCACCACTGCACAATACACTTTAAAGTTTTAAAAGCTATTTATTTTGGCTTGTTTAGTCTAGCAATTGAGAAATTATTTAGTCATAGCCAATCATACTTAGACACAGGAAAATCCATCAAATCATCGTCTTTTTAAATGTCTATGATTTTTCAGGAGGCTTCATTACTTCTGGGGGTATAAGTGACTCATATGTGCTGCGAAAACTCACAGTTTCCATGATTGCTCACATTCTTGACTTCAGGATTTACCATTAGAAATGGTATTTTACCCTGCTGGGGATGTGAGGAGGAGGAATAGCTCCTAAAGTCTATTTCCTAATAAAACTATGATTGGGATAGGCTATGCAATAAATAAAGGTAATTTTTCTTATTTGGACACTTGGAATCAGAAAAAAATATATAAGTAAACTAGTTTTAAAAAGCCAATTTAATTGTGAGAACAATTTATAATTTTCATTTAGTATCTCCTCATAAAAATCATTGGGAGCTCTGCAACTTAGAGAAGCCTGATGTTATTCATGCATCTCTGTGAACCCTCCAGAGAATTGTAAATATGAGTAAAATATTATAGCTTAGAAGACTTAGAAATAGTGAACACACCAATTTCCATTCATTCTGTAGTACAAACCACACAAGAGTGAATAGTACAAAGTTGAATTCTTCTCAACTGGGCTTCAAATCTAAAATACATCATTTCCTACCATGGGTAGTGAATCAAAACATCATTTGCCTTTTTTCACCTGGATCTCTTTTTACTCCTTTGAACAAATACAAAGCCAAGTGGGGGTTGAAGTCCCATCTGTGTCAATAGGCCTCAAGAATGTGGCAATCTTTGGTTGTGTAATTAATTTGTTTCACAAAGGGAAGAGCCCCACTTAGGATTTTTGGATCTGACACTTGAACTCCCCCAGCCCAGTCACATGTCACAGGACTGTGGTGAAATGCTTCTCTGTGGGTCACTGAGGATCACAGCAGAGTAATTCCCTCTTGAGTTGGTTTCTGGAGTTGGTATTGTCACTGCTCCAGAAGGTAATAGGCAAACCTGGGTGGGATGAATGTGCAGGACCACTGAATTCCAAGTCCTTGCCATGGACCGAACTTCCTGCGAACTCAAGGCTGTGAAGAAACCTTCACATCCACATGGTTTCTGGCTGAAAGAAAGGTTTACTCAGTGACTCATTTGTATCTATCTTCCGCTGTTAATTTCGGTAGAATTTTGTTTTTGCTTCTACAAACTGTATGGCTAACACTCTTTAAACATTAAGAAAATTGACCAAATTTTTTCTTCCTATTTTAAGTCTTCATTTGTGCTCTTTTTTCCTTTTATATCTTTTTGAAGGAAAGAGAGATGACTGGCTTTAGACACATCCCAAAAGTATTTACAACATGCATGATTCTTTATGCATTTAACTGTCAAACTTGTGTTACTACTTTTATCAGTGGTAACAAAATTGCAGTAGATCCAATAATACTATCATTAAAAGTACACTGAAAAGCAGTGCACATAGAACCACTGAAGTAGAGAGGTAGTGTTGGAAATTGCTAGACAGATACCAATTAGTCTCTGTTTTGAGGAAATATTTTAGTAGAAATGGATAAATAATTCTTGTAGCTATAGATATGTACAAGTGCACATTTATGAGATGCAACATCTTTTCATAAAAATTTATATTTAGCTTTTGGAATAGAAATAAGTTTAAGATGAGTATGTTGAACATTTTAAACTAAGTATTGCTTAAATGATATATTTCATCATATACTTCTCACTTCATTTTGTATTTGCCAGCCTCCTTGACACTCCCTTGGTATAATCATGATCGTGTATTAAAAAAATGTAAGTTATTATGAGAACAAGGTAGCTCCTTCTTTTTCTTAATTCATTGAGCTCTTTTAGCTGTAGTTGATTCATGGTAAGTTCTTATACCCTGATTCATAGAGTTATTGATTAAATTCATGAAATGCCGTTACCTTCTCTCTATGGCAGTTCCACTTGAGCTATAAATGGCAATGCCAAGGAGCAGGCTCTAAAATGGTTAATCTGTAGATAGCAACCTATCTACTTCATCAGGATTCACTCTTTTGGCTATCTATATATCTGCTCTGTGTACGTGTATTTATGTTATTTATTTGACTTGCCTTAAGTGCATACTTGAATAGCCTGCAAGGGTCAAAGAGAGTTCAAATGATAGAAAAATGGTTTGTTTTCTCCCTTCCCCTCCCCCCCTATTGCTAATGCTAACCGATGAAGAGTGCAGGCAGTGTCCTTCAATTTAAAGAGACAACCTTGTTCATTTTGAACGTGTGAATGCCATTCTTGTGAAATACTGTATATAGTAATTCACAAGAGGGTGACTTTTTTATTGCTTTTACATTGATAACATGCCTTGTAAAGACTTACAGTTATTCTGCTGGATTTAAGAGAGATAAGAATGGAATGTGTGTGCTAATTTAAACATCTGTACATACAATAAAAGAATCCGTTCTTATCAAGAAAACAGAACCTTTAATATGTTTACCAGTTTTAAATAACTTTTAAGGTTGTTCTCCATTATGTGACTACTTTGTTATTTTACTCATTCCCCTCTCCCCATTGCCCTTCTGAAATATTAAAAGAAGGGCTATGGTCATAATGTATATCACCAAATCTGTGGTTTATAAAAGTGAATTTGAATCATATCTTTTTTTTTAAAGATATTAAAAGAAGGGCTATGGTCATAATGTATATCACCAAATCTGTGGTTTATAAAAGTGAATTTGAATCTTTTTTTTTTTTTTTAAAGATTTTATTGTTTTTAGAGAGAAGGGAAGAGAAGGAGGAAGAAAGGGAGAGAAGTATCAATGTATGGTTGCCTTTCACTGGTCTCCAACTACAGACCTGGCTGGAGACCTGGCTTGCAACCTGGTTATGTGCCCTGACTGGGAATCCAACTAGCAACCCTTGGGTTCGAAGGCTGGTCCCTTATCCACTGTGCCACCAGCCAGGGCATTGAATCACATCTTAAAGCAGTTTGACTTGCTACAGCAGTAGGTTGCAGAGCAAAGGTTAGCAGACAAGGACTGAGAGTAGCTGTCAACTAAAACAGGGAAGCAGCTAACTGTATTGAAATTTTATGCAGCTTGTCATTCACCTTAATAAAAACATAATGCCCACATATAATGGTGGTTGGCGACCATAAATATACACACCAATTCAGTCCTTAAGAGATGCCCCAGAGCAATCCCAGTCCATTACCTTGCAGATTAACCTGGTCAGTGTAAGTTCACAGGATTTCATTACTTGGTTAGGTACAGTAAAAGTATTGGAGAGTTTGAGTGTCCAAAGCTGTTAAGTAAGTGGAGTGTTGGAATGTTTAATGGCATTAATTATCATTTATACATGAAACTACCCTCTGTAAGACCCAGGAGGTAATGACTCACTGGGTTGTCATTAATTGTTGTTATTGCTAGTAAGGCCAACTTCCTATTATAAAAATAAAGGAAAAATAATGGTGGAAAACATGTCATTCTGTAATACAGTATTTGTGTTTCTAACTAACTTATTCTCTTTTAGAATTCTGTTGGCATTTTGAAATGCTGATAAATTTCAGTGTTTCCATCATGGCAGTTAAAACATTTTTAAAAAACTGAGTGCGTGTATGTGTGTGTGTGCGCTTGTGTGTGTGTGTAAATTTCCCTTTCACCATGAGTTATCCTGGTATATTAAAAAAAAACAAAACTTTGAAAAGATCTCTAGAGGATTTTTAAATTAACTTATTGGATTACAGTTGTCCCATTTTTCTCCTTGCTCTCCCCTGCCACACCCTCCCTCTCCCCTCTCCCACGGTCAATTCCCACCTTGATGTCATGTCTATACGAGTCATACTAGCTCCTTGAATAAACCCTTCCTCTTTTTTGCCCCTTTCTCCCCCTGCAGAGGATTTTTCTTTTATTTTGATAATTTCTGAGAGGAACAGAGATCAAGTTGGATGGATAACTACCTAGAGGTAGAAGCAAACAGTGGGCCAGATCAGGGAAAACTTTCTCCAGTCCAAGGATTTGGCACTGTTCAGTTAAATCATTCACATTTTGTGATGATTGAGGGGAAGGCAGTAATGTAAATAGTTGTAGAAATTTTACTTGTATAAAGTATTTTCAATTACATATAGTAAGGGAAATGTTTTTCTTTCTTTTATTAATAAATTATCTACATGTAAGTGCTAGGTGACTTGAAGGACTGTGATTTATTTTTTAACCTAATATGCTTATTGCATTTTATTTATGGTCACTATTCCTAGATGTGCACATGTAGTTTTGGTTTTTGTTAAAAGAAGGGAAACTGTTCCCATAGCTTCTTTCTATGCTATTTTTTAATTGCTATATTTCTTTGTTTTAGGGATGCATATATATTGTAATACCTTCAAATGATCCTGTAGGAAAGCAGCTTTTTTTTTCTGATTTAAAAGTTTATTTGTAAATGTTTGTTTTTAACTGTTAATAAGGATAAGGGTTTGCCTGCTGTGTGTCTATGAGCATATATGATAGGCTGAAATGAAAACTGTGGTTGTTAGCATTGGTTATCACTTGTTGGCTAAATGCATATACTAACACCCAAGCTGCTAAAATTCTAAAAACGTAGAGGTCACTAGGCTAAGATACAAGTACAATTTGCCAAAAATAATTATATTAAGTTTTCTACCTTGAGAGTCACTTAGAATCTTTTCACAGAGGTTGTTACTGCCATCGTTGGCTATTTCCTGAAAACTCATAATTTTTTAGGCACAGAAAAAATCATTGAAAAGAAATGACTGACTTCAGACAGAGATGTAAAACAGGATTTGGGGGACACCGTGAGCTCGCATGGCTGGCGAGGAGAGGCTGGGGTTTAGCATTCTGTTTCATGTGGAGACCCACAGTTAATACGGTCCTTGTTGAAACGTAAAACAGCTCTATTAGTAGCTTGATTAAGAAGGGGGAAGAGGCGTAGGGTAAACAAAAGTGTGCGTTTCCAAGCAGCGTAATTGTATACAGTACATTTGCTTCCGCAGTTCCCTCTAATCCATCACATAAGAAAACACCCCGAATTTATTTCATTAAAGTAGATAAAATTGTTAGGTGAATAGAATAGTGGACCAAAAGGGGAAATGGCATCTGTTTAACAATTCTCTATTGTTCAAGGGATCATAGGAGTTCTGTTGCTGGCCTGCCACATTCAATCAAGTTGGGTAAAATGCTGCTTGGGGAGAAGGAAGGAGGAAACTGAAAGTATTTGCTTACACTTTTTTTGCAAAAATTCCTCCTCGGGAGTGGTGGTGATGAGCGTCTCAGGGCAGGGGAGAATTCTGTTTGGTGAAGTGAAAGAGTTCTTGGTTCTCCTTTACCCCTCATTCCCGTCTTTGACTTGGGTACTGCCCGGGAAAGCGCGTGGCAGTCGGAACTAATTGTAACTCACTCAGGAAGGTCTTCATTAGCACTACCACACATGGTCACCAGATGTGCTGCGAGGCGAGGCGAGGTGGGCGAAGCTGGCTGGGCATCCACGGAGGGGAGAGAAACCAGTAGCTTCATTTCAAACTTCATAATCTGCCTTTTGTTTCTCAGTACGTTGCGTTAGAGACGCAAGAAAGGAGTTTGGAAAAATGAAATACCTTCTCATGTCATTCTTTCTCTCGAAGCTGAATAGAATGCCTCCTTTCAAGCATCAAAACTTTTGTGACTATCAACGTGTTGGAAATGCTTCACTTTCTCCATCAGAGTAAATGAAAATTAACCTGGACTTTATATCTGTTTCTAATGGCTGAAATTGATGGCCCTCAGTTTAGAGTCTCTGAATAAAGACTGGACTTACAAAATTTGTAAAAGGCTTGTAAAAACATTGATATGCAGATTGCAAACCCCAACCAAGCTTCCTTGAAAACAAGAGGACAAGTTTCTCTTTTATTCTTAATTCTCAGGCATAGAGTGAGGCGGCATTACGTCTTCTTTCATACAACTGGGCTACATTTAGTATTAAAAAGTACTGATTGCAGACCCTTGAAATTAAATATTTTAGTTGTACTACTTACAAGGAAATTCCCTGGAAATTTGCATTTATTCCTACTTACTATGCTCCACAAGACATAAAATGAAGTCATAAGAATTTCTATTATTTCTGAAAATGTTATTCACCATCTTCTCACTTACTGCATGCTTATGTCTATAGACATAGATTATTTTGGAAAGCCAGTGAGAACTATAATGTCTAGATGAAACCTTTGGTTTTCAAAATGGAACATTTTGACAGTGCAGAAAGTTGTGACTTAAAATGACATCATAATTTGTATTCTCATAAAAAGCATAGAGACTTTAACTATTATATATTTAGTGCCTGGATTCATCATTAAAAAAAATAATTTCACTTTGTATTGATCCTATAAATACTTTTTAAAGTCAGACATAAAGCTCTTGAATAAAAAATATCTTGAATAAATAATTTATAAAAATCTTGAATTTTACAACTGAAACTTTCAAAACTGGCTAGGTATTTTACTAGCGATTTTATGACAGTGCTTTTTGGGTGATGCTTTAAAGACACTTGGAGAAAAATAACAAATTAGAAAGTTACTTCAACTGGTTTTGGAAAAACATGGTTTAGATTAATTTCCTATTTAGATAAAAGATCCAGTGATTTTTAACCTATTTGAGATTATGGAACCATTTGAAATTTTGATAAAATCTATAGACCTTCTTCTCACAAATGTAATTTAGGACCTTCCCAAATTCAGCATCCACTTTGGAAGTTCACAATTTAGAGTTTTTCATACTTTCCCCCCACAGAAAAACACAAGTTTCAACTGTTACAAAGTGTGAAATATATGATCTTCTGTATTTAGTCCTAATAAGTAAGTGGGAGAAGAGAGTACAGTAACATTCTGTTATTAAAATGTTCAGTTGCCGCCATTAGGGATGTACCTATGTTTAGTTTCTTTAGTTAAATTTTAAATTTCTTTCAACAAAAATCATGCTTTTTATTTTTATTTTTTACTTAGACTTCCCAAAAAGTTTAATACAACTTTACCTATCCAGTACTCACCTGGCTTTGTCTTTTTGAATGAATGAATGAGTGAGTTAATTTTAAATGTCGTTTGTTGGTAGCTCCTAGAGTTAAGAACAGGGAATGCTACCACACTGAACTAATTCTTTATACAAAATTTACTATTTCAAGAACATTTTTAAAAATTGAACCAAAAAAATATATTCAGTCTTAAATTTTGGTGTATTATATTAAAGCTTTGCTATAGAAATATTTAACTGGTTAATGCTAGTTGATTTCATTTTAAGTAAATTTTTTGAAGTACTACTATTTTCAGGAACTAAGTTATTTTAAATGCTATTTAAAATGCAGATACAAATGGATTTTCAATGTCATAATGGCATAATAAAACATTTTTAATGTCATGTTATATCTTTTTATTAAACCACTGGCTTATTCTTGTGCTGTGATTATTTTAGAAGATCAAATAATATCAAAACATTGATGTTTATACCAATTTAGCTGTTACTGTCCTTTCCTACATAATTTATTACCTCACCAGTAGCCCTAGTATTATCAGGGGCTAAATCAAAACTATCTACTATATATGTTGATTTTTGTCCAGTTCTCCTCTTTCCCACTTGAACTACGTTAATTTAGGTTTCATTATTTCTTAGTAATGGTACTTAAATAATATCCTTGCCTCTAGCTTAGATTCAATATTTCCCCTATTATGATCCTTCAAAAATATGGATTTGACTTGGTCATGCCTATACTTAAAAAACACTTTCGATTCCTCATGACAAAATCGAGAAGTCCTAGCTGGCACCATAGCTCTTTATCATGTGGCCCTGCCTCAGTTCTTGCCACTCTCCAGCTATACTGAGCTTCTCTGAGTCTTTTTCTCTTTTTTGGTATGCTGTGTCTCAGGTATTCTGATTTTTCAAGGTATGTAAAAATGAAGAATTATATAGTATTTTCTGGGTTCATGTAGTCAGAGTAGTAAGATAATTTATAAGTGACTTTTTAGAAGATTAGCAATTTGGATGTTAGAAATGAGCATACATAAAAAGGTCATAATCTGAGAAGCATATTTTTGTTCATGAACTATGCAAACACTACCACTGTTTGTGCTCTCCAGAGCTGGCATAGCCCAGCCATGTAGAGCATGGACTCCAGAGCCAGGCTGACTCAGTTCACACCCAAGGCCCTTCCTTTACTCACCCTGTAAGGGAGCATGTGACTTCACCCTTCTGGACTTCAGTTTTCCATCAGTAAAACAAAGGCAGAAACAGCACCTACTTCACATATGTTAATACATATAAAGAAGTTGGAACCAAGCCTGACACATATGAAGTGCAGCATAAATGTGATAAATGAGTCATCAATAATTCTTAGTTCTTTAATTAAGTACAGCTATCCAATAATACCTTATGAAACACCATGTTGAAAGCTAATTATCCTATTTAAATAAAATAAATTCATCTTCAAAGTACTATATTTTGAAATCTTATAGGGTATCTTTATTTCTCCTTCATTTAGGAACTTAAAAAAGCATAGAGACTTAAAGGAAAAAAATAATATTTGAAGTTAATGGTCAGCGTTTTGAAAAAATACAAATGCAATGAAGAGATCATCCCAAGTAATGAAGGATTCATTGGTTAAGCTGCACAAGTGGAATTTTATATATACAAATAAAATGTTGGGAAAGATTTAGATCTTGGTAAATATCCCATTAAGGTATATTGTACTATTGCATAAAACTGATGAGATATCTCAATTTTAAAATAATTATGAAAAGTTGCTAAGAAGTATAAAATACAAAACAATGTGTATTTAATGTTACAAATGTTATTTTAGGGGAAAAACTGTATTTAAAATTTTCTTGCTGTGTCTCCTACATATGAATATGTTCCCATCATCACTATTTCTTATAAAAATAAAATATGGTTATTTACTTATAAAATGTGATTGGTTTTGCTGCTAAGTAGCATGAACTTATTTGTTGACTTAGGTTATTAACATTCTTTTCCTGAGTAAATTGCTCTTTCTATTATTTGTTTTCAGAAACTATATATATATATATATATATATATATATATATATATACACACACACACACACACACACATATATATGTATATATATATATATGTATATGTATTTCAAACTGACTAAACATTAAGTAGATGTTTACTGCTAATTAGTGTATGTTTTGAATTATAATTGTGTCATCCAAAGGGACTTACAAATATAGTCTAGTTAAAATGTAATTCAGCATTCAATCATTCACAGAGGCATTCATTCATTATTATTCATTAGTGCTCTCTAGTTTGAGCTCTAAATGTAATCCAACAAAAGATGGTGAGATTTTACTTTTATTGTCATGTTTTAATGTGGTGGATCCTTTAGTTATCATACTATACTAATCCAGGGATTGTTGCTACTTCTTGAGCCTGTTATTTGACTTTTAAATTAATCTGTTTACTGAACCAACATAGCACCATGTAAATACAAGAGGTCAGAGGAAGATGTCACATCTCCTGGGATAATCAGCATATATTTTTTTAACTGTCCACCTTTTAGTTTAACTTTAGACAAACCTTTATTTCAGCTATTTGATATCTATTCATATATAACTACTTTAAAACTCTTATTCATGGCTCCTATTATTTTATATTATAAAGAAACTACCAACTACATTCATCCAACTAAATGAAGTCACTAAGTCCCTGCTGTGTGACAGGCATTGAGCTAAGTGCTACAAGTTTTATGCTGAGCAGGACAGTTATGATCCCAGGGACCTTGTAGCCAATATGGTCATTTAAAATGCTATAATTAAGAAAGTGGTGACTGCTGCAACAGTTTTGACTGCACAGGTTGCTTAAGAGGAAAGTGTCATGACTTAGGCAGCCAGGGAGGCTCCTCCCACCCCCAAATGACAGAAATCACAGATGTACTTTTTAAGGCCCAGAGTGAGAGAAAGCATGATGGAATCAAGGAACTATAAGGTGAGAAACGTGGGGCAGTGAGGAGAATAGTCAAGATAGAGTTAACAGGAACCAGATTAGAAAGGGAAGCTGGTTAAATATAATGGGTGTTCCTGAGAATTGTGTTGGTCATGGAAAACTGTTTGATGTGATTGGCTTTGCATTTTCTAAAGTTGAGTTTAGCTATGCGGTGGAGGATATATAAGAGAGGAACAAGTCTGGAAGCAGGGAGATGTATGAGTAGCACACATTAGTGGTCCAGGGAAGAGGTCATGGTAATCTAAAAAGGCAGAGCCAAGTTCTAATATTAGGCAACTTTAGGGCAGGAAGATGATTTCGATTGTTAGATGAGTAGGCACATGTCAAAGGGTGTTCTCCATGAGGGTGTCTGTACATGTCTCAGCCTTGCTTCCACAATGCCCTCCGTAGGACTTTTCATCCTGGTCTTTAAAAATAGCATGCTGTATTACCTTCAAATAGCAACTTGAGTAACCTCTCAACAGAAAAAAACACTACTTTAAGAAATCACGTTGAGGGGGTGCCTGCCATCTTCTCCAATCAGCATTTTATCTTACTGTGTGTCCCCTCCAGGTGCTGTAACAATGGCATCCAAGGTGAAAGATCTACACAGGAGGATGGATTTATAGGCGCTAATCTTTTCCTGGATGTTGGGGATTATTCCTAAATTTCTAGCTATGGAATTTCAGCAAATGGTGGTTTCATTTAGAAAATGTTGAGGAGGCACAGGGGGAGATAATGAATTTAATTTTAAACATTCTGAATTTTGGGTGTCTGCAAAAGCATCCAAACGAAGATGTGGGAGGCAGTAGAAGATTGTAGTCTGGAGTTGAACGAGCAGTGTTCCTATTTGTGTAGATGGTGCTTGGAGTCATGGGATTGATAACATATGAAATAAATGAGAAGGATCATGAAGAATTGCAAAATTAAAGGATCTGGTCCAGTGGCCTGGAATGTCAGAAACCAAGAAAGAATATATGTTTTGAGGAAATGGGAGTACTTGATAGTAACAGACTTGCTCTGGAGTTAAGCAAAGGAAGAAATATGTGAATGAGTATCTGCTAGTTTAATCAAAAGAGTTTTAGTGGGTTAACATGTGCTAAGTGGTGAACCAGAGTCAGTTTAAAGATTTCTTTTCTTTTTTCCCTCTTTTTAAAATTTGCTATGAAGAACCCATATTACACAATAATGTGATACCTATACCAATATAATATTAAGCTTTATGGGTTCACCTGGCTTTCAGATTAACTTTCAAAGTTTACCTATATATAAATTTTACTTAATGCTTCATGAGCACTGTGGGTTTTATTTTTTTATTATTTATTTTATCTTTTAAATTTTATTTATTAATGTTTTAAAGACTTTATTCACTATTATCAGGGAGAAAGGCAGAGGGGGAGGAAGAAAGGGAGAGAAGTATCAATGTGTGATTGCCTTTCACCTGCCTCCAGCTCAGGACCTGGCTGGAAACCTGGCTTGCAACTGTTATGTGCCCTGGCTAGGGAATTGAACCAGCAACTTTTGGGCTTTATAATCACAGTTTCTGCAAGGTCCTTGGAGCCTGGTGTGAGTTCATGAGGTGATCCATTATTCCCTTGGTGGTTTCCTCTGCTCAGAGTGTATAAGATTATATTAACTCTGTTGCAGATGGACAGTGGAGAACTTTCACACAGTCTTTGCACACAACTGAACACCCATAACCAGAGTCAACAGCTTTTCTATAGTCAGAGTCTCATCAGTTCTATCCACAGTATGGAAATTTCCCAGCCACTATCTAATTGTAATCAAGGGTTTTTATGGGGAGGGGGATGGGTAAGATTTTTGGGTGGTTTCTCCCTTTTGTGATAAGAAATCTTTTATACTCAGAGTGTCTAAAGTAGAGCTGGAGAAGTTCTTTGCATGTTAAGATTATGTTGTCTCCCGTAGTCAAGACATCTTTTATAGTCAGGTCATTTAATACAGAGTTGGAGAAATTTTTTGCATGTTAAGATTATATTGTCTTCTGTAGTCCAGAAAATATCATGGAAAACTTCCTTCCCATGGCCATCCGAAGTCATTTCTTTCAGGAAGTCAGAGAGCTGAACTGCCAACAGAAATTTTAGCTTTCCTTTGCTTCCTCTTTTGTTATGTTCATCCTGAATATCACGAGATATTTTGCTTTCTTCTTACTACTTTTTAAGAGCATAGCTATGTTGAATGTAACCATTCAAAAAGAAGTTACACTTTGTTGGTTATGTTTAGGTGCTACAATTTTATTCAAATACAGTCATCAAATAGGGATGTAGATTAGAAAGCAATCTGGTCTCCAGGAGCTAATTGTTAGATGGATAGAGCTTCTTCATTTATTATTCTATTCCTGCTAATCTTAATATCACCTTAGTGAGAGTCAACCTGCTTTTCTAATTTATATAAAAAGAAGAAATCTAGGTATCCACAAATGATTATAGTCATCCATTGGTATCTGAGGGAAGTTGGTTCCAGGAGCTCCAAGGATACCAAAACCTAAGGGTGCCTAAGTCCTTTATATAAAATGTGGTAGTGTTTGAATATAACCTAGGCAGGCCCTTCCATATACTTTAAATCATCTCTGGATTATTTGTAACATCTAATACTGTGTAACTGGCATGTAAATAGTTGTTATACTGTATTGTATAGGGAATCATGACAAGAGTAAAGTCTGTATGTATTCAATACAGGCATAGCCATTGTAGGCCAAATACATAGTATCACCAATAACAACATAAAGTTCCTTTTTTTCAAAAATTTGCAATCTGAGGTTAGTTGAATCTGTAGATGCAGAAACTGCAGATATGGAAGACAAAGTCATTATTTATAACATGGAATGCTTCTTTTCAGTAATTGTGGTAGTCATTGGTATTATTTGAAGTGTGTTATTTTATTTTATGAATAACTTTGAAAGTTTTGATATTTTACCATTGCCCATTTGTTTATCAGCTGTCAACTAATTTTGGGATGTGAGAGTATTATAGTCTTCCCTGTAATAAGCATTAAGTACCACTAGGTAGGGGTAGACAGTTTCTCAAGCCAGAGAAGAACTCCTCTCTATGAATATTGAAAGGCCATACAGAGAGAGCCACTGTTCTCTGTATCTAAAAGAATACTATCTCTGGGAATACTTTTAGGTAATATATTGTGTTAAAAAGTAGATGCTTGAGCAAGAGAACTATAGTAGAACTAATAAGTTTCAGTTCTTTTTCTCTAGATTAAATTCTTTTCATTGTTTATATAACCTTCAGACTTTTTTTGTGAGTTTAGAAAATAGGTTTCTTTTCTTAATACACACACTGAGTTTATTGTGGTCTCAGATTCCTGGCATCCGTACTCTTTGAATTACCATCCATATATTACCATTTCTCACTCCAGTGCTATCTTCTCCAATTTTGCCTGGATCCCCTCTGTTCTGGAGTTTTCTATTTAATTTTTTTCTTTCTTATTTTTATTTTTACTCCTCATCCAAGGAAATGTTTATTGATTTGAGAGAGAGAGAGAGAGAGAGAGAGAGAGAGAGAGAGAGAGAGAGAGACACGTTCATTGCCTCCTATACATTTCCCAAAGAAGGATCCAGCCTACTATATAGACATGTGCCCTGACTGGGAATCAAACCCACAACCTTTTGGTGTACAGGATGATGGGACATTGCTTCAACAACTTGAACCACCTGGCCAGGGCAATTTTTCCTTTCTTTGTACTTTTATACTTTATATCTCAAAAAAAGGGTAATTAATATCTAAAAATACTTTCCATGGATTTTTTACATTATTATTAAAGAATGTTTTTAAATTAACTGCACACACAAAAGTTAGTAAAGGAAGGCTTTTAATAAATCTTTAAGTGCAGATTACAGGTTACAGTTTATTTGATTTATTAGTAATCAGATTTTAATATACATATAGGTTATCATGTTCAGAGGAACTATTTCTGAAATTCCCTACAGGTTAGAGGCATTCAGTGTGGATCTTACTCTGCTTTGCTCAGTGAAAATCTAAGTGCTTAAATTTAGGCCTTATAATTCTCATAATTAGGTCAAATAAAATTCTGAGTTCTCAGAGTTATAGATTGGTTATGTTATGGAGATTAAGGATTTTAGTTTCATTTTTACATATTCTGTTCAACCCTAATATATTGTGGAACCCCTTTCGCTGGTCTGTGAGCGAAATAATTTAGAAATAATGATTGAAAAATGTTACACAACTTTTAAAAGTCTATAAAATATGGTCAGATTTAGTTCATTGAACTTCTTTTAAAGTTCAGGAAAATACCTGTGAATTCCCATATTTTCTAAATTCTGATGGTTATTTTTAAGCTATACTACTTTTTATAACTCATATAGCAGATATTTAGGAGATGATTAAATCTAAAAAGATTTGCATTGCTATAAAATTTGGTTTGATTTTAGTTAATGTGATGCAGTGTAATGTAAATGAAATAGGCTGTATGATTTCAGTGTGTTGATGTAAAATTAATTTGATATTTTGATTCTGTAATAAGATATCTTTATAATATATCAAAAGAAATTATTTTAAAGTTAAAACAAATTATCTTTACAGTGTTAAAATAGAAGTTTGCCATCTTAGAAGGCATAATTAACATCTAATTATTAAGCTTCATTTCCATTGTATTTCAAAATACAAAAGCAATCATGAATATACTTCTTTGTATTCTAATAACTTGAGAATATTCTCAAAGTACTTATCTTAGTCTAAATTAGTTTTCTGATATGAGGGAATCTAACTAAATGCTTATCAAAAGGTGGCAATATTTTAAGAAAAGCCTAGCAGAATAGTTAAAACCTGACACTCTGAATTTCAGAAGCATGGGTCTACCACTTACCTAGTATATGACCCATGGAAATTAATATATTTCTATAAGTCACATTTTCTTTACATGTGTAAAAGATAATGAAAGCACCTTGAGGGAAGGGATATACCTGTTTTGATGATGTATTTAATTAGTCAGGTAATGGGAGTTATTTTTATGATTCTTCCATGTTAACTCTAAGATAAGCATTAAAAATAATGCCAAATTTAGTGCCAATGTAAAAATTCAATCAGAAGAAAAATCAAGCTTAGCAATTAATTTGGTTGTTCATTTGGCTGACTATAATTTGAAGTCATGTTTGCAAACTACCTCAAAACAGTGAACAAGTTCTATACCAAGATACATTTTTGTTCTCCAAATTGGACAACATAAAACTTAAATGTCTACAAGATGATTGTGCATTTTACATATGCTATTCAGAAAGCTTTTCTGGGTTTCAGACTAATATGAAGAATTTAACATTCATCTAATTCCCTAAGTTTGTGTTAACTATGCAGCTCAAGTATAGTACTTTTCAGAAAGGAAATGAAGTGGCTTTAAGAGAAATTTGAAGAGTAATCCTCAGAAAGCTCTTGATGCAGCTGTTCTATCATGTGTGACGAACATCTGAATATGCTTCCTGAATGTGCTCATTATTTGAGAGTTGCATGTCACATAAGAAACGAAGCTTGCATGAATGCTCCCTGACAATCATGACTCACAGATATATTGATCACTTTTTTAAAAAGATTTTATTCATTATTTTGAGAGAGGGGAAGGGAGGGTAGAAGAAAGAGAGAGAAACATCAATGTATGGTTGCTTTTCAACCAGCTGGAGACCTGGCCCACAATCCAGGCATGTGCCCAGACTGGGAATCAAACGAGTGACCCTTCGGTTTGCAGGCCAGCGCTCAATCCATTGAGCCACACCAGCCAGGGCTTGATCACTTTATTGATACCCATTAAATTGAAATGTAAAATTTTAGGTTTCAGATATGGGGGTCAATGTTCAAGTAGGCTTGTTATTACACCTTTGGATATCTCAGACAAAGAAATGATTATTTTATGGAAAGAAGTCATCCAACTCAAACAAAAGCCATAAATTTCAGGGAGGAAAGCATGCTGGTTCTTTACTCATGGTCAGACATTTTCTTAAGGGTGCTAAGTGCCTTCTTCCAGTGGTGCAGCTAAATTAAGAGCCATTCGTTCATTCAACGGTACTGAACCAGTAACATATTAAAATGCTTTTGAATTAATTTACTTGAAATTACCTTTCTTCAAAAAATAGTTTTCCTCTTTCTGAGAAGACAGTCTTCAACAAGGCTCCTAGCTAAGGCATGGGGTGAACCTGTGGAGCAGTTGATACTGAATTAGCCCCACCAATCCTGGAGAGGGCCATGCCACACTACTGTACAAAGTATTGTGTTAAGTCCTGGGAAAGGCCAATATTGAATTGCTTTCAACCACTTGAGATCTTGTAAGATAATGGGCATATAACAATGGCTAACCATTCTGATTGTATCTTGACTCTTCCTATTCGAGACTTTCATGTCTTCTACTGCCTTTGTGATAATTCTTTAATCCTTACATGGCCTAGAAGGCTGGTTTTTATGTTCTAGGGTCCAGCTGCCTCCCCAGAATCAGCTCGCACTGCTTTCTGCCTTCCATCTATGTTTTAGGCACATGCCCCTTGCAGACCAATCTACTTGTCATGCTTACTCAGGCAGTATAATCTCTGCCTCTGTTTTCTCTCTTTATATCAAGTTGAACTTACATTTTACTTCACGTCAGAGAAAAAGTGTCAATTTCTCAGGGAAACCACCCACACCTTCCCTTAATAGGGTAAAGCCTCATGTTATAATGTACTTCTTTTTTGTGACACCTAATGTAATTTAGTTTTATATTTATTTATCTATTTATTTGATTATCTTTCTCACTGACTAAACTGTAAGGACCATGAGAGCAAGGATGTTGTCTGCTTTTGGTCAACCTTTTATCTCCAGTGAATAGTGCATTGCCTGACACATGATAGACAGTCAATATTTGCTCAATGAATAAAGGGATAAATGCATATAATAAATTAGTATAATATGATATAATATAATATACATGAGAAAATGTTACATTCAATAAAAGAAGTTCTAACAAAGCACTATGAGAGTTCAAAGGCGTAAATGAATTTTCCAAATAGCTAAATCTAGAATCCATGAAAGTGACAATTATTGCAACTTTTGAGGGAAGTAGAGGCAAAATCTTGCCTTATCCAGCTAGATGCTACAAATCTTGATAGTCCACGATTACTGAGGGTCTGTCATCATATGTAGGGTACTTTATTAATTACTCCAGTCAGTCACCCAGGTAAGAATTTTATTGACCAACATTGCCATAAAGTACTGATGTTGATTCCATTATGCCAAAGGGCCACCTTGAAATTACCCTGATAACCCCCAAAGATTATACGTATACCTTTTGGGATACGTATTCATTTGCTAGAATTTCTTTTTTGTAGCACTCGACCTTGATTCCATTCCATAGGCCAATATGGCAATGGTCTTGAGAGGTTACCATTAGTGGCACCTTGGTGTTGACAAGGTGAAAAACATTCCAGCTGCTACAAAAGTCATCACATCCTCAAACCACTTAGACCCGTCTTGCTAATGAAGAGTCTGCCATTTCATCCTGCATCAGTCTTTAGCCTCCAGGGAAGGAAACCCCAGATGCAGGTGAACTTGAGAATGGCTGGAGTTGGGGTGGCTGTGCCTGGCTTATCCCCTGTCCCATTTCCTGAGCCACTAGGACCGCTGTTCCCATCGTACGCAGAGCTTCTGACCTAGCTGTGGAAGAGAGCTCTGTCTTCTGACTCCCGAACTCACGCCGACTGCACCTCTCTTTCACTTTCCTTCTATTTCATAAGCAGAAGCTCTTTTAGCTCCCCATCTCTGATAAATGTATCGTAGTGGCACAGCACTCCCCTCTCTGCCCGTGGCATCACGCGGGGGGGGGGGTGGTGGCAGGGGGACGTGCCCCTGTTGCTGCCGGTGAAGACCTTTTTGGGGGAAAGGGAGCAGGCTCTGCAGGCTCGCTGCCAACAGTGTCCAGCTTCCTCTATAAGCCAGCAGTTTTCTTCAGGGCAGATCTCGTCTTCTTTAATCACTGGTAATAATGCCGTGTTTGTCATATTAAAGGGGAAAGAAGAAGCGATTGAGAACAGTTTGAGAGGGTGACTGTGTCGTCCCTCAGGTCCAGCGACAAGAGGACTACAAAGGGTAGCTTTCAGAACTACACATGGTCTTCCTTCTGAGGGAGTTGATTAAGCGACTCCGGATGAAATTGAAATCCTGTGATTTGACCTTTGTCTGGCCTGGGAGGGCTGCAATTCGCATAACAATTTCCTTTTGTTCTTTGTTTGGAGTTATTAATCCAACATGAGCCTTGAATTAATCAGGGGTAGCGTGGAGCTAACATTTCTAATTCACAGCTCTGCTGCTTGTGTCTTTTTAAATTAAGGCGGAATGATAGCAGGCCTTAGCCCTGATTGCCACCCTTGCTAACCACACATTGAGGGATGAAGAGGCTAAACAGGCAGAATGAGATTAGTTCAAGGTTTCACTTAATTGTTTTCTTCCTTTATGTAAGGAGCACTGACTGCACATTGTTAATTTCAGGCTGGAAGAGCTTCTTTCATGTCTGCTTCTGCTGGTCTTGACTTTGAGGTAAAGTGGAGAGAAATCCAGGCTCTTGTTTTTACCCTCAGGTGTAGAGACCAGAGGAATTACCCAAATCACAGTTTCAGTTACCGACTTAAACCACACAGCGCATCTTCCTGTGGACCGGGAGGTAGGTTGATGATGGGGTCAAGCCAAAGAACTGTGACCCTTGGCTACCTATATATTGTGTAGATCCTGGCACCTTTGATACTTTAAGGGCAGCTCAATGTTGCTGAGTCAAAACTGAGTAAATAAATTGCAAATTTAATGTGACAATGTGACTTACATTATTCTAGAACTCAGTATCACATGGTTCAGTCTTCTACTTTTTCCAAAGCAATTTAATTACTGGAAGGACCTAATTATAGTTCAGCTTCACCAAACAGGCATTGCCACAGAGTGTAGAATTCAGCATGCATAATATGGGATTTTAGTAACAACTACTTTCCCTTTGGTAAAAGTTATTAATTGCCTCCATTCCTTCACCTGCTTCTCGTACTTTAAAAGGGAAATATAACATACAGATATAGATCAAATGATGTCAAGTAAAATTGAACTCCAATTTACAGAGTTACTATGTCTCCTCTGGAGGAAAATGGTTCCTTCTAGTGGTAAAGCAGCTCTGAGACTGTGGTTGATGAACCACTGGCACAGTGAACTTGTTAGGGTCTTTATACGACTCCACAGATAAGTTCTCCAAGTGTCTGACTACCCTAGAAGAAACTGTCTCCTCATTACTATATAGTTCAGGCTTGGACAAAGGTGTAGAGTGAAATAAAGACAGCCGCTCACTTGGTGTCTGATATTTTTCTTTCTGAGACTCAGCTTTCCAAATAAACAAATAAATGTCAAACAAACAAATAACAGGAAGTTGGGCCAGACAATCTAGATGGTTCCTTTCATCTTTAAAACTATAATTCTATATTTACATACTCTATTCTAATTCCCAGATTTGGTCATTTATTTCTCTAATCTCTGTTTTGTCTCTGCCTATGAAAATTAGTAGGTTTTCATTGGGTAAAGATGTCTATTTTCCATAGAATTAAAGGCTGGAAAACATTTTTGGGTTAAATGCATTATTATTGTCTATTTTAAATTAACCTCCTCTTATGGTTGCACTCAATGTCACATTGTGTTTCTTTGTATGTAAATGAAATATGGGGAGAGAAATATTTTAGAGAATAGAATTCAATTTGTAAAGGAAAGAGCCATAAACTGGGAGCCAGGAACGTTAAGCCAGGTTTTAACTTACCTCTTTTTTTTTTTAAATTTAATTTTATTGTTGTTTTATTACATCCATCCCCTTTTTCCTTCCCCTCCGCCCCCTTCCCCCACCCCCACTCCCCGCAAAGTCAGTCCCACTTGTTGTCCATGTCCATAGTTCTTCCATACTAGTTCCTTGACTAAACTGCTCCCCTTCTTTGCCTCCTCCTCTCCCCTCCCACCTCCTCCTTCCCCTCTGCCCACTGGAGATCTATTCATTGTATTCATGTATCTGATTCTGTTTTGCTTATTTGTTTGTTTTTTTCATTATTGTCCTGAAATGGGTGAGATCATATGGTATTTGTCTTTCACTGACTATAACTCACCTCTTACTGTATCATTTCCAACTTAGGCACAATTAGGAAGAATAAAGCAAAAGTTTCTTTCAGTTCTGACTTTTTGTGATTCCAATAGTGTTATCATAGTGAGAATTTTGAGACTGATTCATCAGATGTGTTGAATATTGTTTTTCATTCTAGAATATTTCAGCACTTTATTGATAAATAAAAATGTCAGTAACATTTCTTAGTGAATACAGCAAACATAAAGGGAAAATGTATTTTCATCTACATTTAAAAATCGAAGTATTACTTTTAGAATAATAGGCTGCAAAAGTGACCAATGAGGTTGGGAGTGAAAGAAGAATCTAAGAGAGAAGTGGTAAGATGATACTAAAAGAGACAAGAAGGTATAAAGGAAGGATGTCATAGGATGAGGATGATTTGAACATGTTTATAGGTTAATGAGAATGAGCTGATGGAACAGAAGCTATGCCAAGGATTGGTGAAAATGGATGAAGCAATGTCCTGAGGTGATGTGAGCAGAGTGAATCCCAATTATTAGTGGAGGAATTAACCTCCAACAGAAGGAAAATGCTTTGTCCTGTGACCCTGCAGAGAAGTTGATTGGGTGGGTTGCAGAGACTGATGTGTATGTGGAGGAGCCAGGTACTGCACAGTTCTGGGAAGTGAGGTCATCTGAAAGAGAAGTGAGTTGTGTATTAAAGATTGATGAAGTTTTAGAAGAGCTAACTAAAGAGAGTGAGAGGAGGTGAGAAAGAACAACTAAATGAATCCTTGTACTGGGATTAGAGCACAAGTGTGAGGAGGGTAGTGGTGAGGATCCGTGCTGCTGCATAATTTTCTCTGTTTTTGTTCAGCTGCCCCAAGTGCATGAGCTTCAGAAGAAGCAGATTGTGGAGTTGATTCAGGGTGGGAGCTCCTGTGGGAGGGATGTGCAGGGATTAAAGACAAGCTGATGCGCTTTCTTGCATTGATTTGTTAAGTCCTCAACCTATTTTGGAAGATAAACACATTTAGTGACAGTTTAAAGAGATGGAAACAGAGGTTTCAGGAAGGTGGATAATGCAGGAAAGTCAAATAATCTTGCCCCTATATCTTACACTGTCATTTGATAGTCTAACGATTCCTCTTCATAATTTCCTTCAAAATTATTATATTGAGTCATTCAGTGCATTTTGTGGATGAGAACATTTCTTCTAAGGATTATATAAAACTCAAAAGTAAACCTTTTTTGGTAAATGGCAAATCCGTGGAAAATCTAGAAACAGAAATGCAGGTATTCACGACCACCAGTTCTTGGCTTTCATCACTGTGTCACAAAGCCTTTTACTCTCTTTCCCTCTTGGCTGAGATTCAAAAAAAAAAAAAATTTTTTTTAACCTTTAGAAAAGGTTGATAGCCCTATACAAGTCAAGATATTATTGCAACATTTCCAAAGTGTGGATGCCAAACTCTTGGGGTTGTGATATACCCAGATGGTCTTCACTTTTTTTTTTTTTTTGCATTTCTGCAAATGTTATTACCAAATACAACAAATTTTCTTCCAAAGTCATTAGAGCCCATTTGGCACATTCTCTAATCTGTCCTACTTGTTACCTTTTAATTACTTTGTGAGGGAATCTAGTTGTCTTGCTGCTGAGGGCCAAATGATCAAGGGGTTGCTTTTCCTGTCCTTGGCCAATTGTTTTCTAGTCAGTAGTTATTTATGGGAAGGTCCAGGGGCCATTAGTTGGCCAGTATGTGCAGCTGCACTCTCCCCAATTACTAGCCCATAAGCAAATGTGGACTTACTTTTTGTGTATACTTGTTTTTTTCCCTCTGATTGGTTAGACAATCTGTTGCCATTTATGAATGATTCTTGTTGATGCAAAACATGGCATTGAATTCTAGTTTATTATTTGGACTTGGTATTCCATTGGATGCTGCGCTCCTAATTCAGACAAGGCACAAGGGAATACACCTCCTGTCACTGGTGAAGAATTGCGCCTGTGTAGCAAAATGTCAAATCTTGCCCACCGTATGTGAGCTGTACTGTTCTCTGTAAGTCAGCCTAGGTGCTGATAAGCCTCACTGTGAAATCAGTGACTGGTTGGCCTTGGCCTGTTTTGCTTATGCTCTGTTCTTTTGGACATAAGGTAGAGATTACTATTAATGGTTCTTTCTGTTCCTAAGAGCTCCTCCCTCTGTGCTGTCTTACTGTGATCCACCCCCCCACCCCCCGCCCTCACTGAATGGTAGTCTTTGATGTCACTCAAGAGAATACTGTTGGCTAACAGTCTGGAAGCTGCTTCATTTGAGCCAACCACCACATGAAAACAAATGTGATCCATCATATTTCATTAACTAGCTGTCCTCCTTTTGGGTGCCCTTTTTTGGTGTCAGAGTGCATCCTGACAGGAATCAGAAAGATATGTGTGATTAAGAACAGTAATAATGCTTATTACATTGTATTGTAAATTACCTTCCTGGGCCCTGCTACTTTATCAGCCCCACTTTGACTACTCAGTATATATAGTGTATTAGCGCAATGGAGATCATTATGTGGCCTGTATTTGAGTCATTTTTATTTAAGATGCCAAACAATAAGCTGTTGATTGGGGGAACAAGAGGCGAACAATAATGTTCTGTGTCACATAATACACCACCATTTTCCAGCTTTGCTTTAGAAGGGCCCTCTTTATTGTTTTTGTATAAAAATGGTTCTTAGGAGGAGGAATATTTTGCTGAGGTATGTCATTATTTTGCAAATTTCTATTATCTCATCATGTTGTCTTCATTGTAAATTGCAGCTAATTAGGAACCTAGTTAGAGCCCCAGCTTTGAGGCTGGCTTTTTTGTGAAAAGAGCCCACCGATTACCGCACTACAAGAGAGGAAGGGAGAGAAAAAGGAGATTAATCTGGTTACCTAGGCGACACTCGCTTCCATCTGCGAGGAACAATACATTTTTGTTTCCTTGGCTCAGTTCAGATCTGTTTTGTTTAGAGGGGAAAGAAAGAGAGAGGGAAAGAGAGAGAGAGAAAGAGAGAGAGAGAGGAAGAGAGCCCAGCTCAACAAACAATGCCGAATTCTGTCCAGCCAGGGCTTCCTGGCTTGATTCCTTCGCAAGTTAGGGGTCTTGGGGGAGGGTGAAGATGAAAGAGATATAAACTCCAAAGTTGTCAAAGGTCACGACCTTGCCACACAAAGCCAGCAGTTTTACCTCTAAATCCTCTTCTCCCAAAAAGCACTTAATGAAATAATATACTGTGCTTCTCAACACCCTGTAGTCCATATTAAGGAACAAGGCCCTCAAATTGGAGGTTTAAGAAGTCATTCTTCATTTTCTACCACATAACCAGTGACTCTAAGAAGCTTCATAGGGCTCCAGGCACATTAACTTGGACTTTGCTACTTTTTAATTTCCAGTTGGCTTTCCCCAAACCTACTGTTCTATTGAGGTGATCTATAATGTTTAATGATTTTATTTTACAGTGAATAAAACAAACCTATCGAATCAACCCAATAGCCCGATAGTGAGGCTTATTAATGACTCACTTTCAGTTGCTTGTGTTGGACATCAAACTTTAAGTCTTAAAAATGGGACAGCTATTTAGTTCACTCAGGCGAGCATGTGAGGGTTGCCAGGCAGTGTACTGCCTCTTACACAGTCACCAGAGAAAGGGCTGAGTGTGGCACAGAAGCTGAGAGGGTTTGGCTAGAGGGCTCAGAAGTCTCAGGGCTTCTTTCTGAGAATTGGCCAAACCCACAGCCTCTGATGAGCATAATGCTTCGGGCACCATGTTCTCACTGGCTGGGGGGCCATCCTGCATAATGAATAGTCATCCAGGAAGGTTCCATGTGGTGACATACAGTTAAAGGAGGCTCCAAGAGAGGAAGGTGGGCTTATCTTAGCTTTCCAGTCATAAAATGCATTGATTAAATTAGAGCGACCAGCTTATTTTAAAATGCCGTGCAGAATCCATGCTTCCCACCGGCGATGTCTTCTCTTCAGTCCTCTTACCAAAATACATTCTTCACAAAAGGAAATAAATCTTCTCGTAACAACTGCAGTTCCTATCAGCTCTCAATATGCTCTATATGTTAATAGACACTTCTCTTCAAAGGATATTACCCATTTGTTTAGTTTATTTGCAAGTGGGAAAAGGATAAGGACCCAAGTTGATTCTGCGCTTCTCACTCTTCCAGTTCTCTGGAGCATCTGTACTATTATTCCCATTAGAGCATGTGGGCAGCTACCAACGATGCATCTCATAGGACTTATAAGCAGCCTTAGAAATCTATGAAAAGGTTTAAATCATGCAGTTCTCATTTGTTCTACAGTTTAATAGATTTTATGCATACAAACAGAAACAAAATCTTGCTTATTATGCCTAATGTAAGCCCTCAAAATGATACTCTGTTTGAGCCTTCGCAGGAAATCAGATAAGCTTTCTAATTTACCCCTGAGTACCTCCAATAAGACAAGAGATAAATTAGTTTATGATGGCAAGCCCTCAACAGGAGTCTTCGCCCAGTAACCACTGACTGTAAAAGGACAAATGACCAAATACCACGTTGATATAAAAAGCTAGAACATCTTTCTGAAGTTAGTGAAACCAGGGCTACTTTTGGCAACCGCAGGGACTACATGTGCAGATGTATTTAAAAGTGCACTTTTAAACAGACAAATGAAATAGTCTCTTCTTGAGTGTGGGCTTTTTTCATTCCATTTATAAAGCTATTTTAAGATCTGAAGACATGTGCTCTCAATACCTTTCTTTTTTAATGAAGAGCTTTAGTAAGTTACATCCTTCTGCAGAGAAATAGTGGTAGCAAATAAGTCAACACTGCTCAGAATAGCTTTCTTTTCAGAAAGTATCTGAGCTTTGAAGAGCACCCTCTAGAAGTACTCCAGCATCTCTTTCCTCATGGAGTGACTGCCGGGTCCATCCATCCAGTTCCTGTTCTCAGGTTACTGAAGTCATACATAAAACCTGGTCTCTTGATAAAGCCTTTGACTGATTTTATGTTGAGAAGATGAAGCAATGAAAATGACAAAGCTGTTTAGTGGGTGTAGAAACCTATTTTGTCCGTATTGGCTAAGACAGGATTCTTCACCCACAAAATGTTTTCATCTAATATGGGGGTGCAATAGCTACTTACCAGTATCACTGGAAGTAATAGATAGTGGATAAGAGTGTGCTACCTGGTACATTTAGGAAGGATTTGGTAGCTTTCTAATGCATAAGTGTCCCTTGTGTTCAATCCTGAGTTATAATTGCTCACTCAAGACCTTAGGTTTCCCCTACTTCGGAAGTAGCTTCTAATATTCTGCCCTGAAAAAGTGGTTCAAATGGATGCAGAGGAAATAGTGCCATCTGCTGATTTCTCATCCCAAAGCAATTCTCAGGTCCTTGGAGGTTTCTCATAGGCAAGATCTAGCAATACCTGCTATTGCTGACTGCCATAAACTGTAAGCCCCAAAGCCTGAAGTTGTGGGCTATAGTTTTGTGACCGTGGAATTAGTTATTAGGTTGATTCAGAGGGACTCAAGGATTGATTAGAGAATGTTTTCATTCAATTCAAAATTCTCTCCTTCACTTTATGGCTTTCAAACATTCCAATTCATCTATTTTAAATATTGTTCTTCTTCTTATTGGAGGTAAAATTGTGGACACTAGAAAAATGGCTTTCTTATCATGTGAAATTTCATTGTCCTGAATTTCCTCTGAATTCTTCTCAGTGTGGAAACGCATGTCTAATGAAAGCTACAGTTCTGATAGTGACTTGGAAGTTGCACTCATGAACATGAATGATTTTTCTTTATTCTATCTTGCAAGGAAGCATATTTTGCTAGTTGCCTATGTCACTGTGAAAGAAAATTACTTAAAAGTGAAGATTAACTTTTCCACTAAAGGCCCATTTAAAGCTAATATTTTAGAAATTATTATGTCTGGTTTTGCATTTGGGGAAATTTTGTAAGTTTTTAAATAATTATTAGTATGTAATTACAAAGTATTGGGAAGTTAAGAAAAGTGATGGTGTTTAAGAAAGACATGGACCTGTAGCCAATGACTAAAAATAGATGGAGGCCTTAGGAATAATTTTCAACTGAATATGATTCTGACATCAGAAATATGTGTAACCCCCGACCCCCCTTTTTTTTTACCACACTTATATCAACAATAGTGGAAAACACTTACTTTTTTATTAGTTAAGTGACAGAGGAACTAGTCCATGCTAATACCCTTTCTTTTCAAAAAACTCTCAATTTTTAAATATAATTTTAAAAGTTCACCAAGATAGGTAGGCTGATGCATGCTTATCCAAAGTGGAACTCATCACC
Source organism: Noctilio leporinus (assembly GCA_004026585.1). NCBI lineage: Eukaryota > Metazoa > Chordata > Mammalia > Chiroptera > Noctilionidae > Noctilio > Noctilio leporinus. The sequence goes on along the minus strand of PVIW01000081.1, from coordinate 771,782 downwards.
TATTGCAGTTTATTTTTTCTTAATGGTTACTTTAGAACAGTTTCCATTAACCTGGGCCTCCAGTGTTCAGGTGATTTTTATCTCCAATCAACTCAGGCATGAATCAGGTTGCAGGCACAGCAAGAAGAATGAGCAACAAAGGAGTTGTTATCACAAGGGGCAGTTCTAAAAATGGGCCAAAGCTGTCAATATCTTCCCACTGTACCAAATTAAAGTCGTTAACAAAAAAGGGTGGAATTCTTTTTTTTTGGAGAAAGAAAAAAAAAGAATAGATGGAAAGAAAACATGAGGAACTTTAGTTGCAAAGGGTTCTTGGATAATTTTAGTAATAGAAAATGTATTTTCCAATCTTTAGAAAATAGGAAAACATTCATATGAGTCATGGTGACCACTTTCATTTAGGTGAAGTGAATTTGAGTGTGTATGTGTGCACATACACGTGTGAGCATGTATGTATGTACATTTGTTCATTATAATGAATGTTTTCTATTTTTAAATTTTGATTAAGTTCAAGATAATAGATGGGCTGACATATGTATATCCAGACTAAAACTCATCACTGATTGCAATTTATTTATTTTTAATTATTACTTTAGAGCAATTATTTAATTTCTACAGTCATTCTGCAAATAGTCAATCCTGTCTATGCATAAATTACCATATTATAAACAATTTTCTAAATAGCCTAATTCACTTATTGTTATATTATTGCCCTCCAATATATCAGATGTTAACTTTTTAAACCAAGAAAAAAGTTTAGCAATTGTAAATCATTTAAAATTTAGAACCACTTATATCTTTGTCATCAAAATGCTATTAATATTTTAGAATACTATTCTAATTTCTAAAGAAAGATTTTTCAAGATATACACAGCAACTGGTAGCAATGACAGTTTTTAAGATACAAAGTCTTCCCTCCATTGTCCTGGATGCTAGTTGCTAGCCCTTTGGTTTAACTTCTTGGATTACCTATTCAGGCCACCTCCTATTTTTGTTTCTATAACATTTTTTTCTTCTAAGAATCATACCTCTCAGGATGCAGAACAGTGTGTCACTTCTAGTGACTTCCTTTCAGTACCTCTCCCAACACTCACACACAGTCATTTGTTTTATGCATATTTATTGAGCTCCTGTATGTGCCAGCCTTGTTTTGGGGGTACACCTTAGGATACATCAGTAAACACAACTGGCAAAGATCACTGGCCATGTTGAATTACATTCTAGTAAGGAGAAAGGCAAAAAAAATAATAAGCTTACCTTGACTCTATAAAAATGTTGACAACTTAGCCCTGGCTGGTGGCACAGTGGATAAGACACTGGCTTGTGAACGCAAAGGTTGCTGGTTCGATTCCCAGTAAGGTCACATAACCAGGTTGCAAGCCAGGTCTCCAGCCAGGTCTCCAGCCAGGTCTGTAGCTGGAGGCAGGTGAAAGGCAACAATACATTGATGTTTCTCTCCTTCTCTGTCTCTCTTCCTTCCCCTCCCTCTAAAAATAATAAATAAAATCTTTAAAAAAATTTTTGACAATTGCATTGACTAATAACAAGTAGAAAGTTCCTGACTCATAGTAATCACTCAATAAATTATGTTGTTTTAATTAAAGAGTTGTTGTATTGTGAGAACACGGTTCTTTTTCTCCTGTGGTAAATGGAATCTGAAGCTTATGATGTATTTAGACAGTTGAATGAGGGTAATTCAATACCAGGAATTAAGGACCATGCCAGAGGTTGGAAGATATCTGTTTTGGGAAGAACAAAAGGCCTACAAAATAATTCCAAAAGGAAATCTCTACCTCGTTCATTGTTCTTTCTTTAACGTTTTAAAATTGTATCTCAATTTAGGAGATTTTTCTAGTGAAATATTAGTGGAGGGTATTAGGGATGGATGGAAATAATACCATTTTTAAAAAGATTGTATTTATTATTTTTAGAGAGAGGCAGAGAGGGAGAGAGATATCAATGTATGGTTGCCTTTCACGTTCCTCCAGCTATGGACCTGACTGGAGACCTGGTTTGCAACCTGGTTATGTGCCTTGGCTGGGAATCAAACCAGCTCACCTTTGGGTTTGCAGGCCAGCACCTTATCCACTGTGCCACCAGCCAGGGCCCCATTTTGATGAAAAATATTTGAAACATTTTAAATAAAAGTGTGACCTGATATATCTTGCTTATAAAACTTTCTAATATTTTCCATATTCTTGATCAACTGCTATAGGTTAATCTTTCAGTTTCCATTTTCTTTTTCAGCTCTTATAATAATAGAAGTTTCAAAATGAAGCCTTTAGAGATAAGTTGGTCTCATTAATCTCTTCTTTTAGTTTAGCATCCTATTGAAAATCTCCTGAAGGTCACAGACCCAAAATTGATTATATTTGTAAAAGGCCACGCTAAATTTTTGGTAAGTTGTAGATACTATGAATTCACATCAGATGTGACCTCAATCTAATGTAGTCCATTCATTTTATAGATGTGATTATAGAGATGCAGAAGAATTGTGATTTATTTAAGACCACACAAATAGTGGCGTCAGCCAAAACATGAAGTAGTGCCGTAACTTATACCTAGTCTGACCTCTTTTCACTCTACTTCTTTCTATTCTGGTTATCTGAAGCTGCATTACAACTCAACCCGAAATTTAGACTTAAACCTACAATTTCTTGTCTCGTTATGGTCCTGAGATTTGATTGGGTGTAGCTGGATGATTTTCACTTCGGGGTCTTTATGCAGTTGCAGTCAGAGAACAGTTGAGGCTGGGGTCATCTGTTGGCCTGACTGGCTGGATATCCTAGGTAACTTCTTCATTTACATGTCTAGTATCACAGCTGAGATAACTGGAGTAGTGTCCATGCAGCCTCTCTACAAACTAGCTCTTAACAAGCATGGCAGCCCCATAGATGGCAACTGGGTTCCTCCAGAGTGAGCATTTCAGAAGACACAAATGGAGGCTTCAAGATTTATTATGATCTACCCTTGAAAGTCATGTAGCATCATTTCTGCTATATTCTAGTGGCCAAAAATTAGATCACAGGGTCAGCCCCTGTTAGGGTCACAGGTATGAATTGGAGAAAGCAAGGGTTCATTGGGGGCTATCTTTGGAGACTAGCTACATCCTCCCTGTCAAGTGTCTGCCTTATCTGACTTTTGGGGAGGAACTTCTATAAAAACATAGAAATTTACCTGCAAGTTTTTCAAAATGTAAAAACTTAAATTACCCTCAAACTCTAGTTTCTAATAGAATACTTATTTTTCTAGTTAATAATAAAATGGGAGGTCATTATACTTTAAAAAATAGAATCTCAGGCAATTGAGATCTTGAATATTTTTTCTATTTGAAACTAAATCTTAAAAATATATGTACAGATTTAATCGAAACTGATCTAGGATGTCCATCTATTCCCCCTCATAATTTAATTCCACTGACTGACATAATTAGGCCCTATCTTTTAAACCTGTTGTGTCAAATTCTTCTTGAAGTGTCTTCATTTACATATTTCAAATGTTGCAGAAACAATCATAATAGTAGGTTCTGTCAGGTCCCATTGTAGAATGCTTTCATTCTCTGATTGACAGTGATAATAATTGATACTATGGGTCCTTTATATTAGAATAGTTGTTTATTTGGCATAATATGCTAGAAAATGTTCAATGAAAATCCTTAAAAAAGTATTTTGGCAAAAGAAGCTTCACAATTTTCATCCATTTTTTTCTTTTTTTTTTTTAATTCCTATCATTTCAAATGGTTTAGATCAACGTGTCCCTAAATTAGGTAGACTGGGGAAACAATGATCTTAGTCTTTTTTTTTTTTTTTTTTTTTAAGATTTTATTTAATTATTTTTAGAAAGAGGGGAAGGGAGAGAGGCAGAGAGGAAGAGAGACATCAGTGTATGGTTGTGTTTCACCTGCCTCCAGCCACAGACCTGACTGGAGGAGACCTGGTTTGCAACCTGGTTATGTGTCCTGGCTGGGGAATCGAACCTGTGACCTTTGGGTTCACAGGCCGGCACCTTATCCACTGTGCTACCAGCCAGGGCTTGATCTTAGTCTTAATTCATATATTTATTGTTTTCTGTAGTCATTATGTAAGTGGTGGCTATACATAAAAATATCTAAGGTGTTTAAACCAAAGAAAAGATGTTCTCTCTCTCTTGGCCCATTCCTTAAATTTAATTAGGAAGATTTTTGAACACTATTTAGTAACTAAGGAAACCAACACATTATGAAATCTTTTAAAAATATTGAACATTAGAGACTTAAATTCTCCCAAATTTTACTACCTACTCTTATTCTCACTGCCTCTGCTTTTGTTTTGTTGTTGTGGGTGGTGGTGGTTTTTGTTATCAGCTAAGGTATTAGTACTGGTCAGTTAAGACTTAATTTTGAGTTGTTTCAGGTGGTCTAATAAAAAGATCTGTCTGATTTTTTTTTTTTTTTTGGTAAACCAACAATTATTTTAAAAAAATAAGATAGATGAGAGCTAAAATGTTACCTTAATGACTGAATGTGGATAGTGAGTCTTGCTAATACTGAATGTCGAGACTAAGCAGGTTTGCTTGCCCCCTTGTTTGAGTAAATAGGGGCAGTTCTGCCCCCATAGGTCTAGAACCAAGCAAAAATTGGGGTCCCTGTGCAGCTACATCCCAAGAAAAAGACAAAGGATCTGAGCAACTCATGTTTAATTTTTCCCACCACTCCTCAATCATACAAATTACTCCTACTGATACCAAGAGCAGTAATAGAGAGGAGGTACATTGTAGATACTATGAAACCATTCAGTGGCCTTTCAGATAAATTTTCTTGCTACTTTTCTCCAGTTAAAAAAAAAAAAAAATCTTAGGCTTAATCATTAAACCATTAAGAAGATGACATTTGAAAATAGTTCTCTTATCTTTTCAAGGGAGTCTCCTATTTTAATATTCTTTCTGTTCTAATGCAAAGAGTGACCATGGCATATTAGGACAAAAGCTGTCCTATTCATTGATTGGGTCAAGAGAATAATTCTTCTCCATTCATTATTACTATAAAGGCTTATAGCATCAAGAGCTCATTTAAATAAGTCCATGTTAAGCCTAGCCAAAGGAATTACTCCAGAATGGATATTAATATAAAACTATCCCAGACTCAAACAGAGGGTTCAAGTTTGATTTAGGGGATTTAAAATTTTTCTTCCATTGGAAAATTTTTCTGAAATGAAAATATAGCAATTTTCATAAGTGAAATATATATTTTTGTTTAACTGTTTTGAATTTTATCAACTTTTAAAAAATCATAGTTTCAAGTTCTTTTACTCATGGTCATAGCTGTATTTAATAGTACACTCTGTATTTAATAATAGACTTAAATGAAATGTAATTAGGAAAATTTTTATAAAATAAAGGGGATGAGAGAGGATAGAAACCCTATTATAGATAAAAAATTCTTCTTCAAAGAGCTGACAATTAGTTGGAAATGAGGATGCTGTACTAATTTTGGAAATGCATGCCATACAGGAAGAATTTCAGATAACAAGGCTCTTGAGACAGAAATATGCTTAACATACAACTTGTATTAGAATGTGGCCAGATGTGACAAAAAATGGATTTAGTCTTCAACATGAATTTGATATTTAGTAGTGAGGAAGAAAATCTGAATATTTTACTGAAAAAAATGGGTTCCTCCAACTTTGTTCTTTTTCAGAGTTGTTTTGCTGTTCTGTGTCCTCTGCATTATCATATAAATTGTAAAATCAGCTTATAAGTTCCTGATAAAAACAGAAAAAAAGGTCTGCTGGCATTTCTAGGGATTGGGTTTAACGTGTAGATAAATTGAGTGAGAATTTGCATGTTCATATATCTAATATTCCAATTTGTGAACATGGGATGTCTCCATTTATTTAGTTCTCTAATTTCTTTTAGTGATATTAGATGGTTTTCAATGTATGTGTTTACTTCCTTTGTTAGTTATTCCTTAATACTTTTTATTTTTGATGCTGTTGTGAATAAAACTCTTTTCCTAGTTTTATTCTTAGATTATTCATTGCTCATATGTATACATGTATTTGATTTTTGTATATTGATCTTTTATTAATTAATCTTGCTAAACTTGTTCATTATTTTTGCAGTTTTTGCAATTTATTTAGACTTTCTTTATGTATGGTGGATTAATCTGTGGATAAAGACTGTTTCACTTCTTACTTTCCACTATGGATAACTTTTATTTATCTTAACTCATTACACTGCTAGACCCTTTAGTACAATATTAACTGGAAATCATGAGAGCAGACATTCTAGATTACTTCCTATCTTAGAAAACATTAAAATTTTCACAATTAAATATAATTTTTTCACACTGTAGAATTTTCAATCTTTTAAAATTATATTTCATTGACTACACTATTACAGTTTTCCTGATTTTCCCACATTGCCCAACTCCACCCAGCATCCCCTACTCCCTCAAGGCATTATTCATGTCCATGGGTCATGCATATAAATTCTTTGGCTATTCCATTTCCATACTGTGCTTTATACCCCTGTAGCTATTCTATTACTATTTATTTTTACTTCTTAATCCCTTCATCTCTTCACCCAGTCCCCCTATACCTCTTTCCATGAGGAAACCATCAAAATGCGGTTCGTATCCATGGTTCTGTTTCTGTTCTTGTTTGCTTAGTTTGTTTTTCAGAGTTAATTGTTGATAGATATGTATATATGGTCATCTTATTGTTCATAGATTTTATCTTTTTCTTAAATAACTTCCTTGAATATTTCATATAATAATGATTTGGTGATGATGAACTTCTTTAGTTTTTTCTTGTCTAGGAAGCTCTTTGTCTGCCTTCCCTATTGTCCTGCTCACAACAGTTAAGGCTCAGCCACAAGAGGAGAGTGTACTCAGCCCACACAAAGAATGCAAATTGAGTACTGAGCTTGAGTGTTAGGGGAGGCTGTGCCATTAAACCCTACAGGCCACCTACTACATTAGGCCATGCTACTAAGGCAGGGTGCCATAAAAGCTCTATCTAAAACATAGAAACATAGAGAAAATGCCAAAATGAGGAGACAAAGAAACAAATAAAAAAGCAGATTAAAACTCCAGAAAAAGAACTAAACAAAATGGAGATAAGCAATCTATTAGATGCAGAGTTCAAAACACTAGTTATAAGGATGCTCAAGGATCTTTGTGAGGATCTCAACAGCATTAAAAAAGGATTCAGTTAGAAATGAAGGATACACTTATTGAAATTTTAAAAAAACATTTTGCAGGGAAACAACAGTAGAATGAATGAAACTAAGAATCAAATCTATGATTTTGAATATAAGAAAGCAAAAAACAACCAATCAGAACAAAATGAAACAATTTAAAAGAATGAGACTAGCTCCTTGGACAATTTCAAGAGGTCCAATATTTGTATCATAGGGGTGCCAGAAGGAAAAGAGAAAAAACCAAGAAATTGGAAATCTATTTTATTTATTTCAATATTGAAAGAAAACGTCCCTAATTGGTGAAGGAAATAGACATGCAAGGCCAGGAAGCACAGAGATTCCTAAACAAAATGGATACAAAGAGGCCCAGTCCAAAACACATCATAATTATAATGCCAGAAGTTAAAGATAAAGAGAACATCTTAAAAGCAGCAAGAGAAAAGCAGTTAGTTACCTACAAGAAAGTTCCCATAGGATATCAGCTGATTGCTCAAAAGAAACTGCAGGCTAGAAGGGACTGGCAAGGAATGTTTAAAGTCATTGAAAAGTAGGGACCTAAAGCCAAGATTACTCTACCCAGGAAAGATATCATTTAGAATTATTTAATGCACTTTTTATGGCACTATGTCAAATTTTCATCATATTACTTGACTGTATCTCACCACGCCTTTATATTCCTTTATTTTAATTTTAATTTTTTTTCCATTACCATTTATACCATTTTCCACTCCCACTCACTTCCCATTTCCTACACCTTAGGCTTTGCAGATGCAACTTTTAGTGTTGAGAATGTTTCCTTCTATTCCTTGTTAGATGAGAATTTTTATCATGACCAGCTATTGGATTGTCTTTTTTTTTTTTTTTTCGTTGTTGTGATGGTCATACATTTTTTGTCTTTTATTCTCCTATATGGTATATTAACAGTATGATAGCAATCTTGAATTTCTGAGATAAATTCCAGTTAGGATATATAGTTCTTTTTCTATATCGCTTTCTCAATTTGCTAATGCATTTTTGAGCATTTCTGCATCCATATATATGATAAATACTGGTATGCATCTTTCTTTTCTTGAAACGTATTTGTCTGGCTTTGGTACTAGCATTATATTGTCTTCCAAAAATAGATTACTAATTGATCTTCCCTCCTCCTCTATATTTTTGGAAGAGTTTGGGAAATATTGGTATCATCCTTTTTCTAAATGATAGAATTTACCAATGATGCCATTAAGGGCTGATCTTTTCTTTGTAGGGAGATTTTTAATTACCAATTCAAAATTTTAATAATTATTGGTCTATTCAGATTGTTCTGCTTCTTCCTAGTCATTGTTTGATGTTAAATGTCTTCTTAAGATTTTGTAAGTTGTCTATCTGATATGTTGACATTAAATTTTTGATTGAATGCCTTTATAATATTGAATTTCTACAAAGCCAGTACTAATATTTCTACTTTCATTTTTTATTTTGGTAATATGTTGTTTCTCACCTTTTTTCTTCATCAGACCAGCTACAGGTTTGTCAGTTTTATTGATATTTTTAAAGAATCAACAGAGGTTTCATTGATTTTTCTCTCTTGTATTTCTGGTCTCTGTTTTGCTGACTTTTACTCTTATCTTTATCTTGCTTTGAGTTAGTTTGTACTCTTTTTCTCCTTTATAGAGAGGAAAGGTAAAGCTTTAAATTTTTGTTAAGCATTATTATGGTGACCTCCCATAAAATTAACTTTATTTTTTATTTTTGTTTAGGTCACCCTATGTTCTAACTTCCTCTGTCACTTTTTCTTTGGTCTATGGTTTAATTAGACATATGTTTTAATGTCCAAATATTTGTTGATTTCCTAAACTCTTTTCTGTTGTTGATTTCTAATTTAAACCCATTTCATCAGAGCATGTACTTTGTATAATGTCAAATAATTTAAAATCATTAAGACTTTTTAAATGGCTTACTATATGGTATTTTAAAGAGAATGTTTCATGTACACTTGAAAAGAGTGTGGGGGAAGTTATCTATAAATGTTAGTATAATTGTTGTACATCATTATTCAAGTGTTTTATAGCCTTGCTAATTTCTGCCTATCTCTCTTATGATTTCTGTTTTTATATTGTCCTTTCCATCTCTTTGCTTTCAACCTGTGTCTTTGAACCTAAAATTAGTTGCTTATAGACTGTATATAATTAAATATTATTTTAAAATACTGCCTTATAATCTCTATCTTTTGATTATAGTATTTAATACATTTATATTTAATGCAGTTAGATTTACAACTGCCATTTGTTTTCTATATATCTTTTCATTCTTTTATCCTCATTTATTTCCTTCTGTGTGAAAAATACAGATTTTCTAGCATACTTTTTAATTTATTTTTATATACATAAGGTATATATATGATATTTATTTTATTAATAGTTGTTTCAGAGGTTACATTATACATTTTAAATGATAACAGTCTAGTTTAGATTGATACTAACCTAATTCTTATAAAATATACAGATTCTGCTCCAATATCATTTCATTGCTTTCCCATCCTTGCATATTATTACAATATTATGTATCTGTGTCATGAACTCAATAATACAATGTTTTATTATTGGTTCATACAATCTTAAAAAAGTATGAGAGAGAAAAAGGACAGAAATATATTTTAAATTATTTATAACAACTCACATATTTATCATTGTTGGTGCGCTTCATAACTTTCTGTAGGTTAAAGTTATCATCTGATTATCTGCTTTAGTTTTATTGTTCTGTTACAGTTTAATTCTTCCACCTTAATGGAATGACTATTTACTATGCTTCTGATAATACATTTTTATTTTGTAATTAGTTTTATAAAATTGTATTTTATTAATGTATCTTAAAGGACTTAACAGTAAGAAAAATATATGATTTACTTTATTTACAATAGCACTCTATTTATTTTTGTGGAATCAAGTTACCATTTGGTGTAATTTGCTTTCAACCACAAAGATTTTATTTAGTATTTGTTTTAAGAAAACTGTAGTAATAATAATTTTTCTCAATCTTTGTCCATCTGGAAATAATTTTATTTCTTAATTTTTTTGAAGGATAATTTTGCTGTCTATAAAGTATTTAGTTGGCAGCATCTTTTCCCTTAGCACTTTCATTATAGTATAGTATTGCAATTATTACTTTATGCAGTTTATTTTAAATCACTTAGAAGAAATAAAAGTGCGTGTGTACACACACACACACACACACACACACACACACACATACACACACACACACTGTTGTATAATTACCTATATAAATATTGTATCCATGGCTTTCTGGACTCTATTGTTTCTTTTGATAATTCTGCTGTTTAATTTATTGTGGTTTTCTTGTCTGTCATGAGTCATATTTCCCTCAATGCTTTGAAAATTTTCTATTGTTTTCTTAGCTTTTAATAGCTGACAATTTTGTTTCTAAATGTAGATCTGCTTTATCTTGAGGTTTTGAACTTCTTGTTTATGTACTTTATGTTATTCAGCAAATTTTTGGTTTGTGGCCATTACTTCCTCCACCTCTGACTTTCATTATGCAAATGTGGTGTCCTTGAATTTTTTTATACATCTTAGAGGGATTGTTGATATTTCTTGAAGCTTCTTTTAAAAAATTTTTAAAAGATTTTATTTATTATTTCCAGAGAGAGGGGGAGAGAGACCAATGTATGGTTGCCTTTCACCTGCCTCCAGCTACAGACCTGGCTGGAGACCTGACATGCAACCTGTTTATGTGCCCTTGTTAGGAATCGAACCAGTGACCTTTAGGTTCGCAGGCCAGTGCTTTATCCACTGTGCCACCAGCCAGGGAGGGCCCCCCTTCTTCTTATGGTTAGATAATACCTATTGATCCTCTTAAATTACTTGATCCTTTTTCCTGGATACTCAAATATATCCCTCCAGTAAATTTTTCTTTTTACTGCCTATGTCTTTCCAACTCTAAAATTTTCATTAAAATAATTTAACCTTTTGATTGATATTCTACATTTGATGAATCATTGTTTTCATACTTTTCCTGCTTCAAAAACATGGTGTCTTTTCATTTTTGAGCATAATTATAACAGTTGTTTGGAAGTTTTTGTCTGCCAAGTTCAACATCTGGGTCCCCTTAGAAAATGTTTCTATTACCCCCCCCTTGTGTTTGGGTTACAGTTTCTTATTAATTAATTTTTGAAAACTGGACAATAGATTGAAGCAAATGTTTGTTTCAATCTATCCCTTCCCCCACCATTGGGAGTTGTTGCTCTATTTGTTTATTTGTTTAGTTATTTGCCTGAATTGAAGCTTGTTCTTCCGCTTTTTCTTCTTCTTTTAAAAAAATTTTAAAAAGATTTTATTTATTATTTCCAGAGAGAGGGAGAGACCAATGTGTGGTTGCCTTTCATTGTAGTATTTGTGAATTTTTATCGCACCTTCAATATGCATCATTGATGTCACTTCCTTGTGTTTTTGATTAATTAAATATTTTTTGAAGTTTGGCATCTTTGATTTCCTCCAGATCAGTTCAGTGGTCAGATAATGATTGGTCAGAGGTTGTACTTAAATCTCATGAGCTAGTAAAATTTGCATCCTTTGTCAATGAATTTATGCGTGAGTTAAAAAACACAAAATCCAGGCAGTTTGTTAATATACCCCAGCTTATATTTTCTGCTTATATAGGTCTTCACATTCTTGTAATGGTGCGTAAATAGTTGGGACTATCTAAATGGTTTTGTAGTCATGTTCATAGCCTTCCATATCCCCAAGGTTATGTAGAAGTTTCACAGCTCCCATTATGGCTATCTCTTTCACTGGATAGCCCCATACAATTTCTGATTATCTGTATGTCTGTTGCTTATCACAACCAGACTTGTGACCTCAAATAACCTACAATGTTGGCCTGACCTAAGTGATTGCTGCTCATTTTGACAACACCACCTCAGGACATTGGTCTTTCAATTTCTGCTTCAAAGCAGTTCTTCCTTGTATAGCAGGAAAGCTGATATTCCTTATAGGTAGCCAGGTCTTGGTACACCAATAAGAGAATGCAAGCAACCTCAAAATAAAATGGTACACAGACTCATTGCTTTTCTGAACTTTAGTAGTTTTTCTTGAATAAACATTTTACAACATTTTTGTGCATCGGTGTTGCCTTGCGTAGATTTGCTGAGCACTTGTCCATTTAGAAAAGCTATTCAATTATTTTTAGTTGAAATTTATATAACATAATTACCCATCTTAAAGTATTCTATTCAGAAGCATAATAATAATTCACAATTTTGTGCAACTACCTCATCTATATATTTCCAATCATTTCTACCACCACCACCACCCCTCAAAAACCCCATACCTATTAAACAGTCACTTTCTATTCTTTCATTCCACCAGCCCCTAGTGACCACAAACCTACTTTCTGTCCAACAAATTTACCTATTGTGGGTATTTTATATAAACAGAATCATACAATGTATAACCTTTTGTGTCTTACTTGTTTCACTGCTTTCAAGATCCATCCATGTGGTAAATGTGTTAACTACTTCATTCTTCCTTATGGATATATATATACATATATATAAAACTTCCCACAAGGTATCCAGCCATATAATATGAAAAATAGAGACATTTATTAAAGAAGATACAAGAAACCTTGTACATAGGATAATAACACCTTGTACATAGGATAATAACTAGGCACCTTGAGACCTCACACAGTTCTGCCACTTACCATCAACTGTCCTGTCATATTTTCCAGAACCTCACCCACAGTCTGAAATCTTCCTTTTCAAGGGTGATTTTAGTTTGGGAAAAGCCACAAGTTTCAGGGTGCCAAGTCTGGGCTATAGGGGGGCTGAGTCACCTGGGAAAATTGATGTTTCACCAAAAACTGCACGATACGCTATGCTTGAATGGGTGCATTGTCTTGGTGGAGCTGCCAGTCACCTGTTGCCCATAGCTGCAGCCTTCTGAACCATCTGGATAGTTTCCAGGGAGGGATGTGCAAGCTTAGTGCAGTTTCATGCAGGTATGTTGCTTTACTTGCTCAGTCATTTTGAAAGTTAAGCTCGCTTAATGGATTCCACCACTTCCACTGACTAGTACAGTGAAGTTGTCATTGTTCACACAATCACATTCCAGTCCACTCTCTTTGGCTGCCAGGTTACACTGATAACTGCGCTAATCATTCTTGTTATATTAACAATGGTTGGTCTTTCTCCAGAAAGACCCCATATACATATGCATCTCTCTATATATGCATTTATATGTATGTGATTTTGTTTGTACTCACCTGTTGCATTTGAGTTGTTTCCATCTTTTGAGTGCTGTGAATAGTGCTGCCATGATCACTCATATATAAAATTTGTTTAACTACTTATTTGTGATTCCTTGGGCATATACCCAGTAGTAGGATTCCTAGGTAATTCTGTGTTTAACTCATTTGAAGAACCACCAAACCATTTTCTGTAGCAATTTTCCCATTTTACATTCTCATCAGCAAAATACAAGTTCCAATTTTTTCACCTCCTCACCCGCACTTGTTATCATTTTAAAAATTTGCTATAGTCATCCTAGTGATGTAAAGCAGTATCTCATTGTGGGTTTGATTTGCATTTTCCTAATGACTAGTAACATTGAACATCTTTTCATTCTTCTTCAATTTTTAGATGAAAATCATAGAGCAATCCATGGATTAGATTTCAGGTCTCTGGAATTTAAGTTCAGTGGTTTTTACTCAGTACAGCAGTGTGTTCTGCCACATGTTACATGATGTCATTTAATGTCTTGCCTTTATTCATTTTACCTGAACAGTGACTAATACAGGTCTGTCTCATTCTAATAATCAAAATGAATTAAATACATTTCTCATATTTATTTTTATAGTTTTATTTTTCATATTTTTGAGGTGCCTGAGGTAAAACTTCTTAAAGATCCTTCATGGTTGAACTCCTCCCATTGGACTTTGTTCCATGAAGAAGTTTAATCTGCTGTTGAAATACACAATTATATTTTTGTTTGTTATACAAGTTGAGGAAATCCTGGAGATATACTGCATAGCATAGTACCTAGAGTTACTATTGTACTACTTAATATTTTTCCAAGAAGACAGATCTTATGTCAGGTATTTTTTTTTTTAAAGTAATAATAGTACTAATAAATAAGTGTGAGGGAGGAAACTTGAAGATGCTAGATTGCTTTATGGCATAAATTGTAATGATGGTTTCACAGGTATATACTTATCTACTAAGACATCACATTTATATTTAATTATAAACAGCTTTTACATGTAAAAAGCAATACGAATATAAATATTTAAATTAAAGGTATGGGCAAGATATTTTAAACAGATACTTTTATCAGGTCAGATAGATGACAGAAAAGCATATGAAAAGATGGTCAACATCATTGTCCATAGGGATATGGAGATTAAAACCACATTGGACTATCACTACATAGTTATTAAAATACCCAGTTAATTTTCTGTATTAATACACATATATAAATATGTGTACTTATATATTCTTATATTTCATATTTGTGTATATCATTTGTTGGTTTGGGGGGGATGTATTGTTAACAAAAGAAAAATAAAAGCAAGATGGAGAAATTTTTGTATAGTGTGCCACCATGTAACCAAGAGAAAGGGGGAGGATGTCTAGATATGGAACAAAACATTGAGCTGGATATCTCCTGTATTTCAAAATCAAAGGAAAACCATATGCTGTGATTTTCTATGGGAGAGAGGCCTAGATGGGGTAGACGTTAGACTTTTCTAGTACAACTAATTTTATAGGTTTGTCTTCCAGCACAAGTCAACACACATATTTTAAAAATAAAACTACAAGACAACTTAAAACAGAAATTGTTACTTATTAAAAGCAAACTTAACTGAATATAAAGGAAATATCCACTTTAATATTCATATGTGGGAAATTTTATTAGGTGAATAATGTTTAACTTTTATGAGCAGAGCATTAGCTTTTGATGTGACTTACCACCATCCTCACAAATGGAAATCCCCAAATAAAATCTGATTACCTTTGAACTCATCAGCATTGCGATTTTCTTTCATATTGAAGATGCAGTTATCTTTTTTCTTCTGTCATTATAGTTGTAGCACTTTGATGCCATATAGATATTAATAACTCTAAATGATTATTTAATGTAAATATGCCTTTTTTATCCACATACTTTTTGTCTCTTTGAAAACCATGGGTTTAGATGGTCCTTGGTTAACTTCCAATATTCTTCGTTCATTAAAAGACACACAAAAAATGTTAATTTTTCCAAAGAACTGATAAAAGCTTGAATTGATTACTCTTATTTATGCTGAAAAGCTTTTGTTATCAAATAATGATGATGAGGAAGATAGTGAATGCATCATCTCTCCCATATCATTCATTTTTTCATTTACTCAGTCATTCAGTGATTTCTTATGTATTTGATATACACCCAGTACTCTGCTGGCCCTAGGAACAGTTGCAAGAAAGAGCAGCATCCGCCCAGCATTCATGGGTTCTTTGGACTAATGGGAGGTATGCATTAATGATATAACCATTGAAGACTAGCAAAGTGCACCTGTAGCAGTGTGAGTGTGCTCTGAAGCACAGTTGGCAGCGCTCTGAGGAAGGGCCACAACAAGGCTTCTCTGAGGAATGATGTTTGCAACCTATAAGGAGTCAATTAGGTGGTGAGAGGGCTGAAAGACTTTTCCTGATAGAAGAAACATTATTTGAAAAAATCCACTGCAGGAGGATTTTGCAAATTTAAGGGCCTAAAAGACTCATGTGACTGTTGCTTATATCATGTAAGAGAGAGCATGGTACAAGATCAGAATAGAGAGGTAGAGGGGAAGGACCATGCTTCATTGTGTAGACTCATCTTGCAATAGAGTACATACGATCCTGTGACATAGTCAGATTCACCTAAAAACATATTCTGCTGTTCTGTGGATAATCAAGGAAAGTATGACATCAGTGGGTAAGAATAGAGAAAATAGCAAACTATTACAGTGTCCCAAACAAGTTGTCATGGTTCCTGGAGCTGGGTGAAGAAGATGGAGAGACCTATTTGGAATAGAGATTTCTTAGAATGTATATTTATAGATTCAATCTGGGTTGGTGCAGGTGGACAGATAATGGCAAGTATCTCTCTGCCTCTCTCTTTTCCACTGCCCCTCCCAAGCATTTATTTTCCAGCAGTATTTATGTACATGTTTCTTGCCAAATGTTAAATGTATATATTTAACTATCATGTCCCCTGTTTGATTTACTATGTAGCTAATAAAAACCTAATAGACACTAATTGTTGTCAACTTTGCCAAGAAAAGTCTCTTACAGATCTTGTTAGTTTTTAACATTCTGTTCATTTTGGAGCCTCTAATGTATCCCCAGCAGGGATTGTGCTTGGAAGCACCAGGGACTCCTTGGAAGAAAACACACTTGACAGATCTTGGGTCAAACCATAGTCATCCTTTGCAAAGACTGATTCTGGACATACTGTAGGTAATTGATATATTTTTATACTACTGGGATTTTTTTTTATCACTCTGTTGTCCAATTGTTCTAGATATTTTGTCCATCCAATTATGAGCATCTACAGAGATGTATGCAATAACAGCTTGTTTTCTTATGTTAGACCACTGACACAAAAATGTTCATTCCAACTTTTTCATGTCTATCTATGCAGGTTTGGACAAATTTCTACTGCACCACATCTAGTAACCATACATGTGGATATATTAGCCTATCAGGAAAAATATCATTATTACTTTAATTTGGAGATCATTTCTCTCTCTCTCTCTCTCTCTCTCTCTCTCTCTCTCTCTCTCTCTCTCTCTCTCTGCCAGCTACCCCTCCTTCCAACCTTTAAAAGTCCTTCTATTTCTTTATTGTTTTTCTTCTTTTATTTTGCTTTATAATGAGCTCTCTTTACTGCATCACATTTCATTATTCCCATAAGTCTTTACTCGTTCATTGTATATTCCCTCCTTATGATAAATATTTTAGAAACACTCTTTTGTGTATATTGCTTTTTCATTTTTCTATCTTTACTTCAAATAATGACTAAAAAGAACCTTTTACCAAAGATTCCTGAAAATGTCTTTCTTGTTTTGGATCCCTTGTTACTGGAGACATTGAAGGAGTAAGTTGAGGGTTGTAAGGGAAGGGGTACTGAGTCTGGACCACAGAGGTACCTGGGAGAGTTATTTGGCTGTTGTTGAGAATCTGAGATGAAGTTGTCATGATGACAGTTTGAAGTTTTGTCTGACTGGACAGCATTGACTTGCTTTGCTGCTCTAATTGAAAAAATAAACATCATGTCTGGAGACTTAATCCACTTGTGTATTCTTGAACTAGGTTAAAGGTAGATACTAGAATGCTTATTATGTGGGTGTTTTTTATTTTGTCTTGTTTTTAGTATGGTAGTCTGATGTACCAAAGTTCTGTTCTTTAATATAGATTATTTGTTGTATTTAAAAGGAAGAAATTTGAAATATGCATTGGTATCACTGTGAAGTCAGCTGGTTAAAAGTGAAATTCAATATTTCATTGACATGTATTTATTATTTAGAAGTGTCAATAAATGTGAAATACTTTATAATATTTTAATTCCAAATAGTCTGAGATATCTAACTTTGGACCAGAGTGTAGGCTATCACATATTCTGATAATTAAATGTGTGGGACAATTATTTGTGGAACTGTTACAGTCCTCTGGGTAGATTTAATTGCAGTGTGCTCATTGATAAGGAAGGGTCAGAGAGGAACAGGATGAGAAGGCATTATCATAATTTTGTTTACCCTTTTCTTTATATCCTGTACAAAGTGGTTTGTAGAATTGTTACTACTGAATGCATTTGCCTCTCTTGTCATGCATACTTTTATGGTTATGATATGGAGCTATCTAAGTAGATTTTCATTGTTGATAATGAAAGTTCACATTGGCTTTGAGAAACTTGTTACATAATGAAAGGAGTGTTTCCTTTCCTTTTGGGGCCTGAATGTCACTGTTATATAACATAGAACTCAAAGAAGAAGTTATGAAAGAGCAAGGTATTATATTTAAATGACTGTCTGCATTCTTAAGAGTTCTAGAGACAATTTATTTTTCTTGACAACTACAAAATGGTTATTGAGCAGTGAGTGAGAACTCATGGAAATAATTTTTCTAAAACTTAGATGCATTTAAAAAAATATTTTATTATTTTTAGAGAGAGGGGAAGGAAGAAAGGCAGAGAGGGACAGAGACATCAATGTATGGATGTCTTTCACCTGTCTCCAGCTACAGACCTGGCTGGAGACCTGGCTCGCAACCTGGTTATGTGCCCTGGCTGGAATTCGAACCAGTGACCTTTGGGCTCACAGGCTGGTGCCTTATTCACTGTGCCACCAACCAGGGCTTAATAGCATTTCAAAGAGACTTACAATTCCTATGGGCAATTCTGGAATTTTTTGTAGTCATTTTGTACGTGGGATATTGGAAGTATCAAATTTTAGTAATTAACTTAATGGAAAACCTAATGGACTTGGCAAGAAGTTATTTATTTAGTGTGAATATTCATGTATTAGATAAATTGGAATTCATACATGTTGATATGGAGGAAATATCAACATATTTGATTCCCAGATAGTGTCCCAAGCCTCACTGTTAGGACTGTATAATATGTGGTATATATATCACCTTACATTTCTATAATCTAGTTTTTATCAGTGTTCTGAAACTTATTTGGCCTTGGGGTTTTCGATTAGGATTGTTTACTTATACTATTAACTATTAAATTTGAGTCTACTAAGTATGTTAGAAAAAGATTAAAAATATTCTAGTGTGTTCTGTTTACTTTCAAACATTCTACCTTATGCTTTATAACATCTACATGAACACTTCATCATGCCTCCCACCTTATATTAGAAAACATCTATTCAGTAAACACTATTGAGCACCAATTATTTTCTAGGCACTTTTCTGGGTCCTGAAGAAACACGCTATATGTGCTCTCAAAAAGCTTGGCAACATTGCTAACAGATAATGCAACTGAAAATATGGCATAACGAACCATGTGGAAGATACAAAGTATAATACAGAATGGGAGGCGACAGGGTGATGGTTCTTTCTTGGCGTAGAAATGTCAAGAATTGGATGAATGGAAGAGGTAGAGAATTGAAGATGGCATCACAGAGAATGAATGCTATGTAGTCTTTATATTATGGCACAGTTAAAGGAAATGGCCAGAGCATAAAATGCACATGAGAAGTAACATAGTGTTTGCATAGATGGACAAGTATTGCAAGGGAATTATGGGGAACATGGTGGGGAATGTGGTTGGATGAACATGCAGTGACCAGATCATCCAAGTCCGTGATTGCCACACTTGGCCATTATTCTGTGGATAATGGAAGGCTGTTGAAGGGTTTATGGAGGTTAGTGCTATGATCCATTTGGTATTTTAAACAGCTCTCTTGTGAAGCTTTGTGAAGATGTACTGAATAGGGACAAGACAGAGCTCATTTGAGAAAATAATGCAATTAAAGGGAAAGATACCCTAATCTGTAGCATAGTCTTTGGATTCTAATTTGTAGAAACATAACTTCCTGCCTTTCCATTTATTCCCTTTTTCTTTCCTCCCTGCCCATTTCTCGCTTCCTCATTCCCTTCTTCTCCTCTTTTTTCCCCTAAATTGTATTATTTATGGTCAATAATGATACTGTGTCTTCATATACTTGCATAAATATTTGTATCTTAATGCCTTCTCTTTCTAGAGTTAACCATTTTTCATACTTTGCCATCTTGTTGCAACAGTTTTTATGTATCTTTTATGGATGCCTAGTGTTCATGAACTATCCACTCTATATCCTCAATCAGCGTGTCTCTTCAGCCACTTATTGGCATGATTAAGCCCCATTCCTTCACACCCACATCTGAAATCATAACTTCCTATTTAAGACTCTAATTGCAATGTTCTATACCTCCAACATTCCTCCAAGGATGCCACACAGAATGACTCTAGGAAACAACCACTTTGTATTCTATATAAGCACCACTCATGGAATTTAAGATGAATAATTTCCCCTGGAGTAGTGCAAAGGAAGCTCTTTCTTGCTCCAACTAGAGCTGATTTTCAGTCCTGTAAAGTGTCAGTCCTTTCAGTCTTCCCTTGTCTCTTAACCCATCTATTCCTTTAGCTTCACTTAATTCCCTCAAAGGGTTGATTCCAGACCCTTTGAGTATCACTTGCCTCTCATGAGAGCTTTCAAACTCTTGCTTAGCATTTTTAATATCACTTTTACTACTACAAGGAGGTTGGTTTAAACAACCTTCTCGGTTTCTGTATCTGACTGTTAAACATTTCTGAAGGAAATCACATAAGCACATTATTAGTGCTTGCTAACTTACGATCTTCTTTTGAGTTCTTCCTTTATGAAACTCTCACATCACCCTCTAGTCCTTTTGATAGGAAACACATGTATCTTCCATAAAATAGAACTCTTCATTTTCTCCACCCACTGCTTCTCTAGTTTTCTTCTCCATCTCTATAAATAGTGCAATCTTTCAACTGCTTTCTCAATTCAAAAACATGTAGTGATTCTTATCTTTAAGATAACACAAAGCCAGCCAGTGTTCTTCATATCTGTTATATTATTTCATCCAAATCACCACCCTCATTCACTTGGATTAATGTAATAAAATCTCTACTTTGCTTTTCTATTTTTTTTTTTACTACCACCATTTCCCCCCTCACAATTGATTATCTTTTTACATAGTAGCCAGAAGATCTCTTTCTAATGTATGTCAAGTAAAATCCTTATCTTGCTTTAAACCTCTCAATGGATTCCCATCATCTATTGTACCATGGCTCTCAGAATCCTCTGGATGTGGTTGTGGACAATTCTCGAGGTCATGTTGTGTTACATCCCTTCAGCCTCCTTGCCTGTTAGCCTACTGTGCTCTGGCTTCACTTGTCTTCTCCATCTCAAACATGACAAGCTTGCATTAATGCTTATTTTCATTAGTGGTCTCATTAGACCACTGAAGTGTGTACTTCTACCAGTCTACACATGCTTAGCTTCTCCTTCTTATTACAATCCCAACTTAAATTCCATCCTTTGAAGGAGGCCATTTCTGACCCCACAATCTGGATGCCCAGTCATTCTACATCACACCATTCATTTTAATTCTTTGCATAACAGTTATCGCTGTTTTTCCTGGCTTATTATTTATGGATTTTGGTCTCCCCTTGTCTTCCTTATTTTCTACAACTTCCAGTATAGTACTACACTTAGTAGGCACTCAATAGCATGTTAAACTAATTGTTAAAGTTAGCTTTATTAACTGCAATAGCAAGTAAATCTGTTAATTAATTAAACTTGACCACATTTTATAGTTGAGAAAAGAAAGTAAATAATTTATTTTTTCTAACAAAGACTTAGGAATATTTTTTAAAGTGTGTCTTTCATTAGACACACTTTAGAACTCAAAGTAGAATTTTAAGTATTTTTTTCTGGAAAATAATGAAATATAAAGGAAAAGTTTAGCTGACTTGATAAAGTCTATAATACACACTTCTCAAGGATAATAAATGGTTATTGTAATCCCCAAAGTATTTTTTCCTTCGTAGGACATTAAAAGGAGACATTCATAGGTACTTTGACAATCTGGCACCACCCCACTACCTAATGCTGCAATGGTCTGTCACTTCAATGAAAAAAAATTGTTCCTGTTGATGAAATAAAAATCATTCAAATAAGTTAGTTAGCACTTTGCAGCTTACTTAGTTAAATGACTAATTTTTTTTTTTACTTTCTCTGTGGGGACTGATGAATCACCCAATTGATGAAAGATATATTTTGTCCTTCTAATAGTGTATTATGATTTATGTAATGAAATATAATTATTATTATTGCTACATTATCACATTAATTTGATTGGTGTTTATAATTACAGTGATTATTTTTTACTTATGAGTACTTAAAGTGGTACAAGGTTGTTGTTCCAAAAGATTTCTACTTTGGATATGTGTGTGTGTGTTTGTGTGTGTATTTTTCTTCTTGCAAACTTCATGAAAACAGCAATTTTGTCTTGTGTCCTCTTTGAAATTTCATGTAAACTTAATATCATGTTCTTAACTGATCTTATTGAGCAAAAGTAAAATATAGTTCACATATAGTGTAAGTTAAAAATGGATTTGATTTCTTACTCTGATTGTTTCCATGTCAGGAAAAGTAATAGCCACCCAAAGATATTAACATCTTAATCCCCACAACCTGTAAATATGTAATATTACATAGCAAGAGGGAATTAAAGTTGTAGATGAAATTGAGATAGCCAATGAGTTAAAATATGGGGATCATCCTGGATTATCCAGAAGGGCCCAATGTAATCACAAGGCTTCTTAAATAGGGAAGAAAGAGGCAGAGAGTCAGCATTCTCAGAAAGGCTAAACATTGCTAACTTGAAACATCGAAGGGAGGTTGGGTCATGAGACAAGTAATGCAGCTTCAAAAAGCTGGAAAAAGCAAGAAAATGAAATCACCCCAAGAGTCTCCAGAAAGGAACACAGTCCTACCAATGCCTTCATTACAGGCCAATCACACCCATTTTGGACTTCTAACCTCAAAATAGCAAAGTAATACATTTTTGTTGTTTTCAGCCAGTAAGTTTGCAATAATTCAGTAAAGGAGCAATAGGAAGCTAGTGCAGTTTTCCTTTTGGTATTCTCAGAAACAAACAAACAAAAAAGCATATCCAGGGAGGGAGGTGGGTGGTTTGTATATGTACTATAAGGGCTTTTCACTTAGCAATGATATTACAATTTTTTCAATTTCTTTTTGTTCATCTGCAGACTCTTTAATCACATATTAGGGAGGGATCAAAAAAAACTGTATTTATAAAAATTGTCTATTTATTCTTATTGAAACTTCAGTTACCTTCAAAGTACTCTCCATTTTCCACTGCTCAAAACAGTGTTTAAAAACTCATTGATTTTGATGCCTTTTAGTGTATCAACCATTTTTTGTTTCACCTCTCGCACATCAGCAAAATGCTTCCCTTTGAGGTCTTATTTTATTTAGGGTAAGATCAGGTGAATGGAGGGGTCATACCATGTTTTTTGTTAAAAACTGATGAACATTCAGCCTAGTGTGGGTCGGTGTGCTTGTAAATCACCCATCATGAAATGGCTAAACATGTTGAAAGGGTTTTAAGGAAAAAAATTTCACTGAAACCAATAGCATTCTCTCACAACACAACAGTTGGTACAATGATACAGATGAGTTCCTAGATCACTCACATAGCAGAGGAAGCCTTTGCTCCTTGGGGTCTGCCCTCCAGATGATAATACTATTTTTTGGGGGGTCCCCCTCATATTGTAAAAATGCAAAGACAAACTTGGATGATGTAATATAATTACAAACTTTGTTATCTCTTTTTAGTATGCACATCTTATCAGAGAAGAAAGTGTATGAAAACAAATACAGTGAAAATCATATCATCTTAATTTTGTCAACTTAGAATATATAGCCATTTTACAAATGCTCGGCAGCAGTTTCTCCTTTTAACAAAATACAAATAATATAAACGAAGTTTGTCTTTGAGCCTATGTGGGGGGATGCTTAAAATACTTAAGAGAACAAATGATTTTAAAACATTTTGGACACTCTAAAAACTCATTTACAAAGAAACAATTTATGCACTCATTATAATTATTCTTTCCATTATAGCAAATGCTTACTCAATATTTACTAAGCTGCATTTTCAAACTTTGATTTGCTAGATTGACAGCAATGTCTAATTTAAGCATAGTGACAATTTAATAAAAGCAATAGGTTTACAGAATAAAAATGTGGATAGTTTGAAATGTACCCTTATTTTGGCATTATTGGCTATTGGTTTATTCAGATCATCTTTATTGATTTTCTCATGTATCAGAGATTGATGTTAAGAACCGAGGTTGTATATCTTCTCTCTGTCTGCCATAATTACCTCACTACACTGTAGTTGGTGATACAATTATACCAGATATCCCACTATTGCCCAAAATCAGTTGTATCCTCTCTTCAGGAATTGTAAGCACACTGTTTTTGATCAGGCAACATACAGAACTTTAGCCAGCCCCAATTTCCACACATCGGTGGGTTCCTAAATCACGTCAGTTTAGAAGTCTTTTCCCTAAAATGCTTTCCACAACTATTCCAAGACTTAGCTAAATGTTTCTCCTATGCTGCTTTGTGCATTCTGTAGGTCCTTGTAATCCAAATTTACTCCTTTTATAGCACTTAACACAGCATGTTGAAATTACCTTTTGCTTGTTTTCCTCCCTCAATATCCATAAGCTTCTTTAAGGCAAGGATTATGCCTTGTGCATTATTATTTCTCTGATGCTTATTAGCACAGTACTGGCATTTAATAGGTTTTTAGTAAATAGTTTCTAAATAAATGGACCAATGACTTTGTAAGACATATAGGGAAAGAAGCACTGAGAGAAATCAAAGGAGGAGTTACTCTTTAAAAAAAAAAAAAGATTTATTTATTATTTTTAGAGAGAGGGAAAGGGAGAGAGGCAGAAAGGGAGAGAAACATCAATGTATGGTTGCCTTTCACCTGCTTCCAGCTGTGGACCTGGCTGGAGACCTGGCTTGCAACCTGATTATGTGCACTGGCTGGGAATTGAACCAGCAACCTTTGAGTTCACTTGCTGGCACCTGTCCACTGAGCCATCAGCCAGGGCCAGGAGTTATTCTTTTAAGTTTTTTTCTCTGAGCCTATAACTTCGAAGCTGGAAAATAATTTAGAAATTGTGCTGTTTCTGGTATTGCCTCTGATCATTCCTGAGGATTCTGATTTCCAAGGCTACACATTAAGCTTTACTTTGTTTTTAATTGATTTTTTTTTGTTTTAATTCACTCTGACTTTAATTGCTTAAAGGACACTACTATAAGCTATTATTTAAAAAATTACTTACCTTCACATTAAGTAATTTGATAAATAATAAGTTATGACAATATGTAAGGGAAATCTAGTTTGTAAGCTCTTGGAGACATTCTTCTCCACAAAAAGCTCATTTTCTGTTAAAGAAAAGAAAAGAAAAAACCTCTTCCCTGGGGTCACATTTCATGAAGTCATCTTTTCATAGATTTTGATAGCAATTATAATTCTGAATTAATATATTTTGAGGACATTTAATCAATGATTTTAGATTTAAGCTTTTATTATATTTTACTAACTGTTTAGTAATTAGACAGTTTCAGCCCTACTCCTGGTATTACAGATGAGGAAAACTGATTCCCTCTTCTGCAGTAGCTGCTCAGGTGACCTCAGATAAGTGATATAAACTTCAGAAGCCAACCTTCTGCTATGGCTGTTCATGTTATATCAGAATGGCACAGTTCTATCATTTAATGATGCTTGAATGAAATGAAACATTTAATCAGAAAGCATGACTTGAGCTTTGGAGCTACCAGAGAGTTTGGAGAGGGAGGGACCAAGGGGACACTCACAAATTCCCGAGATACCACAGTTGTCCCCGTGTCCCCTCACTGATATAAAG
Source organism: Noctilio leporinus (assembly GCA_004026585.1). NCBI lineage: Eukaryota > Metazoa > Chordata > Mammalia > Chiroptera > Noctilionidae > Noctilio > Noctilio leporinus. Next base: position 746,085 of record PVIW01000081.1, on the reverse strand, counting down.
AAGGGAGAAGATCATTACCTTTCCATCTCTAAACACAGATGCATGAAGCTTTTCTTAGGGACCTTGGGTACCAGGGCTTTGTCAGCATAATGGACTCCAGTTCCCAGTGGCTGGTTAACCTTAGTATTTTCTGGTATGTGTGCTCTAAGATTAGCTCAGGTTCTTGATCAGGCTGGCTGGTTGAAAAGGGCTGGAAAAGGCAGAAAATGACACATCTACTGCGCTGTCCCACAGAATGTCACTGATTATGTCCAGTCCAAATTGAGAGGTATTAAATATGTACTAGATTCAAAGCCTTAAAAAGAAAATATTCATTTCAATTGTAGTACCTTTTAATAAAAGTTACATGTCAACTTGATTGTATTTTGGGTATATTGGGTTAAATGAATTATTAAAGTTATTTTTGGCACCAGCCTGTAACCCAAAGGCAGCTGGTTAGATTTCCCATCAGGGCACATAACCAGGTTGCAAGCCAGGTCTCCAGCCAGGTCTGTAGCTGGAGGCAGGTGAAAGGCAACCATACATTGGTGCTGCTCTCCCTTTCTTCCCCCCTCCCTGCCCTTCTCTCTAAAAATAATAAATAAAATCTTCAAAAATTTTTTGAAATTATTTTCACCTATTTTAATTATAAATGTGGCTACTTAGAAAATTTAAAGTTATCTGATTCATACTAATATTTTTATTGAGCTATGAACTTTTAAGGATTGGAGTAGATAAGATAAAAACTTCAGTCTCTCTGACTGGTGCAAGACTTGTAGTCCCCAGACTATGATTAGCATCACCTACATACCATGCAGCATGCCTAATTTATTCAGAATGGACAGCCACTGCTGGGTTCTAGACACATTCATATATGTCTCTAAAAGGAAATTTGGGAGATTTTATTGGTTTGTGAAATAAAATAGCAATAATTTTCCACTCCCACTCCCATTTGTACTCTCTCTCTATATATATGAATGAAGTGGACAAGTGACAATTACTACAGTATTACAGGCATTTCTGTTCTTTCCTACTTCTAAAGTAGAAGTGATATTTCTCCTGGCTTAAGGGTGAAAATGGTGAGGTAGAGGGATGTATTTTTCTGTTAACCCATAACATGAATTTTATGAAAAGAAGGAAGTTAATGGTTATACTCATTCAAAAGACTTTCCAAATATATTTCCCAAAGCTGAGAATTAAGTTTGAGTTCAAAATGTTCTTTCATGCTCACTTACTTCTCAAGGAGACCATACTATGTACCTAGTTCCATCAATCATACCTTCATTGACTCTTCTGGATGCTGATCACATACAGAAAACAATATGATCTCCGCCCTCTAGGTGGTATACTGTAGGGCTTGTTAAATTATTAAATCAATATTGTATATTACAATGCAGTGTTGCCATAAATATTCCGGGGACATAGGCAATGTTTTCCCATATTAAGGAAAGTGAATAAATTTTCCTACTAATCATTGACTTCACTAGTAGAAAACAAGGGGGGTTATATTTATAAATTGGGAAAAATAACTCACAGGTATGAAGTAAGAATTTAGAAAAATGAATACCAATTTGATAACATTTCTGAGCCTCTGTAGGAAATACACCAAAGAATTTCCATCCATCTTGGAAAACAAACAAGACAAAAAACAGACAAACAAATATCATCCTATATTTTAGGATTCTTCACTCAGAAATAATTTTTTAAAGGACATATTCAATTATTTTTCCAAAATAAATAATGAACTAAATAAATTAGAATCTAAAAATCAAGCTGCTCACAAATGAACAGAAAAATATTATATGTTGTGGAAATAGTCAAAGAAGAGTAATTAGTCACTGTGGTCAGAAAATGGCCTGATTAGCACCAAGGCCATATGTTGAATAGAATATTGGCCACTAAAGAGTAGGACACACAATTGAAAACATTTAATCTATTAGATAAATCGCAAATGTATCTAAATCATTATTAATAACACATCTTGAAGAGTTTATGATTTTTAATTCTGGAATTTCAGTTAAAGGAAGTGTCACTCTTTTTTTTTTTCTTTAAAAAAAATCTTATTGAAACTTTGAGTTTCCCACAATGGAAAGATTTAGCAATTCTCTAAACTAGTGCTGTTGGAGTGGGAAGGAGTATTAATAAAATCCCTAAGGGAGAGCTACTGACTTCAATTTTGGTATACTTCTAAGAGAGGCATGTAGGTGTTGGAATTAGAATTGGCTATTTGTTAGTACATCCTGGCTACTGGTTGAGGACTCTGATCTTACAGATTTAATTTAAAACTCTCTTGAAACAGACTGTACAAGCTTCAGACTAACTTTAGACATAGAGTAGCAGGGCCTGGAGGGGCCCAGAACATTGGTTGTGTTCTGACATGACACTTCTTCACAAGAAGAGGTGAGCAGCCAAGGATATATGCACTGGAAGACACAAGATTCCATCTCCACTGTAACATACTTCAAAGACACAAAACTAGAAACTTCTACCCCAACAACCTAAGCCACTAACATGGTTGGGCCAGGTCTTCCCAAGCCCAACTGCTAAGAAAGATCTTGCTACTGTGGGTGTTCACCCTTGGGCCTAAGGGATAGTTTAGGAACCTGAGGTTCTCTGGGAGAAAGGTGGGGACAAAGAGCAGTTAGAGCATGGCATGTGGTGGTAGTGATGGAGGGGGAGGGTTAGAAGGAAAGGGTGCTCTGTCTGAAACGCTAAATAGGGGTAGACCAGAAGTATTGGCTACTGGCATACTTTTTGGATAGGAAGAAGGCAATTAAAAATGAAAATCATTATTATTTTTTTCTTTTTAAATGTTATTGTTGTTGTATTACGTCCATCCCCTTTTTGCTCCTCTCTGTCCCCCTCCCCACCCTGAAAATTATTTTTTAAAAGTACTTATTTCTCATATATATAGGCTTAGATTCTTTGCTGATATTATATCACAATACTGATGGTCATCATTTCATAAATAAGGCATATGAAGGATGTTTCCACCTCATAACACATTCTGTTCAGATTTTATAATTTATCCTCTCCTAAAACTTTATACTTAAATATGAGGAGAAAGATTGTGAGAGTGAGAGAGCAACAGAGGAAAGAGAGAGAACACATTTAAAGAAATGAGAATATCATTAACATTAAAATTTTATCAGTGGCAATGATACTCAAAATGAATTAATGCCTTTAAAATTAGGAAGGACGAGCCCTGGCTGGTGGCTTAGTGGATAGGCACTGGCTGTGAACCCAAAGGTTGCTAGTTTAATTCCCAGCCAGGGCACATAACCAGGTTGCAAGCCAGGTCTCCAGCCAGGTCCTTAGCTGGAGGCAGGTGAAAGGTAACCACACATTGATGTCTCTCTCTCTCTCCCTCTCTTCCTTCCCCTCTCTCTGGAAATAATAAATAACATCTTTAAAAATAAATAAAGTTAAGAAGAATATGATAGATTAACTTTCCTAAATACTTAATTTTTATTGTTGACACTATTACATTAAGTCCCCCATTTGCACCTTTGCTGCCCTCCATCCTGGCCTATACTACATTGTTGTCTGTGTCTAAAGGTGATTATTTATTTATTTATTTATTAAAAATTATTTGTTTTAAAGGTTTTTTAATTTAGTATTTTCAGAGAGAAAGGCAGGGAGGAAGGAAGAAAGGGAGAGAAACATCAATGTGTGGTTGCCTTTCACCTGATTTTAGCTGGGAACCTGGCTGGAGACCTGGTTTGCAACCTGGCTATATGCCCTGACTGGGAATCGAACCAGCAACCTTTGGGTTCACAGGCTGGCACCTAGCCACTGAGTCACACCAGCCAGGGGTGATAAATTATTTAATAGAGTACATGGGAAATTTAAAAAATTATTTTTAGGGTTACATAAATCAGATAGCCATTAAGTAACTTTAGGTTAATGTTGAGCAGTCTTAAATTTCAAGTAAGTAAAGGACATTGTTTCAAAGTTCTAACATTATGAAAATCAGAGTGAGAAATATCTAAATGTTCTCATTGGCTTGGCTTTAGGTTGGTTTATGACAGAGGCAATAAATTCCTTATCATATAGATTGAAAACAAATATTTCACATTTATTTCTAACATACATTGTGAAGAACAATTGAATAATTATTTCAAAGGACATTGAATGGCTTAGAAAAATGATGTGTGGCAGTAACTGAGCATAGTGTTTTGTTAAGCCTGATATCACATCTACAGTCTCATGTTTTAGTTTTCAAGTATAATTAACATTATGGATACTTTCTGTGATTAATTAATTCCAAAATTTTGCTTCCTATGTAAAACATTAAAAAATGGTTGAAATTTTTTATATTCTTGATTGGTTTGCATTTGTTATTGGCTACATTTAGATTTCATTTTTATTTAAGTTTGAATACATGTTGAAATGTGCAACATGGTATTCTTTATTACTTAAAGACAAATTTTTGGACATTAAAAATATCATGAGTCAATCTGTTCTTGGAAATTTACCAGCCAAATTTTGCAGAGGTTCAAATTAAGTTAGCACACCTTTGGGTTCTTACTCCAGATGAATTTATTGAACATTAATAATAGTAATACAAATCACATGTCCTAAAACATTGTTATCAAGTAAGGTGTTATTTAATTTCTTAAGTACAAAACACCCAGTATGCAAGCTGTCCTAAACTTGTGAACAGGTTGTTTCAAATAGTTTGTTTGGAATTTGGAATTTACAACACATTTTCCTACAGAAATAGTTATGAATTGTGTTTGAATGACTAGGCCAGCCCATAAAAAATAGTTAATCTATAAATTAGTATGTTATCAGATTTAGAAGTGGTAGTCAGGGAGTTACTTGTGGTTCAAGGAGGATATGAAAATCATTTCTTTCTTTTTTATTTTTTAGGCACAGGGGTGGTCTGGATAGAATACTGGGATAAATTTTGTCTTCAACTTTCAGCCTCTCTTTATGCAGCTTTAAAATTTTTTTAAATCAGTGTTTTAGAGAGAATGAGTAAAAGAGAGAGAAATATTGATCCATTGTCCAGCCATTTTTGCACTCATGGGTTACTTCTTGTGTGTGCCCTGACAGGAAATGGAACCCACAACCTTGGTGCATTGGGACAGTGCTCTAACTGACTGAGCTATCACTTTTTAAAGAATAATTGCCTTTCTTTTTTTTTTTTTTTAATTTTATTTAATTATTTTTAGAAAGAGGGGAAGGGAGAGAGGCAGAGAGGGAGAGAGACATCAATGTATGGTTGCTTTTCACCTGCCTCCAGCCACAGACCTGAGAGATCTGGTTTGCAACCTTGTTATGTGCCCTGGCTGGGGAATCGAACCTGCGACCTTTGGGGCCTTATCCACTGTACTACCAGCCAGGGCCTGAGCTATCATTTTTCAGCATGTTCCAAATTCCATAATTATTGCTCGCTGGAGCAGCCTCCATGTTGTGGGGATGACCTTAATGAAATGTTGAAAGAAAGTAATATTGATTAAATTAATTAATATTATTATAGATGATCTCATTAAAAGTCTTATGTCCTGGCTATTGTCCTTCCTCATTATCCCCAAATAGTTTTAATACAAGTATGAATTCAGTGACATGTTAGAGAAGCTAATGAGGTTAAAAGCCAAGTTCAGTTACAATAAAACCAGTATTTTTACTATTTGGGGAGAAAGGGCCATTTTACAGAATTTGAATCATTTTCTTCTAGTTTGTTTTATCCATTTTTATTTTAACAATTTACAATTGATTTTCACAGCATTTTTTCTTCCATTTCTAAAGTAACAAAAATTTTAAATAAAAGTTGGTATTTTTCTGTTTGTTAAACAAGTAATGAGTTTACAGTGAATTCAGGGTCTTGGAAACAGAATTTATCAGTGGTTTTGACATGTTCTGTACCCTCTAGGCATATAAAAGGGAATTAATATATTATTATAATGAGAGATATAGTTCCATGACTTCTGTGACAGCTATAAGCACATCTTCCAATAAATGTCTAATGGACTTCCACGTCTCTTCCTAAGTAATATTCCATTATCCAAATCTTATAATCACGCGAGTTCTAATCATAACAACTCTTATATTTGTCTAATATTTAATGAAAATAACTAAAATTAGGCTAATCCCTGGGTTTGTATCTTGAGTTCTACTAACTTTCAGGTTTCTCAGTTTCTTCTTTTCTTGTTTACACTCTTTATTTTTCACTTAGTTTTTTTAATAGCATTGACCTCATAGAAGTGATTAATGCCATAGTCCATAAGAGACTGAAATTCTTTGGAAGGACTGTCTCCCTGTTTCTCTGAGATTTAGTCAAACTGTCCAGTGTCAGTTCCTTAGTAATTTTGACAAAATAAGTTTTAGGATTATTTAACCTCATACAGAACTTTTTGTTTCTTTAATCAGTTCAGAGAATACTATTTTATGACTATTCAAGGATTCCATTAAATTCCATGCTTGGAAGGAATGCAAATTATTACAATATTATATTAAAATCAGCTGTTTCTTCAGCATCAAATTAAAAAATTGGTTCTTTAAATTTATATATTTACATTACATATTGCACATGTCATCTTTACTCATTGCTATGATTAATAGTTTACATGAGTTATATAAACTATATTTGAACTGATGTCTATAGCTGGAAAAGTATGCTAATTCTAATTAATATCCATTGCAGTTTTGTTTATTAGTAAATTGAAAAGACTAACCTTTTCTTAAGTAATATAGTGGATTAAGTACAAGTCTCAATATATAAGTGTTGACTTCCTGTCTAGTCTTTTTTTTTTTAACGATTTTTTTTTTTTATTTCACTATTTCTAGAAAGAGGGGAAGGGAGAGAGGCAGAGAGGGAGAGAGACATCAATGTATGGTTGCGTTTCACCTGCCTTCAGCCACAGACCTGACTGGAGACCTGGTTTGCAACCTGGTTATGTGCCCTGGCTGGGGAATCGAACCTGCGACCTTTGGGTTCGCAGGCCGGCGCCTGTCTAGTCTTAATAGTAAAACTTGAAGAGTACATGTTATATGAAAGGCACTTACACATATTCATTGATTTTATCCTTACCATAGCCCTAATCAAGTAGGAAGTACTATTATCAGACTCACTTAAAAAATGGGAAAACTGAGGCACAGCTAGTAGCTAATAAGTGGCAGAGATGTAATGAATCCTGCCGAAAACCCACAATAACATCCCACTGCCACACTCGAAGGAAATATCTCATATTTCAAACCTTTCATAACTCAAACAAATGAGTCATCACAGGGCACTAATGACAACAAAAAAGACAAAATAAACCATGCTTCCAAACAACCAACTAACCAACACCATGAGGAATAAACAGGGCCATAATCAATGAACTTGGTATTTGATCTTTCATGTTTTATAATTAATCCTACTTCACTTTTTAAATATAAATTCATCAAATTATCTTAAGAATTAGAGTCTGTCTTAGCTGTTTATTGTCATTGTACTGAGCTGTCAATAAAAAAGTAATAAATGAAGATTTAGATAGTGCTCTTCATTGGCTATCTATGGTTATATTTTAAGATTTTTGAGAAACTATTTTCATTTAAATAAAGTAATTGAATATTTTCCATTACGAGTACTTAGGAGTTTAGAATGCCTGTTGCTTAGTGCTTATGAGTTTAGAATGCCTACATATAAGTTCAAAAATATTGACAGAAATTAATTTGTATTATTCTTATAACTGACAAATTTAATATAATGCAGACTTATAGTAAAATAGTAGTGATTTACTTTACATTTTCCTCAAATATAAGTGATGTATTATTATTATTAGACTGGTATTTTACCTTCTTTTTATCAACATGATTTTATTGATTTCTTCCAAACACACCAAGATTATTTTCTTTATTAACACTTTCTTTTCTGTAACACATTTTAAATTTTCTTTTGTAAAGTTTTCCTAATTCTCCTACCTTTTTCTGTACAAGAGTGTTTCTTATTTTTTATAAGACCAAAACCATATCCTTAATCATGTTCTGCCTTTAGTGCATCAATTCATTTTTAAGATTATGATGCCAAAAACTACTTCTCATTTTCATTTTCTTATAAAGTGATCCATTCTCTTCTCCACATTATCTCCCTGTCATTTCTGTCCAGAGGACTAGTTTTTCTTTCTTTCTTTTTTGTTTTTATTTTAGATTTTATTTATTATTTTCAGAGAGAGGGGGAGGGAGAGAGACAGAAAGGGAGGAAAACATCAGTATATGATTGCCTTTCACCTGTCTCCTGCTACGGATCCGGCTGGAGACCTGGCTTGCAACCTGGTTATGTTGCCCTGGCTGGGAATCAAACCAGTGACCTTTGGGTGTGCAGGCTGGTGCCTTATCCACTGTGCCACCATCCTGGGCTGAGGACTAGTTATTTTAGATAACTAAATCATGAACCAATTTTTTGCAGGAAAATCATCGTCTGAATTTTGAAAAGGAAGGTGATAGGCTGGCTATGAGTTTATCAAACAATGATGAGTTTACTCTCCCTAATCTCAACATCCTTTTCATTATTGAATTTATAGGGGTGACATTGGTTGGTAAAATATATAGGTTTCAGGGGTACAGTTCTAGAATATATCAGTTGTATATTGTATTATGTGTTTACCATCTTAAGTTTCTTTCCATCACCATTTATCCATTTATTCCTCTTTACCTTCCCCCCTCTTCCCATGCCCCTTTCCTTTTATCATCATGCTGTTTGTGCCTGTGAGGATTTTTGTTTCTGTTTTTTATTTCTTAATTCCTTTACTGTTTTTATCAACCTCCCTACTCCCTCGCCTCTGACAGTTGTCAATTTATTCTCTGTTTCTATGAATCTGTTTCTATTTTGTTAGTTTGTTTTATTCATAGATTCTACATAAAGTGAAATCATAGCATTTGTCCTTCTCTGACTGGCTTATTTCACTTAGCGTAATGTTGTCCAGATCCATCCATGCTGTTGCAAAGGATGATTTCCTTCTTTTCTACAGCTATGGAGTATTCTGTTGTGTAAAGGTATGACAGCTTTCTTATCCACTCATCTACTAATAGGCACTTGGGCTGCTTACAGTAGCCAAAATTTGGAATCCCATCATCTTTTAATATTAGATTATGTCTAGGTGAAATTTTATGTTTTATTTTAACTTGGGATGAGAGTGTAGACTTTTGAGTCACTAAGATAAACAATGTTAGTGTCAATAACATAAAATGAAAAAAATGAAAATATTTTTAAAAAGAAAAAAAATAAGAATTTGTCCAGGATATGTTTAATGTCTTAACTTTTTAGCTTTGTAATCTGTATTCTCCTGAAGTGTTTATGCTCAGTTTTTTAATTTCTATATAGAAATACCCAACTGGCATTATAGATTAAGGAATACTGGTATTATCTAGTTTTTTTTTAATGTCAACTTTAGACCTATGGAAAACATTGGAGAACAAGGGCTCATGGTACATACCCTGACCTTCCCCCAACCTTCAACTAAAACAGTATAATTTGGATATCTTTTTTATTTGTAAATGCTATGTAAGATTTTAATAAGTGCTTAATACATATGTATTAAATGCAACAACAAAAACTAAAAATTTGCCCTGGCCATTATGGCTCAGTTGATTAGAGCATCATCTGTACACCAAAATGTCACCGATTCAATTCCTGGTCAGTGCACATACCTAGGTTGTGAGTTTAATCCCTGGTCTGAGAGTCATGATCAATGTTTTTGTCACATTGATGTCTCTTGTTTCCTACCTCTCTCTTTCTCCCTCCTTTCCTCTCTCTTTAAAGTTATTAAACATATCCTTGAGTGAGAATTGAAAAATGAAAAACTAGTAAATATTTGAGAATGATTAAGTTATTCTAATCTTACTACTTTTATAATTTTTATAGTCTCACCTTTCCATCTATATAATGGTAAATAATAATTACCAATTATCTATTTTGAGGAACATATAACATACTTCATATAACAGTGCTTGAACAGTGTTTAGCATTTACTAATTCTTAATGTGTTGCTTTTCCCCTCCCAAAATCTGTTAATTGGCAAAATAATTAACAGACTTGGGGAAGGTAAAGGATTTAAAAGAGGTTCTTGTTCTCTTAAAGTATCAGAATTATTGAAAAGGCAATCTAGTCTAATTCTTTTTTGTTTCCTAGACTTAAGCAAAATGGTATAAAAAATCTACACAGCTTTACCATCTGTTAATTAATTATATAGTTATTATGTTGAATTTGATTTCTATTTATTTAAATCTAAATCTTTCCACTGTAGAAGAGGATCAGTAGTGATTGTAGTGGTACTCATCCTGGATAAATTTGTATTAGCTGCACAAGAATGAGTCACACCTACTAGGATGGCTATAACAGGAAACAAAACACATAAACAACAAATGCAGATTAACAAGTGTTGGCCAGGTTGTGGAAAAATTGGAACCATCTTGCATTGCTGCTTGAAATGCTATGGTGGTTACTCAAAAAAAGTTGAACAGAATTGCCATGTGATCCAGCAATTCTATTAAGTGACATGTACCCCAAAAATGGAGAAAAAGGGATTTGAGCGCACACTTGTATATCAGTGTACATTGTAGCATTATTCTCAATAGGCAATATGTGGAAACAGTTTCCCATCAGTGGATGAGCAAATGTGGTATTTTCATATTGTCCAGCCATAAGAAGGAATGATACATGCTACAATATGGATGAAGCTTGAAAACACTGTAGTAAGTGAAATAAGCCAGGCATAGAGGGATAGTTCTGTATGATTTCACTTATATTAAATTTATAATGGGTAAATTCATAGAGACAGAATGTAGATCAGAGGTTTTAGCGGTTGGAGGGGGAAGATGGGAAGTTACTGCTTAATGGTTACAAAGTTTCTGTTTGCTGTGATAAAAACATTTTGAAAATAGTAATGGTTATACAACATTTTGAATGCAATCAGTGCTCTGAATTATACATGTAAAATACTAAATTTTATTATAGATCCACAACTTTAAAAAATTAATAATGTAATATACCACAAACCATTGAAACATACACTTTAAATGGATGAGTTGCATGGTATGTCAATTACATCTCAATAAAGTTGCTAAACAGCTGAAAGTCTATGAGGTGCCCCTTTGTTAGGAAGAAGGGAGTCCATGCTTTTTTGTCCCTGTGATAGGCATTGGGGTAGGTCACATGAATTCATCTATCGGTATGAAATCAAATGCTACTGTGATTAACTGTTACATAGCAGTAATGAGTTGGATGTTAGTACAGTGAATTTGTGCATGTTGACATAGTATTGTGCTATGAAATGTTTCTGGGCTTCTCCAATTTGGTGAATTGTTCAGTTAGTTGGGGGCAGAAACAGATGACTGCAGAACTTTGGAGTTTCTTACATGAGAAAGTCATTGTGGAGCTTCATCCTCACACTTGTACACTTGAGCATGTGTGAAATAGCTGCACTGTATGCTGGTTTGCCCACTGAGAGAGAGAGAGGATGGTGAGAATTTCTATTGTAGGGATCTTCTCAACCACAAACCAAAACTTCATATTCTTCAAAAAATTTCTATTTAGGAACACCACAGCCAGGAAAATCAGAAGATAAAGACAGGAGAAATTAATGTCTGTTTATATTTTTTACACATTTCCTGCTATCCTAAAATATTTTATTAATGAAATAAAAGTATTTTTGTTACATGCATTCTCTAAAATTACTGTGAAGTTTTAAGGGTATCTTTAAATTAGTTTTTGTAATAAAAAATACATTTATCTGGGGAATGATTATTCTAAATAACTTACAGACTTTATATTATCTCCTTATTTCTACTGTATTTTACATATTTTCTGTATAATTTTAGGGAAAGAAACTTTTGGCAGATGCTAAATCTCTAAATTAAAACTAATTTAAAATATTTTGCATATTTAGTTACTTTTCATATTTCATATTTATGTATATTTTATATACCTTTGGAAAATACCAGTTGAGCTTTTCTTTCCTCTTCATTTCATCAGTATTTTTAAAACTGTAATGCATCTTTTTAAAAAAGGAATATTTCTCACATTTCAATTTAAAATGTTCAGTTCATTCCTATGGACCCACCTAGTGTTGACTTTTCAAATTCATTTCCTTCCTGTGTGCATATGCTTATGCTAAACATCATATAAATCATATAATAAATGGAATGGTTAGATAATCTTAACGTTTAAAAGCTCATTTAAGAATCTTAATGTTGTTCCCTTTTTTTATGGTATGCATTGTATGCAATGTAAACAATCTAAAATAATTGACGATGGATTAAACTTGCAGCTGCTAGAAAGCATCCATTGCTCTTTTTAGCATCATGCACTGAAGAGGAAAATATAATCACTGGTATGAAAAGTAGCATCATTGAAAGGAGTCCTTTTACATAAAAATTTGTGTATATATCTTATACACTGGAGTTACTTAGTTTATAAACAATACCTTATTGGCTATAATAATTGCTAACACATCCTGCATTTCACAACTTAGAAGGCATTTTTCATGTCTAGTAATATTAAATATTTATATCATCTTTGCAAGATAGGTATTATTATCATTCCCAATTTGCAAATGAGGCAACTGAGGATTAGAGAGGTGTTAGAACAGAATTATGACTTGAACCTGGGTTTTCTGCCTTCACATAATAGATGTTTGCATTTATTCACTATATTATATTATTTCTGAGATTTTGATATGTAACTCAATCAATAAATATCCATTACAGCTAATTATGTACTCAATGTGCATGTTACATAAAAGTTGGACTGGCTATCATGACATAACATGTCAATGTTCAGAAACTGACCTATTTGCTAATTAAATTAATAAAATTTAATAAACTTTACTGGGAAAGTCCAAAATATCTTCATTGCATTTCTTAAATTTCATTTCTGGTCAAGTAAAATATTTTATTTAGATCAGCTTAATTTTAATGTGTTTATTTTCAATATATACAGTGTATTGAAATATAAAACTTATTACTTAAATGTTTATGACAGTCATTCTTCCAAATTTCCTGTCCTTCAGTTTCTACCTAAACAGAAACAAACTTGTTCCTAAAAAAGGTCTAGTATGAGCAGTTCACCCAGCCAAATCTTTTAATGTAGTCAGTTGCTTTTTTTTTGATATTGGATTTTCCTCTGTAATGGAAAAGAAGAAATGGATAGGAGAGGGGAAAAGGATGGGACTCCCATCCCTTGTTCCCCTCCTCTACTATCTCTCAACTTGGAACGCTTAATTTGCAAGCAGACGTTTATGCTGCTTCTTAGAAATCTTGAATAACGAAATAATCAGCATAGAATAGTAGACAACACCAGATCTCTAAAGCTGACTATCCCTGTGTTCTGACCATCAGTCTCAAAGTCCTACAAGCCAGTTGCAAGAATGAAAACAGATGTCACATTGGTCTGCGCATCTAGGTGGGTGTGCTTGTTACACTAAGAGCGTCATAAGGGAACCCTAAGCCTCCAGGAGGGTCAGTCCCGCAGCTTGTGCGGGAGGTTGTACAGCTTTGATGCACTTTGCTTCTGGTCCTTTTTGCCACAGGTCACCACCACCACCACCCTCTACCTGTGGGGGCTGGTATTTTCCAGGCAGAATTTGACAGTGGTCCAACGTGCTCTGGCCGCCAGTGTTGAAACTTGAGTCATTAGTAAAAAGAAATGACAGGTGGAGAGGCTTTTTCCTCAAACATGGCAGAACCTGAGACTGATTGAATACTGGCCTTTCTTAGTGTTCAGTCACCATCCATGACACTGACCACCTGTTCTGGATACTGTATGAGGATATGGTGCATAGGCTCCATGAGAAGGGCAATCAGCAACGCCACAGACAGGCTTGTCCTGTGATGTGCGGTGTGGGTATCAAGGTGCACCCCAGGCATAATCTTCTCCTGTGCTGCCGGCACAGAGCTTGTGCCCACCAGCCACCTTCTCCCTGGCTCAGGCCCACGCCCTGCCTAGGTCTGCACCTCTAGCGGCTGCTTCTTCAACTTGGTTGTTGGAAAGTGTAGCTTGACAGTTTTGTGTTGAGTCACTGTCAAAGATTCCTTTCTCAAGGAGGGCCAAACTTGGTGCAAATATGTAAATATAGTCTTCATATAGTTTATGGACAGATAGATGTCTGTATATGTGTATTCATATGGACAAATCCATTGTGTATTTATATTTAAAATAATCAAGTAAAGCTTTTTATGCCCTATTTGAGGTGCTAAGATGAGTTTGAAAAATACTGAGGTAAATGCTAAGGTAATAATTGCATTGAGTAATTGGGTTACTTGGTATATTTAATATATGTATATAGATATCTATATCTATATGTAATATCTATATCTATATATCTATGTCATATATATATAATATATATGTATATATATTGTATATATATATACAGAGAGAGAGAGAGAGAAAGAGAGAGAGAGTCTGTCCAGAATGCTTCCAGCCATGTAATATGAAAAATAGAGACTTTTAAAGAAATATTGTACACAGGACAATGACACCTCAGTCCCCTTCAAAGTAGGCACTTTGGGACCTCACACAGTTCTCCCTATTGCCATCAGCTGCCCCATCATACTTTCCTGAATCTTGACAGTCTGAAATATCTTTACTTTCAAAGGTGATCTTAGTTTTGGTAAAAGCCAGAAGCAGCAGGGCACCAAATCTGGGCTATATGGGGACTGAGTCACCTGGGTAATTTGATACTTCACGGAAAGAAGCTGCCAATCACCAGTTTCCCATAGCTGTGGCCTTGTGAATCATCCAAATAGTTTCAGCAGAGGAATGTTCAAGTTTACTGCAAAATCTGATGCATATTTGTTGTTCCACTCACTCATTTTTTAATGTAACAGCCACACAGTATACATGTTCACTCAACAGCATCTACCACCCCCACTGACTAGTACAGTGAAATTGTTATTGGTCATGCATGTGCATTCCAGTCCACTTCCTTGGCTCCCAGGTTATGTCAAAGTCACTCAAACCATTCTTTTTACATTAACAATGGCTCCATTTTTTTCTGGAACAAACACATGAACACTTAAGGAGGCACTCATCATTATGCTGGACTTTACACAGTGAAACAATTAACAGTCTTCTCTAGGAATATATTATGTTAGGTTCCCTTTCAAGGTTGGCCTAGAAGAACATGTGCACATGTTATATTTTTCTGGATATCTTATACTGAAACCCCTGTGCTAACAGATAGCTATGTGTCTTCAAAGACAGAGCAAAATACTTAGTAAATTAGATATGAATTTTCTGCCTTAGGATTGGTAATAAATAAAGGGGATAGTTAACAACTGTTCTGAGGAATACAGAATAGGGGGGAATATAACAATTATATTCACATAGTATTTAGGATGGAAAAAAGTCATAGGAAATGAGGGCAAACATGATAAAATCAGGAATTTTACAGAATAACTTACAAAATACCTATAAGCCTATAGTTTAAATTCTTCTAATGTTCTAATAGTTATCTCACATAATAGATCTTAATTTGCTTATGCTGCTCTTACTCTGCCACCTCAGCTATGCCCCAAACTCATGTCTCTTCTCCCCAAGTTTTATTGTTTTGTTTTGGAGAAAGTGTTTCAAGGCTGAAAAGTTTGAAGACTGCTTCACTTTTTTATTAACCAATTATAACTAGTTTATTAGAGGCCTGTTTTTATTTGCAAAATGCTTATTTAAACAGTGTACACTTCAAATGCAAAAACCATTCCCTGAATACAATTTAGAGCCTTCCAACTTCTTGTACCTCATTCATTCATGCATGTATGCAGACTAGACTCATATATAGTGGGTTGTAATCCTGCTGAACATGCCTCTGGAAGCTTTATAAAGTCAGGTCATTAAATTAACCAGTCTACTTTCTCCCTGATGCTGCATTTTGCTTTTATATGGGTAGTCATATTCAGGATCAAGGACAATTCCTTGAATCTTTTATAATTTCTTTAACTGAAGGTGTGCAAACAAAAATGTATGTACATGACTGAAAGGCATGATTATATACATTTGATAAGAATTACAGAAAATTAGATAAATTTATTATTTTTGAACTAATGGAATGTAAGTAGTGTCTCATTTGTATTTTTCATAACTACTCTTATGCTCAGAGAGCCTTTCCTATTTTCTCTGTACTTCCTCAGCATGTTAATAGGATAGCTTTCTACTTGTCTAATTGGCTTAAGAATTTATTTAAATATATTTTAATTTAGAGGAGCTTATTTGCCCCTTTTGTACTTAGGTGCATCCATTAGAGTGCCCTTTATGTGATAGTGTCGCTTCCTTTAAAAAGAATTTGCTTGCTTTCCTTAAACTACAATAGAGTGGGCATCTTTCACATGTGTTGCTATTTATTGTTCCCCTGCCATGCTTCCAGAATATTAGAATGATAAGGGGAAATCATTAGATTCTCTCCATTTAATTTAACCGTTTTAATTGGACAGGGTCATTATTACATTTCCTTTTAGTGAGTTGTGGGTTGGTTTTTCAGTGAATCAAACTGTTCAGGTTGCTTATGAGGTTCAGCCCTTGGCATAATGTCACTAATGATTTCTACAGGACCTTGAAATAAAGCAACAGGAAAATCTATCAACAAAGAGATATAAATGGAATATTTTTAGATCAAAAATAAGGTTCAGATCTTTGTAGTGGAAGCAAAGGACAACAGTGGGCAATTTCATATTTGATCACTTTAAATGCGGTAAAAATGGCAGCGATGGCCTAATTGCCAAAATAGCATCTGGACACAAGGAACAATGAAATGGCAGTTGCATCGGACAGGGGTTATTGTCATTATGAAGTAAATGGAGAAGCCCATTACAGTATAGAAGCAGTGGCTAGTTCTTTACTTTTTTCTTAAAAACTTTGAGTGTTTTCATTTTAACATTTCCACTGGTGTGTCTTTCCTGGAGTATGCCTTCAGGTGGTACTTTCTCTTTTGGATGCAATTACTAATATGGAGACCCTATGTTTTTTCTGGAGTCCTTCTTGTGGAAGGGAATAAAATATTTGTGTGCCTCCATGCCCATGAGGGGTAGGGGACAACTATAGAATTTATGATTTCATTTGCCAGAGATGAACTTTCTTCTCCTGGTACTGTAAGAGCATCTCTCACCAGCAACTGTCTAATTGCTCAGATCAGTGGCTTTTAAATGGCCTCTTTAGAAAAAGTATTTATGTTATTTATCTTTTCTTGAAGTTTTTAACTTTTTTAGCTTAGTGTTTTACTCACATAAAATAGCCTTTCAGACTTATAAATAAAATTTACTTTTTCTATGATATTTTTACATAATTTAGTGGAATATTTCCATCTCTAAATTGGAAACCTCTACTTATATGTTCTGCCATTATGTCATATTCAATGTAACATCACTTTTCCCACAAGCAATGCCAACTTCCAAATTTCTATTAATACCACTATTATTGTCCATGAACTTGAATGCTTCAGGACATGTTGTTTCATGTACTGCAACACTTGCCCAGGGAAAGCTTTCTTGAGAAAATAGTATTTACACCTAGTTGTAAAGGTGATGATGTGAGTGGGGAGTGTGTCCTAATCATAGGAAACAGATTGTCAGATTATGCTTGTAAACACAGAGGTAATGATTTGTATTGGATTACCTGTTACAATAATTATATATATATTATATATATTATATATATATATATATATATAACAGTACATACAAAAATAGGGTTCTGAGTTTCTGTATTTCTTTCTTCAGCTAGAGAATGTCATGAGTATTACAGAACTTGAAATGGTTAGTCTAAAGGATACAACAATGAACATATCAGAACCATCTCTCTTTATAAAGTTTAGAGCCAAGTAGTAGGAACTTATGTTCTGCTTGGTGTTAAGGGAACCCTAAGAAAGTTAATAGGTGAAGGATGAAGATAGGATTCCAAAAATGTCCAACACTCCAACAGATCTTAAAGGACGAATAGAAATTAGCCTGCCAAATTGTGGGGCGGGAGTTTGGAAGAAATTCCAGGAAGAACATACAGTTCACACAAAATCATTAAAGGAAAAAACAGCAGGCTGTTTGCCCACTACTAGACCTGTCTAGTGGAACAGGAGCATGAAGTTCCTGGCATGTTGGAAGAGAGGAGGCTAGATAAGGAGGCTATGGCCGAGTAAGTGTAAAATATTTGATTTATAACAAGGCTGTCACCTTTCAAAATGGAGTTATACACAAGCCTCTTTTAAAGAAGAAAAATTATGTACTCCACGAACATATTCACTGGGGTCTTTGAATTTTTATTAAAGGAACATTTATTCCAGAAAAGAAAATTATATTCTATGAAAATTCCTTTAAATTGAGGATTATGATTAAAAATGAGAATTTGTTTTCCCTACCAGGAAAATACTTTTTAACAATAAAAATTACACACTAATTATAGGTTTCTGAAAATATGTGTTGGGCCTGTATATCTGAATTGAGTAATTTTATGTATAGTTGATAGCTAATGATTGGAGAGGTTTTACATTAATTAGATATGTATTTAGATAATTTAATTTATGTATAGCTACCTATTTCAATGTGCTCACATTGAAAATTTGCTCTGTGTTTCTTCTCATTCGAGGACCCAGGTTGATGGAATAGGCTTTGTCTGGGATACGCTATTTCATGGTGGAAGGCAGAAACAAAATAAGGTGATTGAGCTAAATCAAATGTTCGTTATATGTCTAAGATACAGCCAGTGGAATAGGAAATAAATTTAATTGGCTGGGAAGTATAGCAAAGCAGATGACAAATTTTTTATGAATACATAGTACAGTTAAATATAAAATGTTAATCAAAGTTTTGATGTTCTTTGCAAAGCTGATAGGCTAAAACATCGGTTATCACATTGCAGTTGTAAATTGCATTTCATTAAAGGACATTGAGCATTATTTCTTTAAGAATCATGTTTATTTACTTTGAACAACTTACTTGCCTATTTTACTCTTAGAATATATTTCTTTTACTGACTTCAAAGAGCTCTTTATAGATCATGGAGGCATATATTTTTTTCAACTTGTCTCATGTCTTTCAATTTTTTTACAATGCCTTTTGTCATTTAGATTTTTTGATGTTTATACTATTGGATTTATTAAGAGTAAGTGGTTTACAAATGAAGAAGAACATAGAAATAGACGTATTTTTAAAGATGTGCTTAGGATGCTATCATCTTGCAAATGTTTGTCATACTTTAATCTATGCCTTGACTTTAAGCAAGATTTTAAAATAAATGTTTCTGATTATAGACCCATGATTTATTTATAATTAATGAATATTTAGGTATTTTTAAATACCAATGTATCATTTGATACCATTAATATTTATAAATTAGTACCAATTTCTTCTTTCCATTTTATGAAAGTATGCAGTATAAACAATAAAATATTAATACATAGATAGCTTACAGTACAAGTGTAGATTAAAGTTTCTAAACATATTTATTGAGTAACTGAATGAATACATTCTTTTGGTGAAGTCTGTTTTCTTGCATGTTTTATCCTGTGCATAGTCTTAATGAATTGATCTCTATATTGTGGCAGTAAGTAATTTTTTAACAATAACGTGGGGAAAAAAAGATGCTATTTGGCAGGAGTTCTACAGAGTGTTCACAAAATTCATTTCAAAAACTAGGTTTACTTAAATATAATTTGCCTGTCAGGATTTCTAACATTTCAACTTTTTAGTCTGTCTCCGAGTTTCTCATTTGCGTTTTGAAATTCTGGATAACAGCAGACTTTGCATTTATTTCCCCCTACATGCCACTCACTGTCATCACACACATGTGACATGTTCAATATAGTAATGAACTGCTTTTAATTTCTCATGAATTAGGTCATGTTAATAAATGTAATTGTACTTGGAGAAAAATGCAAGTTGTGACTTGAAAATTCAAACACAAAATTTTTTCAGATTTACAAATAGATTATCTCAGTTATTAAATTAGTTCTTTTGAAAACTTGGTCTTTTTTGTGACCACTTAAATTCACCTGATCATTTGAAATTAATAAAATTTAGCTAAATTAACATGAGTTAATATTTATTTTCCTTATTATCTTAAATATGTGTGACTGTCATGATGACATATCTTAGAGTTAAAAAAAACTACAAGGACCAGTCTTACAAAACATTTTAAAGAGCTATGTAACCATTTTAGAAGTGATAAGGTAAGAAATTTTATTTTGCAAATTATAAACTGACTCATCAGCCCTGGCTGGTGAGTATAATACCAGCCCTGGCTGGTGAGTATTTAATTGGCTGGGAAGTATAGCAAAGCTCAGTGGATGGAGTGCCAGCCTGTGAACTGAAAGGTTGCCAATTCGATTCCCAGTCTGGGCTTGGAACCCAGGTCTTTGGTAAGAGGTCTGTGAGAGGCAACCAAATTGGTGTATCTTGCACGCACATTGATGTTTCTCTCCCTCCCTTTCTCCTTCCCTTCTCCTGCCTTTAAAAGAAAATAAATAAAATATTTTTTAAATAAATAAATTGACTGTCAAAGAAGAGATTATTGAATCAGAATTTGAGAGTGAAGAAGGACCTTAAATCTCATCTTTCCTGAGATATTTGGCTTAGGCAAGACCACATCACTGGTAAGAGAAGAGTAGAGGCTCTCCTTAGAGAACTTGCCACCTAACTTTCTTAGTCATAATTCTTTCTGTGGTACTCTAGATACAAATACAGAACATTGTTAAGAGGTAATCTTTTCACTTACTATGAATAAGATTTATTTGTCACCTAAGCTATCAAAGCTATCAAAGGAGAACATAGAGAATGGACAAGTATAATCAATTTAAAATGAAGCTAGGTATTCAAATATTTCCATACATTACTTAGTTTAGCTCATACTTCTGCTCTAATTAGTTAATATCAAGAAATACATACAATATCTACAGTGGAAAAAGTTTCCTGAAATATGCGTACTAAAATATTTTGCAGAAATAACATAATTAAGAATCCAAGCCATGTTTTAGCAATTTCATGGTGCTACTACTTCTCACTTTGTTGCTGTCTCATTTACAATAAAAAGGCCTTATAGTGTGTTCCCCGGATTTATTTCCATTTTGAGAAATTGCTGTTTGGCAGCTAAAAGCACTTTTTTTCCCTGATGTGATTTTTATTACTATTATTTTAAATTTTTATTGTACTTTTCCATTACCATTTAGTGCCTTTCTACCCCATCCCCACACATACAATGTACAATCACCACACTGTTGTCCATGTCCAGGTATCTTTTTTCCCTTTTTACCCAATCCCTCCACCCCCGAATCTTCCCCCTTTAGCTGTCAGCCTGCTCTCCATCTATGAGTCTTTGCCCATTTCCCTTGTTTGTTCAGTTTGTTCATTGGATTCCGCATATGAGTGAAATCATGTGGTATTTGTCTTTCTCTGACTGGAGTATTTCACTTAGCATAATGCTTTCCAGGTCCATCCATGCTGTAACAAAGGCTAAAATTTTCTTCCTTTTAGTGGCCAAGTAATATTTCATTGTATAAATGTCCCATAGTTGTTTTATCTACTCATCTACTGATGGACACTCGGGCTGCTCCCATATCTTGATGATTGTAAATAATACTGCAATGAACATGTATGGGTGCTTATGTTCTTTCAAATTAGTGTTTTGGGTTTTTTCAATATATTCAAATACAGATATAGGACCACTGGGTCAAAAGGCAGACCCATTTTTAATTTTTTGAGGTAACTCCATACTGCTTCCACAGTGGCTGCACCAGTCTGCATTCCCATCAACAGTTTTCCACATCCTCGTCAGCACTTGTTTGTTGGTTTATTGATTATGGCCACTCTGACAGGTATGAGATGATATCTCATTCTAGTTTTAATTTGCATTTTTCTGATGATTAATTACATTGAGCATCTTCTCATATGTCTGTTGGCCATCTGTATGTCTTCTTGGAGAAACAAAAGAAAAAATGAACAAATGGGACTATATCAAACTAAAAATTTTTTGCACAGCAAAGAAAAACAACAAAATAAAAAGGCAGTACACAAACTGGGAAAACACATTTACTCATGCATCTGATAAGGGGTTAACATCCAAAATTTGCAAAGAACTTGTAAAATTTAACATCAAAGAAACAAACAACCTAATTTAAAAATGGGTAAAGGAATTAAATAGCCAGGGGCACTTTTTAAAGAGAAGCTCCTATTTGAATTGCTTCTCTTCTCATGGGTTATATGGATTTTTTTACTCACTAGGTATGTCCTGATTTTTACCACCAGAATGTTTGGTTCATGTTTTCCTGTTACCATGAACTGACAGATAGTAAATGTCACTACTTTTCACCAAAAGAGATGATTGTATAATGAGTAAAATATTAAAAGTATAAGTTCAGTGGGTCTTATCTTCCTACTAGACACTGTCTGAAATGAATCTTTCAATAAGGTAGAAATGCCACTGCAAAGAAGTAATACGGAAATTAAACAACAGGTGTTTTACCTCAAATTCAAAAAGATGTAACCATAATAAGGAAGAGAATGTTTAGAAATTATTTTTAACAGAGGGCCAAATTTTATCATTTCTGCTAAGTTTGGTGTTTATGATCACCAAAAATGCAACGAGTATTTTCTTACACTTTTTAATGTTGTGTGAAAATTAACTTTTGTAAAAAGTTATTTTTCAGGATAGGGCAATCAGTGTAACTTTGTCTACAGTCTGGACATTCACTTAGCATTAGCACATAATTTTAAGCACTTTTCTTACATTCGATATTTAATTGCTATTGAGCTATTTTTAAAATAAATTAGTACTTGATACCTTTTGAGAACTTTGGAGAGAGGGAATTCATCTCTTTGTTTTCCCCATCTCTGCACTTGTGAGTTTTAGGGACCTCAGCCAAATCAATTAACTTCTTTTTATAAGCTTCAGTTTCCTCGTTTTTAGTTGGGATAATATAACTATATATCTCTTATCTTATCTTGAATATTAAATGAGATAATTTTATTTCAGATGCATCACAGCGACTGGTACAAAGTCCTAAAAAAAAATCTATTGTTTTAAATTTCTTAAAATTATTCTGAAAGAAATAAGGAGTAAGATAGCAAACAATGGGAGGTATTACTGGGAATGACATCTGTTTCAGAAAATTATGAGACCAGAGTTTCTAAAGTGAACACATTTTTAATGTGTTCTTGAACAACACTGGTCAGTCAAAATGTTATCTGAGGACAATTCATATTTATTAACTAACTAACTAACTAACTAACTAACTAACTAACTAACTAACTGACGGACTATACCATAAGTTGGCTTATGACAATTCTCTGGCATTAATGTGTAACAGAGAATTGAAGTTTAGGTCTTTAAAAATGAAAATAGATGTCAAGGCAGGAAGGGAGTACGGGTGGGTGCAGGGAATGGAGACACATGTAATAGTATCAATAATAAATATCAAGTTAAAAAAGAGAAAAAGATAGGCTGTTGAATTTCCTAGGTGTTTTCTTGAAGTGTTCCAATTGTAAGACTGAAAGTTTGAAGCTGTACGTATTAGGTCAATGCTGAGCTCATTTTTTAGAAGTGGAAGGTTCTTTTCTAATGTTTTGTGTGTGTGTGTGTGTGTGTGTGTGTGTGACAAAGTAAGAATAAAACAGTGAGGAGAAAAAAATTAAGTGAACATTTTCTTAATGCCTCTGTGCCAGGTTAATTCAATACAATTTTGTCCTGTTCAGCACCTATTTGCTTTAAATTCATTGTGGTTGTAACACTAAAAGTTTCATTTCTCAAAAATAGCCTTCCAAATTCCATAAAAAGCAAAAACTAAAGATTGATGGTAAGAACATATGGGACATATTAAAGTTAATCTGCATCTATGACCACATATTTCAATTTCAGTTATTAAAATAGAAAATGTTTACAATTCTCTTAAAATCTGGGAACAAATACTTCCTTTCAAATGAGAGAGAGATGAGAAATGCTTGCTTGAAACAATACCTATAAGGGGTGAAATTTGGAAATAATTTGTAATGATCTTAAAAGTTCCTGATATTCTCTTTGAGAATTTTCCAGCAGCAGTCAGTAGCATATCTTACACTTCCTTAGCTTGTGTGAACCTACTTTTTACATTTTCAATGGAAACAACATGAGCTCGAAAGCACACTTTTTCAGGTTCATTCCATTTTTCATAATACTGCTGCAGCAGTGTCAAACAGGCTCATTAAATGAAAAATTGTTTTTATAGGTTTATATTGTAGTCTGTGCTCTAGTCTTCTCTGAAGATGCATTTATATTTTTCTATTCATGTTTGTAGATTATTTCCTCATATTTCCCAACCAATATAATTATTATTCAATTAACTTCTCAACATGGTTTTTTGTTTGTTTGCTTATTTATTTTGGTTTTAACTTTTCTTAGCATATTTCCTATAGAGGGCTTGGACATGAAACAAGTTGAATTTGTTTTTGGAATTTTGATTATATATATTATATTTGTTACAAATTTTTTCTTGAATACTTTCTTTAAGTCATAGTACTTAACCTATTGGTAACCATTTAATAGCTGTTCAGCGAATGATAAAGTGTATCTCAATCTACATGTATTATGAAACCTTTGGAGGCCTACTTATAATAGTACAGCAAAATCATATTCAGAGGTTAATGCCTACGTAGAGAATACCAGATACATACCTAATTATTTAAAACTTTTTGGGTAATTGATAAAAATATGGTTTTATTTAGCACACCTTATATGGTAGTCATTAACATGTTTAATATTTAAATATTTGAACATTTAATGTAAAAGAAAAAAATTGTAGTAGTAATTTACTGTTGATTATTGGATCAATTAGATCGATTCCATCCTTTAATGAAATTGCCGATGATAAGATTTGATGAGAATATTTTGGACCTGCCTTCTCTTTTACTGACATTCTATTTATTTATTTAAAGATTTTATTTATTTTTAGAGGGAAGGGAGGGGAGAGAAGCAGAAAGGGAGAGAGACATGAATGTCTGGTTGCCTTTCACCCGCCTTCAGCTACTGACTTGGCTGGAAACCTGGCTTGCGACCTGGTTATGTGCCCTGGCTGGGATCCAACCAGCAACCTTTGGTTCACAGGCCAGTGCCTTATCCACTGTGCCACCAGCCAGGGCTTACTGACATTCTAAATCTTACAGAAATTCTATGTTGTGATATAGAATTCAAATGAAAGAAAACTTTTATGGTTTGTGGAGCTACACTTAAAAATATTTATTCCATTCAACTATCAAATGCGATACTAACTTCATGCCAATGAGATTATATCAAATTTAATTTCATTAGCAATTATTTGAAAGTGTTTAGATCACTTAAAAAGTGAGTACCATCTTGGAATTTTCATTCAGCTATAAACTCTGGACTGTTATTTTATTCTGTATTGTGGTGTCATAAGTGAAATAAGATCTGACTTCATGTAACAAATGGACCACTAACCTCTTGCATGACTTTAAATTTCTTTTGCCCAAATTTAAAAACTGGGGAATTTAAAGATATACATAACCCTTTTTTCTGTGCTGCATTTGGTTCATGAGCTAATCTATGGGAACCAAATTCCTTATGAGCTTGAGAGTTCCATTGGTTCAAAATACCATTATTAAAATGATCCTTATTATATTTGGCAAAATTTCTGTCTAGTTCCTAATCTGTTTCAAATCGTTCAGCAGGGATGATTGTGCAAGAAATAATTTAGTTTTGAAAGGCTACAGTAATATTTATATGTTGAGGTCTTAAACTGACTTTCAAACCATTTACTCTTTTCCTGTATATGCTTTGTGTTTATTTAGCATAGATGTACTTACACCTACATATACTTAGTGTCTATAAAAACCAAACCAAAGATTCTGATACAAGCATCTTTCCATTATACTCTAGTTCGCCTCAAACACTCATGCTCTCTCTTACCTGCTCTGATGATCTTCTGGATTAGAGTTTCAGAGAAACCACCAGAGGTACTAGTTGTAGCGAGACAGCAGCTGAGACCATACGGATCTCAGCATCCTGCCTTATGGCCATTATCTTTGTTTCTATCTTTATGCTGCCACTATATCTCCTTGTGTTCTCCTTGCACCCTCTCCTCAGGGCCTCCGCCTTTTCCTGACTCCAGCTCCCATTGCCCCTGCCCCTTACTTCCCTCCTTCTTCACTTTTCTCTATTTATATAAGACAAGATTCTCTAATTAGGAAATTTTAAAAATACATATTTTAAAGGGTATGTAATAGCCGTGCAGCCACCATTCCCTAATTCCCATAACCAATATTAACAATAGAAAACAGTTATTTTTGTATGTACTTTATTAATTAGAGTGCGTCAGATTGCAGGTCTTATAAGGGCTGAAAACACAGATATTTAAAATAAGTGCAATAATTTTCTCATTTCTCTATGTAGGAGTGGGTTGTTGCTGTAATAAAAAATAATTTGAGGCTAACGACAAGAAAGAATAGTGAGTAATATCCTTCCCCCTTCCCCAACTGCTGAAAATGAAAATCATGTCAGCATCAAGTCATTTTTGCCACATCCCTTCTTAACAGCTTTTTCAGGGTGGGTCATAATTCTGTGTTTTGTTAGTGTCTTAACTCCATAGTGACATGCTTAAATCTTACTCCACATTGATTTTGTAGTACACATACATTTATTTTTAGGATACCCGGTGAATGATGGATCTCATTATGAAGTTATTATCAACTTTGTCAAAAAATGTATACGCTTTGAATGAAGAATACATTTATGAATATCGGCATGTTAATGATTGATCTCGATATTAGGAATACGTGTGCAGTGTCATATTGTGTATGGCTAAGAAAGTAAACTTACTGTCTGCCTGTCGCCAGGGGAAAAAAAAGTGGGACCTAATCAAACTGCTGTGGGGTCAACCCTTGTGGTTTTAAAGGCCCTTAATGTTGTCCAGCTGCAAAATAAAAGGAATTGGGAGGGGAAGTTGGAAGGAGTGGAGGGGGTTGGGGGGGAATGTGTGGAAAAGAACAGGGAGTCTGGCTTTTATTTTTTTTTTTTAAGTGAGTTCAGTGCCAGCCTGGACATTGGCTGTGGGGACTATTGAGCCATTGTCTGCTCCATTTCCAGAATAGCCCCCAGTTAATCACTTCGGCTTTGAAGGGAATTTCCTCGTGGAATTCTCCACAGAAAATCTAATCAACTGACCTGCCCTCTCAACAATGGAAGGCTTTTTTTTCTCTCTTTCCCTTATTGGGGCGGGCTCTGTAATGTAGCCTTTTGTGCAGAATGAACCCTCCCAGTAGGAGTGGAAAGCGTGTGTGACTGAGTGTGTGTGTGTGTGTGTGAATGCACACTATCTCGTGTTGGTGAGTGTGTGCTTACTCCCTGACCAGATGCTGCAGTGCACGGGGCAGCCACCATCTCTGCATGCGTGTCTGTGTAAGTGTCTGTGTGTGTGTATGTGCCTCTGTCATTTCATGTCAAAGGTGCATTACCTGATTACCTTCCTCGCCTGCCAGATTTTTATCTAGATAATTGGAACTGCTATGGAGGCTGTGCCTTGCCAGCCAGCTTAGGATCTGGAAAGCCATAGTTTGTCCACCTTGTTATCTGTGGCTTCCTGGGCAGAGGAAATTAAAGAGACCCACAGCCAAGGGAGCGCTTCCTACCTCTGACCTCCTCAGCGATCTCAAGCAGGACAGTTTCTTAGTCTCATCTTTTTGTTTTCATTGGGGGGGGGGGGGCCCTGGGGGAGGCGTGCTTTTTGTTCCCTCGTGTGTGTGTGTGTGTGTGTGTGCGCGTGTGTGCGCGCGCTTGTGCATGTATTATCCTGGCATGTGGATACCTATTCCTCTCCACCTCGCACGTCGTGTTTTATGGAGTTTGGAGCTGAGGAAACTTTGGCTGAGCTGCCAGGGCGTGCGCACCACTTTGTGGAAAGCAGGAGCTCACAGTGAGACCGACAGAGTGAGTGACAAGTTGTTTACAGGTTTCCTTGAAGGGGCCTCTGCTATATTTCAATCTGTCAAAGTTGCTTTTCTTCCCTCAGAACAATGCCTGATTGTTGTGTGTGAGTGCGTGTGTGTATGTGTGTGTGTGTGTGTATGTTTCCGTGTGTGCACGCAGAGAGCCTAGAAAGGGGTAAGAAGGAATAACAATTCTTTGTGTAAAATGCGATTACTATCATTTCTTTACTTAATAAGTTAATAAGGCAGTTCAATCAATTCTGCCAGTATACAGATTTCTCTTTTAATCAGCAGCAAATGCATTAAAAAAAAAATCATACTGGGGTGTGCATGTGAGAGAGAGGCGGGGAGAGGGAGGCTTATATTATTTAGAGGAGAGTATGGGAGATGTGTTAAATGAGTTGACTTCTCACGTTCGGTGATGTCTAGGAGAGAGAATTAAAAGGAAAGGACAGGCATCCTGAGGTTGTCTAGTGCTCTGCAGCCTGAGAGAGCGTGCGGCTCCGCGGAGGGGGGAGCAGCCAGACCCCGCTGCTGGAAGTGCGCTACCCCTTTAAGAGACTGGTCAAGGAGTCCTAGGAGAGGGAGGGGGGGAGAGGGGGAAGAGATAGAGAGAGAGAGAGAGAGAGAGAGAGAGAGAGAGAGAGAGAGAGAGAGAGAGAGAGAGAGAAAGAGAGAAAATCAATTGGTTCAGAAGGTTTGGACTCACTTGACAGGTTCAGTTGGAGACGATCATAGGTGGCTGCTGTGACAAAGGGAAATTGTGCTTTTCCAGCATGCTTACTGACCCTGATTTACCTCAGGAGTTTGAAAGGTGAGTACAGTTTTTACCCCTCATATATTGAAGTCCAACTCTCCCATT
Source organism: Noctilio leporinus (assembly GCA_004026585.1). Taxonomy (NCBI): domain Eukaryota; kingdom Metazoa; phylum Chordata; class Mammalia; order Chiroptera; family Noctilionidae; genus Noctilio; species Noctilio leporinus. The sequence continues at coordinate 717,371 of PVIW01000081.1, read as the reverse complement.
TTACAGTAGTCTCTGAATCAGTTGGAAGATGCTCCCCTGTTTGTTAGAAAAGCCTTTAGCTAGTGTTTGTGCAATCTTGTTAGCTGATTTTTGTGGTGATTGCCCGGACTAAATTGAACTGATTTGTAAAGTCTCCGAGATTTCAACGCTTTTAGGTTGCGTCCTCTAACAGGAAATTAAATGAACATGAAGCATCTTTCTCTGCCCCCACTCGCTGCTTTTCTCTTTCTCATTCACTCTCTTACTTTCTTCCTTCATTGATATTTTTCTTCCCTTCTACACCTTTTAAAATGCTTCTGTGCAGAGCATTAACCATTTTCAACATCTCTGGCAGTTCCTGGGGTGACAGAAGGTTTTAGTGGTGGTTAAGCGGAGACTATAAGTTCCTATTTGATCCTTCCGTAAAACTTTGGAAGCTACTCTGTAAAGCACATGACCTTTTGTTGATATAAGAGAGCAGATTTAAAAAAAAAGAATATTTAACCTCACAACAATCTATTAGCAAATGACTTTTGAAATGTCAAAAAGAGGAGAAATAGTGATAATCTCTTTCTAAGTTTTAGTGGCCACTTTTTGCACTAGCTGTCTAAAAGGAAATTTTGATCTCTATTTTCTCCTTTTGCTATGATGAAAATAAGTGCATTTGGTAATTAAGTAGGTCCTATTTGGAGAAATATGTGTGAAATTCTTTCATTTGATGTTATTGCAAGTGAAGCAGGGTTTTGAGAGAATTTTAGCCTTCTTAGTGTTCCTATAAGTGCACATTGCAATTTTTAAATTTGAGTTCTTATCCCAGCATGAGTTCATTTTTGGAACTATAAATAGAATTTTGTTTGCCATTAAAAAGAATTCAAACTTTGTATTCTGTATGGTGAATTTAAAAAAAAATAGCTAAAAAAAGCCAAGATGCATGATACCCAGGCTTCTTCTTTTTTTTTTTTTTTAATTTCATGAAAGCTACCTTCTGTATAAACATTTGTTGTATCTGACTATGCAATGCAAGCTAGGTGCTAGACCAGCTGGTTAAAAATATGCTAAGTCAAGCTGTTCATCGCTCAAACAACTGAATTTGATATGAAAAGATGAAAAAAGAAAGGACAAAGATTAAAACATTCTAGAATAAAGCAATAGAAGAGAGGATGTTGAGAATAAAATAACGCTTGAATGTGGCCAAATATTAAGAAAAGCCATTATCAGATCAGGGAAGAAAGTAAAATAACCAACATATATACTTTAATGCTGTCTTCTTTCATTTCCTTTCCATCTAATTTTTTTAAATTAAAGTGAATCCTCACTAGATGATTCCAATGAATGATTGAGCTTTCTTCATAGTTTGAATTTATCCTTCCTAAGTGTTATATATTAACTCTTTAAAATAGCTTTTGTTTGCAAATATAGCCTATTTCATATGTAGATGTTGAAGTTATTAATATTGAAACATACTATTGCTTAATGTAGCAGTTTGTTAATATACCACAGTAAGTTTTTGAGCATGTGCACAGACCAGCACTTAAATAACAGTATTCTTTAACTCTATACTTTTTGGAAATAAAACTCTTGAGTCTGATTCTTAAGCGTGTTAACAGGCTGTTCTTATAAAAAGGTAGTTACATATTAACAGGCTCTAGTCTATTTCTCTATATAGCCAAGCTTTCCTGCTGTGAACTTTATTTGTATTTTTTCAGTTATCTCTTTTTAAAGTAAACTTTTTCCTTTCCTATTCTAATGCTCAAATCTCTGAACAATTTGATTTTTTCATCCTACTGAGATTTTCTCTTCTTCTTTTCACCCAGAAGCATGCTTTTCTAACTGGGCAATTAAATAAGCAAGTGATAATCAACAGAGTTGTTAGTATAGACAACATATTTGTAAATATTAGTAGCTAAAATAATTTTGGAAACTGTCATGTAATATGAAATTTCTTAATAATTTCCCCTGTAGTTATACTTAGTGATATATACAAAAAATCTCAGTAAATCATTATTAGTTTACATTCAGTTTGTATGAGTGAGTGTATATAGAGCTATCCACATAGAGTATATATCTTGCAGTTTCAATATTGAATACTTATATTCTCCAAAGGAGGTACATATTCTATAACTACAGTATCATAGTTATTTTTTGTCTTTTCAAATATTTGCAACTTTCATTGCATAAGTAAGTTATTTCAATCAAATGTTAATTTTTATTCTATTTACTCACCTGCTATAGAGGAGTTGTTCACTCAAACTTAGAGCTCTGAAAGGAAGACTTCATAGTTTCCTCATGAAATAGAGAACTTTGCTCTAGAGGATATAAACAAGTTGCTAGGAGATGATGTACTTTGGAAGTTTTATGTGATCTCCTTTTCTAATTTTATTAGTATAGCCATGTCCATCCTATGTTATTCTCTGCAACCTGTGGACTAGTTGGAACTTTAAGAAATATTGAAAACTTAAATATCAGGGTCAAAATTTGGATTTAGATTTTTATGTGTATGTTACCAGCCCTAGAAATGTACATGGTCAATACTGTCAGTCTAATAAGCAATTAAGCAGTTCAACTCTAGTAACATTTTCATTGTCTGTTAAAAAATATTCAGGAAGTAGAGCACAGTAAATAGGGACTCTGAGAAGTAAAGTTGAAATATTTTAATTTTATTTTTAAGCATCCTTGTCATAACTGGTTATAACTAATGAAAAACACAATTCTCAGGTGGGAGGTGAATAGGCTAAGTATGTTCTAAGGAATTGTTTGTAAGCAAAGTCTTTTATGTCATACAATTTAGGGGAAACATAATTGGCAACTTGGTCTAAATGTTAGTAATAGCATCATTAGAATGAACATATGAACTCTCCTAAAAATGTTTAAAAGAAGATAGTGAAATTATGTGTTTACTTGAAAATAAATAGTAAAAACCTGAGTTAAGATTTGTCCTTTAAGAATTCCATTTAGTTTTCATATTTCTAGAATGAAAATATTTAAAAGGTGTCTTAAATATCAATATTAGTTTGTTCCTGATGAATAAAAAGGCAATTTTGATACTATCAGTATTCTACTCATTTCTTCTACATTTAGTTAATTTGATCATGAAATAGTGTTATGAATAAACTGCTTGTCACTTTCTAATTGCTCTGTGTTAGAGACTTCAGTAAAATGCAAGTGGAAGATGACTGCTTAAGAAAAAGTTTGGTAATAAATAGAAAAAATAGGACTGAGCATAGTGGAATGCAGCAAAATCAGTTCATAGTATCACCTCTTTGCCTGCTTCTCTCCAAACGGGTGCAGACAACAGACTGCCTATTTTCTACATGTTGGGGATAACACTGCGATGATCAAACCTTCTGTCATGAAAATTTAACTTATTTAACTTTTAGACCTATCATATTCATTTGTGGTCATATTGACTACCAATCATTTTTTCACATTAACAAACTTTTCAGTGTTTTCCTGAAGAAATACACATCAGGTATTGTGAAAAACTTAAATTTGTTCAACTACCATGACAAATTATTGTTAGCGGTCTACAGGAATATCTGACATTCACATTACTTTATCACCTAAAGTTTTTGCCACATTAATAAAATATTTATTACCTAGACAGATTTATTTGGCTTAATTGGAAACTTTAAAAGAAATCATTGAACTCATGTGATAGGCACATTCAAGTTAGCAGGTAATCTCTAGTGGTGAATCAAAGGAAAATTTACCTGTTTACATTCTGTTACCTAATGGTAACCGTAAACTTGTAGCTTTGAAATGAAGTGTTCAGGATGTTCTGCTATCTGCCTTTGTTTTATTATTTGTATTTACTTACACTTTTTAGAGGAAAGGGTATCTACAATTGATTATCGATTTTAATCACCATGTCATTAAGTTGCAAGTTAACTGAGCTAAAATATTAGCTTGGAATGCAGCGTGGATGAAGCAGTGGACAACTACCCTTCTGTCACACTCACATGGGATTACTGTCCTGAAGACTTAGCAGGAGACCTGACTGATCACCAAGAGCAATTAGGAGTTAAATCAGCTGGCATTTGTATACTGCTCAGTGTTTAGCAGGTTAATAGATATAGAAATGTGTGAATGTTATGATTACCTCACATGTTGGTGTGTTCTTTTCTTATATTTCTCAAGTATAAGTATACAATAAAGTATTTACCTGTTCTTAGGGAGCTTTTAACCAAAATCGGTATATATGCATCATACCTGAGAGGCAAATAATAAGACCTGTTCTAATACTTTAGCACATTACTCCTCCACAGGGCTGGAAGCTATTTCAAATGAATTTCATTCATAATGTGTTTAAAAAACAAAATTATGTTCCTGGAAAAGTCTGAATTTTATTGTCTTTTGTTTCCACTGGCAATTCTCCAGCCCCCTGATGAGTATATATGCATAATGCAGATAGGTAGTGGAGGCTGTACACCTCCCTTTTTATAGATTAAATAAGTATAACTGATGGATTTTTGCTTTTCTTCTCTAATTTGTTACTTGTTTATAATTTCAATGAGGTTAACTAATAGGATGGGAAATAAACTAATATAATTCTCTTGTGCTAACTCAGTATGTTAGGTCTCTGATTCAGATGATGGCAATCAGATATAAAGATGCTTATAGATTTAACAATAATATGAAATACTGTCCTTCTAATGGAAAATTTTTGTTGAACAGGAAATGGACTAAAACATAGGAAGTTCTTGCTTGCTTCATTCATTCTGTCCTCCTTTCCTTTTCATCGATTGATATCATCATTCATATTAAAAACAAAATTTGAATATTGATACACATAGTGGTATTGTTAACATATAATGTTTGTTACGTAGATGATGAAGCCATTTTGCTAGCGAAGAAAACTTTTAAAGACTGATATTATTTTGCTTACGTGACCGGTGTTTATTTGGACCTCCTTTAGGAAAATGCTACCTATCCCTTCCCATTAATCAGGAACCGATAATGGCTCTGAAAACCTTTTCTGTCTTTTCTTTGCCCTATGCGTTTTCTCCTGCAGTTTGAAAGCTACGCTCCCTTCCTCTTTGGTATTCTCTATTCTTTTCTTCACTTTCTAGTTGAGAGTTCCCACATCTCCTCTGGAGATACGGTGGCGGTGGCGTGTGGTTCTGCCTGTCCAATAGGGGGGTGTTGCATTTCTACACATGCAGTATCCTTTTCCGTGAGAGCCTGAGTGAAACCTCAGCAGTGCTCCTCCCTGCCTGTGCCAGTCTGAGGAGTCAGAGACTCCAAGTTGCTCCCAGCTCTTGCGCCTTCATTGTACAACTGCGTTCTGCTCAGTGGGCTGCGGAGGAGGACCAGACCGAAACAAGATTTAGAAGAATTCTGGTGAGAACTGTTTATAGGGATATGGTATTTTAAAAGAATGTAGTAAACAAACAGAATTGTGGCATAAACAAAGATAATTAGCATAAACAATGTCGTTTTAGGACAGGTGGTTTAAAAAAACAAACAAAACAAAAAACCCAAATATGAACCCAACTTGAATGCTGCCAGTTTGGAACCACTGAACCTTAATCTGTACTTGATGAGAATTAACCCAGGTTTGTTGATAAACTTGTTAACATGCTTTCTCTGTTTCTTTTGTATCATTTTCCGGTCATTATGCCCTTTTGTCACCCAGCTTGAAAGCAATTAATCTATTACAAGGTAGTTTAAGGACTTCTTACCCATAAAACATGACAGAAGGAAAATTAAAAACAAAAGCTTGTAGAAAAGCTTGGAGATGTTCATAGATATTTGAAATCAGTGTCTAACCTTCAATCAGTTCAAACTTGAACTTGGCTTATTGCATTCCAGATCTCTCTTTTATCTAAGTACCATTTTAGGCACTTGGCTCTTTAATTTCATTTTAGCCTTAAATTCAGAGATTTTTTTTTTTTTTTTGCTATGGCTGAATCATCAGTTGTGTTGTATGTTTATTTCTAAGTGTTGCTTATTTCATCTTCCTGTTTTTTCTCTGTAACTTAGTGAAGGTGGTACAGCAGTATATAAATGTAGCTAGTGATCATGCAGTATAAGGATACTAGTTACTGTGAACTGCATTACCTAAAACTCCTATGCCGTTGTGATGGATTTTGATGTGGAAACATTTAGGTTTATTATGAAAAGATGCTTTTTTTCTTAATTCTTTATAGGGATATATATTGACTTAATTGAAGTGGGGAGTGTGGCAAACAGAAAGCTGTTTATTTTTCTTGCATTAAGTACCAAAGTTCTTTATTGACGTTAATAAGATTTGCTTTCTTCTTTTTCTCCTGGAGCATGGGGACCAGAATTCAAAGTAGATATCTCTGGTATTCTGTAGCTTTTCTCTTGGATGAAATGAAAGCATTTGTGAATGAGTTATAAAGATGTGTGTAAACTAGTATACCATGTCTCATTCATGTGCTATGGATATCTCTCGTACTTCAGGGACAAAAATAATTTGGCTACTAACGAATTAGGGCTACCTGCCAGTACCAACACATACTGTAGGTAAAAGAACACTATCAAGAAAAGCTTCTGGAAACAAATCCGTTGAAACTTTCATATGTAACAGCATTTCTGTTTCTGCTTTTTACATCTTTGAAAGAATGCTTTTTAAAAAATATTAAAATGTTAAAAAATAGAATAGGTGATATTTCTTAGAAATGTATTAATAGCTTCATTTTTAATGTTTCTTATTGTAGATATACCTACTTATTATGTCTTGTACATGCCATGCCTGCTGTACCCATCCCAATCATTTCTGTCACATTGAAACCTAAGAATCAGATGCATAGGAAAAAAAAGGTGCATGTTAGAGAAATGAAATTCAATTTGTAGGTCTCCCCAAAAAAGCACCCTCAAAACCTTGTACGATTTTTGTATTGACAGTTGAAGAGAATCCCATCAGTTGGGACGCTGCGTAGCAATTTCCTAAAAGATGTGTTCTGTCCTCTGGGGCTTTAGGAACATTAGGAAAAGAAAGGGAAGGGTTAACCTACTTTGCATGTTGATAATTTTTAAATCTAGCAGTGAAAGGAAGACACAGGTCCAAATGTGTTTCCCTGCCACATTTTTTAATGAAAATTTGCTTTGAAATATAGTAAATCATTTACTCGAGAACTGATTTTGGTTTGGTTTTCTGTTTTTATGTTAATTCGGGTGAAGATACCAAGGTGGTAGATTGTTTGAAAACTGGCTGTGGGACTTTTCATATTATCCATTGACTTTTCATTTTACACAAACTCATATTTATCTAATAAAAGGGCATCCAGGGAAAAAAGAAACATGAACACTGAAAATGAGGAATATATGTTCACATAGGAGAGCCCAAAATGAAAAAAAGTAATGCTTTATTTAGGCTATTAATTTTTTATACCCAGTTAATATAGGTTGCTTGACACAGTTTCAAAACCTTTTTAATTCTGATTCTTGAGTTAAGGTAATGCTTGTTTGCTCACAACTCTTCCTTTCGGTTGTTTACCTGGCCCAGAGTTAGTTGGGCAATACTTTACTTAAAGTCCAAAGATTTTTTTTTTTTACTCCTTTCCTGTTATTCCTTTGTTTCAACACCTCCCCCTTTTTCCTATTTGCTATTGAGTTTCATAATATGTTTGAAAAGAGTTTGCAGGATGATGTCACATAAAACTAATGTTAGTAATTTTCTTCTTTATCTAGTCTACAAGAGATAGGTTGAAGATTTGTTAAATGACGTATAGTGTTTAAAATGTACAATGTTCTTACTCTTTAGTAGAGAAAGAAATGAACTGGTGATCAAACTAATTTCTCATTCATTCACTAATTCAGCTGTGAGTTCCAATGAGTGATAGCTGAACATGCAATAGCAGATTCAGACTGTCATATCTCCCACAGTGTTATCAAGATGTGAGCCCTGGCTGGTGGCACAATGGATAAGGCACCGGCTTGCGAACCCAAAGGTTGCTGATTCCATTTCCAGCCAGAGCACATAACCAGGTTGCAAGGCAGGTCTCCAACCAGGTCCGTAGCTGGAGGCAGGTAAAAGGCAATCACATATTGGTGTCTCTCTCCCTCTCAGCCTCTCTCCCTTCCCCCCTCTCTAAAAATAATAAGTGAAATCTTTTTAAAAATGGGAAAAACATTTATGTAACATTCTAAGCACCATTAATCAAAGAGAAGACCTCGGAATGGACAACGATAACAATGAATGCTGTTTCTGAGACCAGAATTTCTTTTTCCCTTTCATCCCAAACACAGACAGAATTTAGGAAATAAAGCCAACAAGATACTGTTTTTAGAACCTTAAGGGTTATGGGATTTATGTATATGGCAGTGTAATTGTTTTTTGAAAATTTAGCATTACTGGAAAAATAAAGTGGGTCTAATTTGACCTAAAAACAGTGTAGAAATATTTAATGCTTTAAAAGCATTTCCCTAGAAAAATAAAAACATATCCAGAAGATCCTGATTGCAATTTAAAGATTTAAAGTGAAGGAGCTGAATATATAGACCTTTATAAGTAAATGAAAGAGTAATTGGTAATCATTAAGAGTTTTGTGAAGAATTCAATAGTTATACACATATATACAATGAAAGTTTGGAATTCAGGAGGAACATTTTCACTTACAGGGTAATTGAATTTTGAATAAATTGGCTTTGAATAAATCCTACTAAACACTGAGGAAGCTGAAGTTTTGAGAAGAAAATCCTGAAAGGAAGAAATATTTCATGGAAATACAAAGAAGATCCATTCCCACTTTCTTACCTGTAACATCAGCTAGAGGGACCTACAGTAGTATCCCAGCTTTAAAAATCTGAAGGTGGCATTGTAATGCATATTTAAGGAAAAATTTGAATTAAAAAAGTTGGGTATATTAACATTTGCTTGTGTAAAATTTGAGATTTCAGATTGAGATGAGAAAGTTGAGAGGTAGAGGCCTAAGACATATATATCAAATGAATAGTTTTTGTGGATTTTGAGTGTTTACTCCTGAAGCATAAAACAATTTCCTCCTTTTTGGTGAAAAATATACATCTGTCAGTATCAGTACAGGTTTTTTTGGGAAGTGTACCATAATAGATAGTGTTATAGCTGGATATAAGATCTCAAGTTCTTTCTTACAGATTGAGAAGATTTGGTCTTGGTGTACGCCTCTGTGAAATGCAAAGATAGGCCGAATCCTTTCTAAAATCTCTGAAAATCTCAAAAGTTCATCACTTCAAAATACATTTGGAAGATCCCTAGCTCTTTACTTTAGTGGTCAGAATTCTTGAATTTATATAGCTTTTTGTGGACAGAATACCTCATATAACAGGCTTTAACATGTGGAATCACTTCTTAATTTGCCTTACCTGTCAACTAAGTGGTGGCATGCAGGAACAAGTAACCATAGCATGTTTTAGCAGTTTCAAATCCAAATAGTATGTAAAATTTTGATTTAGAATTAAGGGCTCAAATTTGCTATAAACTATTTTGAAGCGATGTGTTTCAGAGATTCATATTTTGTGTATTTGAAACTCTCAGGTGCATCAGATTACCATCCTTAACTAGTCAGAATGTGAAAAATACGTTACATATCGATTATTGAACAAGACGCTCTGTGGGTAATATGAAAAGCATGAGAATGGCATATTAGGTCAAACTGCTGTAAATCTATTTATACAGATATGATAAAATACTTAAAAAATTACGAAGTAGAGCATTAGGATGACACAGGGTCTGTAAACAGTGTTATGAACATATAAAACAGAGTGCTTGAAAATGACACAATCAACTAAGATTACAAATAGGTAGTCTGAAAGATTTAAACTGGTTTTCAAAATAAAATAGACAGTTAGCATTAGCATCTGGCCAGCCACCCTAATATACATTAGTTGATGGTTTGCAATTTCAAGAAAAGGAAGGCTGAAACCTATGAAGCAAGGAAGAGAGGAAGAACCAATGAAATATGCATTTACAAAGCTATATTATCTCAGAGGAGAAGGTTCACATATTAGTAATATTTTGCATTCAGCAGATTGCATGCTTTTTTTTAACCCAGTGTTCTAAAAATTTTGTAGTTATACCATCAGCAGCATAATTTTTGACCATATAAACAAGGCCCTTTTTTATTACGTATACCTTGAAAATATGACTATGGTATCATGAAATCTTTGTGTAAATTATATACAAATTTTAAATATAGATTCATATATTTGGGATAACAATAGAATTGGCAATATGCTAATATTAGTTATTTTATTAATAATTATAATCTCTATTTTATTTTATTCCTGTCACATTGATTTTGGGAACAAAGAATTGGTATTTTAGTTTCCTGGTACAGATGCAAAGATTCTAGAAAACAGAAAAGTGCCTTATTGAACCAGAGCTACATAAAAAACTAGGACTAAAGGGAAATGTGCAGATATCCTACTCTTAAAAGTAAGAAAATCTGGAAATCATTCAGTTGGACATCTTATTGCTAATATATTATATCATTCAGCATTTACTGATATACTAAGTTGGCATATGTTCCTACAGTTTCTAAATCAAGAATTAAAACTTTGTGATATGTAAGTCACTCAAATTCCTTGGGTTTTAGCCATGCATCTATAAAATGGGCTTTAAAAATGTGTTATTTATCCCTCAATGCTAATGAATCATCTTAAACTTAGAAAACTTAGAAAAATATTTGTATATTTCTGAATGCAAGCAACTGAATTCAAACTTTGAAAATGGCTTTAAGTTTTGGAAAATGTAAAATGATCAGCACTTCAATAAAAATTATATATTTTTGTTTGATTACATTCTAGTCTGATAGTTGAAAATTATCTTATCATGTAAAGTAATACCTGTAAAAATGTATTGACTTTTTTTTTTCATTTGTAGTTAATACAACCATAATTATTTTAAATGCTTTAGGATTACTGATCCCAGGTAATTAGTACCTAAATAGCAGCAACATAGCTATAGGTTCTTCTGACAGCTGACTGTTAATAATAAAACATCCTAAGAAAGATCTCTTCACACTTTATATGTAGGAAATCTGATATACTAACTGTTGATTTTGGAAGTATCAGTATATCAAATAATGAATTTGCTAATTTATGCTGTAAAACCTATGCAAATTAAAGTTCATTTATTTGTGTATAATCATTATAATGAATAATTTTATAGAACAAATTGTTGAACAATAATAAAAAGCATGGTTTTCTGTTAAGGTAAAAAAAAAAAGGTCACATACCATTTACTGCTTTTTTAAGTATTGTATGAATATTTTGAAAATTAGAAAATGTTAAATAGGAGAAACTTATTTATACAAGTACTGTACATTATAGAAATTTATAGAAAATAGTAACATGAGACATGTTGCATTAGTTAGTTATTCCTTAAACTGTAAGTGAAACTTGGGCAAATTAATAGATTTCTTTTTCCTGAGCAGTTGTATGACATGCAAACAGAAACATTTGAAAAAAGAACCCTCTATTTTTTATATAAAATTGTTTTGCACTAAAATAATCTGTTAAAAGCCAGAAGCCATCCAAAGTGCTGATACCAATTTAAGAAGATGATCTTTTGCCTTAATTATACATCTGGGAAATATTAGCTGAACATTTTGTGGAGAACAGTGAATACCTTAGTTGCCAATTGTCTAAAATGCTGCTAATGATCGACATAGTGCCAGTGTTTTGATGGCTAAAACCTAGGCTGAATATGAATACAAAGAACACAGTTGGGGGAGAAAAAGCACACATTTTATACAAAACAGATTTCAACCATCTGCTTGGCACTTAAGCTTGTGACTATAGGCGATATATGAAAGAGACCACTGTCCATGTTATGAATGGTATCACTTTTATTGGGACCTTAGAAAAACCATAGGGTTGGAACGCATATATAACCCATGATTTTCTTCAGCTAAAGAATGAAAACAGGAGCCTTATCCAAAATTTTGCTCCCTTTATAATCTCTTCTATGTTAGACTTGTTTTTCTAGCCAAATGAGTTTCACTAGTAAGGTAAGTCTTAGCACTGTACCTCCCAGGATATTAAAATATACCAGACAACAATTCACAGGGGCCCTAAGGATGTGAACCCCAGATGGTTATGAGATAAAGTATTGTTTGCTTTAGAAATAGGTTATATTCCTGAGTCTGTTGCCTGAATACTATGGTGCATGTCAAATCAGCATGGAAGTTAATGGTCCAGAAGCACTTCTGAATTTAATGCTTTCCCATTTGTTCTGAATTTATAGTATCAAATCAGACCAGTGCTGTTTCATCACTAGTTCAGTAAAGAAAAATCAGGCCATAGATAGTAAATTATGGGCAAAATCTAATTATTTCACCCATTTCATTTATCTTAAAGGTATGGAAGAAATCCTCAATAAAAGAATATGGGCAAGTATCATATACTAGAAGCTTTTAAATTTATAGAGTAGTTGGTAAGAGCTATTATAGACTGTTACTTAGCACATAAGCAAAAATAAATAAATTTTAACTAAGTGATTTCATCTATTTTATTTTCTTTAGCTGAAACACATTTTGAATTTTTAAATACTAGAAAAAATAAGCTAATAGAGTATGTTAGCTTACTGATTGATCTAGATTTTATGTATTGTCATAGCTAGATTGAGACCAGTTTAGCTCTTGAGGAAGAAGTATATGATTTAGTAAAAAAGATCAAGAAATGCCCTCAGAATCCTTTGTATCTGTGTTTTTCGATATTGTAGCCACTAGCCACATGCCACTCTTGGAGCACTTGAAATGTAGGTAGTCTGAATTGAGGTTTTCTATAAGCCTAGCTACACACTGGATTTTGAAGACTTGGTTTGAAAGAAAGAATGCAAAATATCTTACTGTTTTTTTAATATCAATTACGTGTTGAAAAGATAATATTTGGATATGTCGGCTTAAGTAAAGTATGTTATTAAAGTTATTTTCACCTGTTTCTTTTTACTTTTTTAATGTGGCAACTAGAAATTTTCAAATTACATGTGAGTTCCTATTTGTGGCTTACATTATATTTCTACTGGATGGTGCTGCTTTATCCCTTTCTGTAGAGGGAGGAAAATGAAAACTTTTATCCATAGCTAGAGATTCTAGTAGCTCACAGCTTAGGTAGTGTAGTAATGAGTCAGAAGAACTTCAGATTTTATTCACTGTCTTCCTTCTTAGCTTTCTTTTACAAGAAGGGGAAATTTTATCATGTTTTATAAAACCTTAGTAGTAACACGGACTTGTACAGATGTTTATATCATTTACCCGAGGAATACCGTCTGTTTCTCCAAACTCCCATGGAGTCACGTTGGAAAGGCAGATCTTTGATTTAGGATTGCGTACATTACTCGAGAGATTATAGGTTTGAAAGGAACAATTTTATTTACTGTTTGAAATGCTACCTTGTATACGTGTAATTTCTCTACTGGGTTTAAAGAAGTTTGTGGTTGGGTCGGAATACTTTTTCCTTTTGCATCGCAGCTGAAACTACATACAGCTTCTAACATTGATCCACAAGATGGGATCCCAACTCTTTCCCTGTTCATATAGACATACTTAATGGGGATAGATATAGTGATAGCACTAGCATTTAACGTGAACTTACAATGTGCCAATTTAGGCTCGCAAAAACCCTATTTGTTATTCCCATTTTACAAATGAAGCGAGGGAAACAGAGTTGTCTAATTTCTCACAGGTAATAAATGGCAGAGCTGGGATATAAAGTCAAACATTCCAGCTCCAAAGGCTCAGGAAGTTTATCTGATTAGTTTTTCCTGCCTTAATAAGCAGGAAGCCTCTCTACAGTATGTATAGTAACTTTTAAGTATTTAGGGTCAGCATCTTATATGGTAATATAAATATGAAAAGCTTTGTGATGAATTGGTAAATGATGATATAATTAATAATATATTAATTCTTTGATTTAACTTGTAGCCATAATATACTCATTTTATTGGGTAGCTGGCAGGAATGTTGGTCATTTTGAATAGAAAACTCAATCAGGTCTAACAAAATGATGTGACTGATAAAGACTGCAGTTTCCTGGGAATAATAATGTATTTGGGAATGGAGATGAACCCCATGGCTTCATTCCATGAAGTTTTTCAATTTCACTGTTAAATTCATATACTTTAATACAGTGTCAAACTGTTCTATGAGTCTCTATAAAATCTTAATTCTTTGAAATGTTTTTCCATGTGTGAATATGGCTGGTTTTTGGTTCTTTCTCTAATTTCTTGATACCTTACAAAGGAGAGATCATATAGCGATACTTATAGGTGGGCTTTGGAGTCAGAATGCTTATATTTATTTTATAACTTCATCACTTATTAGCTTCATGATTTTTGCAGGTTAAATAAATTCTCCATGCCTTAATTTCTTCATCTGCGAAATGGAGACTTTAACAATTGCCATCATTTAGGTCATTTTCCTGCTTAAATAAAGAAGCGTACATAACTTAACATGCTCAGGAAATGTATATTATTATTTCCTTGAACAGATTTTAATCATGTAGAAATAATTCTAAGTATATCTCATGTATTATGGAAAATAATATCAGGCTATACATTAACATGTAAATATACAAGTAATTGGTAAGTAATGTTGAAGTCCATGGATTTTGTAAGACTAATTAGAACTTTAAGTACTTCCAGAAAGGATTAAAAATATTTAAAATTAAATATTCATATCATAGAATCACATATTTTACATATGCATATATTTATTATATATAATATATACATCTTTTATAAAATATAGATTATACATATAACATGAACACCATATATCTATGTAAGTATGTGTACAGATAGATAATTATTTCTGAAACTATGGCTAAGAAGAACTGTGTTATCTGACAGTCATAACAAGGTTAATGGTTTTCATTTTCTGATTACAAAGTAACTTACTGTTTTATCAATAATCATAGCCTTTGTGGAAGCCCTGATGTCTGAGGAGGTCATTTATTAGATGACTTTAAATCTTCTTCAATAGAAATATTATAGGCATTTTATAAGGCATCTTCACATTGCCATTTTTAGTACAGACTGAATAAGAGAAAGAATAGTGAGTGAAAACTTGGGGAAGGAAGGCATTTTTAAAAGTAGCCAAAAAAGTAGTGTTTTGCCAGGTCTGTAGATTTCTTGCAGAAAGGGTACAGCAGACTTCTAAGAAGTACTAAAGTGTCCCTTAACCGTGGCCTTTAAGTAGCAGTAGTCACATCCAAGCTGTTGCTAAGAAATAAGGAGGAAAAACTTATTCACTGAGTTGTATTCTTGCCTAAATTTAGGGGCACTCTCACCTCCGTCCTTAGGAGTACAGAAATATAAAGCAAGACTCTTCCTCAGCAAACAGGTTTGGATCTGCTTGAGCACCAGAAGGGCATCCCATTGAGGCCCGGGAGTTTGGTGGAGTACAACAGAGCTTGGGTTATCTTCACTTGAAGCATGTCAAGGTTGTCTATTAGTAATTATCCACTCTGATGAATGTGTTGTTTCTGCAGATGTTGGATAGCACATCATCTCACTGGGTTCTCTGACTTGACTTAACTTGAAAAGTCATTCCAAGTTAATGAAAATAAGTTAAATCAGCATATATTTTATAGGCTTTCATATGATTTGGCACTACATGTACATTTAGAATAATGTACACAGAAACATTACTGCCATGTTAATTTACTCATTTAAAAGTATTTAGCGAATATTACTTAACTGTGCAGATAATTTGGCAAGATAAAGGAACACATCGGTGCGAATAAAAAAATGGGAAGGAGTGACAAAGCAGGAACGAGAAGGATAAAAAAAGACATTTACTTTTTATCACTTCATCAACATGAGCATGTTATTTTTAAAGTACCTCTGTTTTACATTTGCAAACAGAAGTATCACCAAAGCCAATGGATTTGGTTTAGGCATAATTATTTTAGAAGTGTTCTTTCTGACAACTTTCAGGCGCTTACAGGTCACAATGGCAAATGTAATTCATAAAACCAGAAGATTTTTGACTTTACATTTGTTACAACTAAAAACATCCCCGCCATCTACAATATATTACAATTATTTGGATATAGAACTTTTAGAAATGTTTCCATCTCTTTATTTAAAAAATTCCAGATGTACAGGAAAGTTTCAATAGTAGTATAGTGCATTTCCATCCATATATGTCTCGGCTTGTTTTGCTAATTATTAACTTTTGGCCTTTTGGATTTCTCTTTCTCTGTTTCTTTCCCTTTACTGATTACAGTAAATTGTAGACTAACACTCCCAAGAACTGTGACATTCTCCTCCATTACAACAATAACATTAGCGCATCCTAGAAATTAACCTTAATGCAGTAGTATTATTTGATGTAGTCAATAGTCACATTTTCCCATTGTCCCAATAATTCCTTTTATACCTTTTTATTTTTAAAACTTAAATCCAGGTTCAAATGCAGCATCAGGTACTGCAGTAACTTTTCATATCTCTCTAGGTCTATTTTATCTTATTTTATTTTATTATTATTTCTTTCTTTAAAAGATGTTATTCATTATTTTTAGAGAGAAGGGCAGGGAGGGAGGAAGAAAGGAAAAGAAGCATCGATGTGTGGTTGCTTTTCACCTGCCTTCAGCTGGCGATCTGGCTGGAGACCTGGCTTGCAACCCAGTTACATGCCCTGGCTGGGAATTGAATCAGCAACCTTTGGGTTCACAGGCCAGTGCCAATCCACTGAGCCACACCAGCCAGGGCTCTCTAGGTTGGTCTCTCTCTCTCTCTCTCTCTCTTTTTTTTTTTTTTTTTTTTTTTGAGATTTTATTTATTATTTTCAGAGAGAGGGGAAGGGGGAGAGGCAGAGAGGGAGAGCAATATCAATGTATGTTTGCCTTTCACCTGCCCCCAGCCATGGACCTGGCCGGAGACCTGGCTTGCAACCTGGTTATGTGCCCTGGCTGGGGAATCGAACCAGCCACCTTTGGGTTCACAGGTTGGCTCCTTATCCACTCTGCCACCAGCCAGGTCTAGGTCTCTTTTAATTATAAATAGTACCCTGCCATCTTTTTGTCTTGACTTTCACATCAACATTTTTGAAAATTCCAGGCCAGGCCATTTTCTCATAGAGTATCTCACAACCTGTATTGCCTAACTGCATCCTCATAGTTATAGTCAGGCTAGATATAAATTTTGGGGACAAGTATTAGACCATTGACCTTTTTTAAATCATAAGATTATAATCAAGTTGGTCAAAAATACATATATACCAAGTTGAATTTTGGTGTACCAAGTAAGTTCATGGTGACTTTTTTTCCATTAGGTTAGATTTTAAGAGAACTAATCTGTGATCAAGAAGCTGAGTTAGTGATTTCTTTTGCAGAGTTGTTTGATACTATGAGAAAATAGTGCTTCCTTAGTCTAAGAAACCATCTCAAAGCAGACCCATTCAGTCTGCTTTGAAAATGCCATAAATATACAATTTTATGCAAGTAATAATTTCAAATATTGATTACAAAGTCTACAACATAGTAAAGCACTGTAAATGTATACTTTGTCAGATTGGAATTCTTACTTAGAACTACTGTTTTCAGCCCTGGCTGGTGGCTCAGTGGATAAGGCGCTGACCTGCAAAACAAAAAGTTGCTGGTTCAATTTTCCAACCAGGGCACATAACCAGGTTGCAAGCCAGGTCTTCAGCCGGGTCCATAGCTGGAGGCAGGTGAAAGGCAACCATACATTGATGTTTCTCTCCCTTTCTTCCATCTTTCCTGCCCTTCTCTCTAAAAATAATTAATAAAGAATCTTTTAAAAAATAAGAAAAAGAACTACCATTTTCATTATTTATGAAAAACACTAGAAGTCAGCTAACTCAGCAAAATAAATTGAGTTATTTTCCTTAACTTTCATTTACCATTTTCATATTTTGAATATCAGAAATAATCTTTTTAAAGTTTCTAAAATATTTTGTAATTTTGAAAAAATGAAGGAAAAGTGCAAGCTATTCATTTCTGTTTTATCTCTGCTACTCTAGTATTTACTAAATGTATGTTAAGATTAAGGAATGGAGGTCTTTTCCAAAATTTTCCAATTCTTAACTGCTCTACCGCACAAAGCATTTATTTAATCAGATAATTTAACACTAAAAATTGCTCCAGTTTTGCGGGAGCATACAATTCAGGCTCTAGAGAGGCAACTGCTTATGTTCAGGTCCTGGTTGTGTATCTCACTAGCATTGTGATACAGGGCTAGTTAACCTCTTGAAATTTCATTTTCCTCTTATGTAAAAAATGTGGCTATTAAGTCATCAAATATAAATTAACTACTTAGAATCAGACCTAAGATAGTAAGTGCTGAATACCTGTTAGCTATTATTGATGGAGAATTGTCAGTATTTATAGTCTTTAAGAGACATTTTTGAATGGCACTTGAGAAAACAGATTTTTTAAACAATAGGAAAATGTTTGTGCATTCCTTTATGCAGTATTAATGACTGCTTTGTGTACAATGGGCAGTGAAAGCTTCTGGAGATTTAATAATGAACAAGATGTATATACAGATCTTGTCCTCATCAAGCTTATAGTCTGAAAAGGGAGACAGACATTAAGCAAGCAATTGCAGTGTAGAGGATGCGGCAAAGGTAAGTTTACAGTTGAGTGTACACAAAACAGTTTATTCTTGTATTCTTACTTATTATTGTATTTCCATATAAACAACTGTTAACTTATTTTTGCTCCACCCTGTATAAAGGCGAATATTGTGAATAGGGATGTGTCAGGATAAGGTGTTAGGAGAGAACAGAGACCTGTTCCTGGTCTATGTGTTAGAGCCTTTTCTTTTCTTTAAGATTTTATTATTTTTAGAGAGAGGGGAAGGGAGAGAAACATCAATGTGTGGTTGCCTTTCACCTGCCTCCAGCTGCAGACCTGGCTGGAGACCTGGCTTGCAACCTGGTTATGTGCCCTGGCTGGAGAATTGAACCAGTGACCTTTGGGTTCACAGGCTGGCACCTCATCTACTGTGCTGCCAGCCAGGGCCTAGAGCCTTTTTGAAGAAGGCTGAGGTTAGAAGATGAAAGGGGATAGAATTTTCCATACCTGGGCATTTGTAGGTGTCACGGGAGTGGGCTATAATGTTAGATTGTCTACTTTACAAGCCTGGTTCAACCATCCGCAGAATGGTTTCACTTGCATGAGTTTTTTCAACCTGTCAGTGCCTGCCCATTTCTTCATTTGCAAAGTGGTGATAAGAATATTACCTACCTCATAGGGTTGTTTCGAGAATTAAAAGAGATGATTCATAGACAACTCAGAACTGTCATTTTGCATTTTAAGTGCCCAATAAAATGTTGGCAATATTATCAGAGAATTCAGCTTATTAAAGTCCTGATAATACCAGTATAATCAACTGAAGGACCTAAAGTGCCTTAATTTATTTCTCAGATGTGACTGTGCCATGATCCTTTGTTGCAAATTTCCTTCAGCTTTCATTCTCCTTCCCTTATAAATGGTTACAGAGCTTTCTTTTGTAGGTTCACAGGAGCCTGATCTTCAAAACATAAGTCAAAATATCAAGCTGAACACATTTATTTATTTTTCCTGGGTGTGTTAATAGAACTGGCATTTTGTGAGAGCAAGAAATAACCTAGTCAGATTGCTGTAGTCAGGTAAATTTTAAATGGGTTTGAATGAATTAAAAATGAAGCATTCTACCAATGTTCTTGGAAAGTTTATGGAACAAAGTCTGCTTTACCAGTGTGAACAACTTGGCCATTTTCTCTGCATGTTGCCCTCCTCCCCACATGACTCAGTAACATAGTTACATTTATTGGTTGTTTACTTACTTTTAATGCCTTCATTCCGCTAAGGTTTGTGAGGGGTGAGAAAGGGAGCTTCAGAATGCATGGTTTGAGTTGAAAAGAGTCGTTGTGTGGTCGGAAGGAGGATGAGTAGAGAAATGGTAGGGAAGTTTTAGTTTCGAACAGCCTGTTGATTGTCCCATTTTATTGAATGGAAATGCTAAAGAATGCTTTCATTTGATGAAACTGTTAAGTTGTTTTTATCCTGCTCATTGATGGAGTCTGATAAACTTGAAGGCTTTTTTTCTAACTGCAGAATTTCTAAATATAACATTCTGTTGATTCAATACAAGCTGTCATGTTAGGGCTCAAAAAATCAGTTTCAAAAATCATTTTCTAAAGATATTAGATATCCCCAGGTGAAAAGATGTATGTTCATAAAAATTAAAAGTTGCTACACAAGTATAGCTTTTACTTATCCTAACATATGCTTTTTAATTATGTTCTTTGATGTGACCTTACTTATAATCAGTTGAATTTCCTGTGTTTAAAAAGGTTGGTTGTTTTTGTTTGTTGATTTTGCTTCATAGTTGTCTTAATTTCACTTTTTATTTTTCTATATTGGATATTGTTAAATGCTCAGATAAAGCCAGCCCCCATAATATTTGAACTTTGACTTTTTATTTTAAGGACTCCTTAATTTAATTGCCTTTTCAGTGTTACTCATCTCAAAACACGGAACTTAGGCATTATTTTTAATTTAAAAAAAAGGGAAGAAATAAAGAGCAGCATTATCTTTTTAAGTTTCTCAACTGATGGTTTTGCTTTTCATTTCTTTTTCATTTATAGCATGATCTAATATAAAACTTTGCCTTTCCTACATATGACATAATTTTATAATATTTCAATGGGGTTTATATTAGCTGATTGATTTTTACAGACTTTAATATGAGTATAGATATTTGGGGAGATGCTCTCTGTTGGATAATATCAAATTCTCTGATGATTGTTCCACTTTGAATTCTATATCTGTTTGAAATTCTACTACATTTTTAGAGTTAAGCTTCTGTCTTTACTTGTTTTAGAAGGCAGATTTAAAATAATGTTACCAGAGAAGCCCATAATTTATTATATAACTTCAAATTGGATATGATATTTATGATTATGTGTACTTGCATAATTAGTAATACAACTAATGGAATATTCATAGGCAATTTTAACATAGTAGTTGGTTATAAAAATTTAGACCATCTATATTATAGACAGTTTTCTGTTGGATTTCTGACTTTTAAGACTTCAAATTTTTACTCATTAGCTATTGCTTGCCTCTTTTATTAGCTATAAGGGCTAGGATGCTAAAAGATCATTGCCAGAAGGACAGTACATTTTTTTTAATTGAAAAGTCAGGCAGATGAAAATGCTATCTCTCCTACTGTACCTAAAAGCAGCCAAAATTAATTTTTTAATTTAGAAATGATTATTTTTATATGACATGGGTATTAAAATCAAGAAGTATTTTAGTTATTTTATAATAAATAAATTTATATATTTCTATACTTTACCTATTTTGACTTATAGGCAAATCAAATACAAGTATTTTTTAAAGGCTTAGACATTTTAAGTGTCTAATAAGGGTGAAAATTTATGCATCTTTCCGAAGTCAGTTTGTTGGGCTTTAATATTAAAGAGTGTGTTTTGGTTAAAGTATGACCTGTCGATTCCCATAAAATTTTTTGGCCACATGTGAGTACTGAGCTCCTTTAAGGCCAGAAAGGAAATCCACATTTCTGCCTCCAAAGGACCTTTTGCTCATAGATATCTGGACCTTCTGCCCAGAGATCTGTTTTTTTGTATGCTTGGGCTCACAGAAGGATATATGTTTTCCCTTGTACCTTGCCCTACTCAGACTTCTTGGTTTTACCTCCGTATTGGGCGGGGGGCGCTGATCTGGCTTCCCTTCAGGTTTTGTTACCTGTTGCTCCTGTGAGCCATGCTACAATCCGGTGTCCTCTTCATTTGCCCAACAGATTTTCACTGGGGAGCTCCATGGTTGTTAGATGCCTTGTTCTCATCCTCTCCCTCTGCTCCTTGATGCCCCCTGTTACTTTGGAGTGTATTTCAGAACTATCAAATTGACCACAAATCTTTTGGATTCCGGAAAATGAAACACCCATTTGGAGACTGATGAATTTGAAGGTGAACAAGCTTCCTGTTGAGTTTCTGAGGATGCCTGTTTTGTAGAATATATGATATGACACACCTTTAAAGTACAAGCCACTTACAGCAGATTACCTGTAGTTCTTGATGACCCAATAAAATCAAACAGAAGTACTATTTTGTATATTTGTCTAAGGTGATTTTTACATCATAATTTGTTGTTTGGAACAAAATATTGATATGACTTGTCATAGAACAATGATGGACAGTCATTCTAGAATCTGTGAGGAAAACAGGAAAATTAGAATATTTGTTATCATTATCATTTTAATAAAGTGGAGTATTTTCCACTGCTTATGAAAAGTTTACTGTCTCAGATCTTGGGTCTTATAACCCTATTTGTATGTGTGAAATGGGTATATATACACTTATACATATATATGTATATATGTATTTATGTATTTCATTCTCATATATAAATGAGAATGAAAATGAGAGAAGTGAGAGTCAAAAAAGAGAGCAGGAGAAAAAGAGGAGAGAGAGAAAAAGAAAAAGAAAGAAGTGCCAACTTAGAGACAAATAGATTAAATGATGAAAAATGAGAAGGAGTGCCTTTAGTGAAGTGATATGCTTCCAGTGGTAAGAATAACCATATTTTCTCTCACTGGTAGACATTATCATAGAATCAAAAGCCTGCCCTAAAGAAGTTATGAGCTCATTTCAGGTAAATATGAGTAGCCGCAATGATGGTTAGAGGCAGCGAGAAGGGACTTTGCTAATTTATAGGGATTTTGATAATGTTGATACATACTAACATTTTGGCTGTGGGGGGGCAAAAAAAGAAAAGTTCATTTTTTAAATCAAGTGTTCAAATTAATTACGATTGTCCTTATTTTGCTTATTAAATCAATTCTTTTTCTTTTTCTTTGTTTTCACTTAAGATAATAGAGAAGAAAAGTTCTTTATTCTATTCACTAGGGTGAATCTATTTAAGTCATTGTTGAAATAGGCTTCTTGTCATCTCCTTGTCTTCTGAGGTTGGTAAATCTTCCAATCTAAGGTTTTAAGAATTGTGCTTCTGATTAAGTACAGACTGGTAGTAACAAAATAACCATGGGGATGTGAAGTACAATACAGAAAACAGAGTAGTCATAGAACTTATATGTCCATGGACATGAACAATGAGGTGGGGATTTTCTGAGGGATTGGAGGGTACTTGGTGGAGGGGGGTACAAGGAGAAAATTGGGACAACTGTAATAGCATAATCAATAAAATATAATTTAAAATAAAAAGAAGAACCCATGGGCAACCATTCCCATATGTCTGTACTCTTTGACATTTTTTTTTAATCACTCAAATCTATTATCAAAGTGTTGTCTCTTTTGGTAGAATAAAATTGATGTAGTATTATTTTAAATCAAAAGAACAAAGGGCTATAGAAAAAAACATAATTTTTAATAGAGTAAACATCATTCATAAATTCAGTGTCCTTAGTAGAGAATTGGACAAAAGTAGATTTAACCTGTAAATGGAGAAGATTTTATATCTTCATATTTCCTCTTCCCATGTAAATGATTTCTTACTTGAAAAACACAATGCACTTTTCTTTTCTCTCCATTCCCAGTGTATTAGAGGCTCTGACAAGTCCTATATTAAAAATAAAAATAAAAAAAACTTGTTTAATATAGCTTTCTCCTGATTTATTTGATGAGAGAAACTTATTTTTTTACAATATTCATTTTCTTCTCGGGGGATGTACCACTGAATACAATACTGAAAATGCCTATGTAAAGAGAATGTGAGGAAGAGGAATACCAACACTGCTCCTGATACAACCAAATCCAATCATATAAAAATTTCATAGTACATAACAGAGTTAGTTATTCATTATAATATCAAGACATCATCTTGTTGTTCTGTATATTGAACACTGGCATTTTACCCTTACTGAGTTGATACCCTCTTCAGTACTCTTCAGGGTTAACGTATAGCATTTACAGCCAGTACGGCTCTGTTAGCTGTTAATATCCAGAGTATATTCTCATTGGTTGATGTCATGCTGTAATCCCCCGTGAGATATTTTCATTGTCATCTTTAACCACAGGTTGTTGTGGAGACTAAATGAAATAAAATATTATGCACCATAGTGTCAGAGCAACATGCACAGGTGTAATATGTGCTACTTTGTTTCCAAGATGAATTTATTTATATGAAAATTGGGATAAGCAAATACATTTTATATCACTTTTTAAAAATGTTACTGGGTTTAAAACAGATTTATTTTGGTAAGATCATTTATGGCATTGAATATGTATCTGGAAACAATGTAATGTGGTTATAAATCTCTCAATTTAAAAACAGCACTATAATTATTTTCTGGTGTATAGGTTACTATTCATATTTTATATTTACCATTCATCTTCATATTCGACTGGACCTCAAGATGGATTTTTCAAAAGAAAATACTACTTCTGGCACCTATCACTAAGTTACCTATGATACTATGAAATTGCATGTGATAGTTTTATGGTTGTATAAGAGTCTTAAAGAAGATGATGTAAGGGACCAACTAAGAACTACTTTGAATATTAAGGAGATGTTAAAAATTACACTGATGTACCACTTGCTTTCCACTGATACTAAACTTAGTAAATTAATTCAAATATAATAAGAAAGATATGAAATCGCTGTATGCATATTTCTTGTGTAAGAGCAATGTCACTAAATTTTATCTATAATAGAGTGTCAATATATTATGCTGATATATGAGGTTATAATTATAGTTTGTGGCCATATTCTGAAAACAGTATATAGCTA
Organism: Noctilio leporinus; assembly: GCA_004026585.1. Classification (NCBI taxonomy): domain Eukaryota; kingdom Metazoa; phylum Chordata; class Mammalia; order Chiroptera; family Noctilionidae; genus Noctilio; species Noctilio leporinus. The sequence continues at coordinate 692,717 of PVIW01000081.1, read as the reverse complement.
CAATGATTGCAAAAATTCAAATTGATGATAACATTTGTGATGATTTATTGGCACAATACATGGCAAATACACCATGGCTTGGGTTTCTATTAACTTATTTCAGGAGACACAAATAAAAGAAATTAAAAATTAAAATATATGGATTTAACTAGATGAGCTTAACTAAGCGCTTGTTGGGTTAAAAATGTAGACTGTGTTTAGGTATCAATTATTCAATGTCCTGAAGTCAATAGGAATAATTTAAATATCTAAAAATATCTCTATTGATTATTCTATGAATTCCTTAATAAATTTTTCCCTCATAGTTAAAGTTTTAGCAAATATTCACTTATTCTCTAAGGATTATAATTATTAAGCTATTAATAGCCTATAAGTTTTACACCTTAAAAATTTTGTAATACTTTCCCATTGCACCTGATTTAAATGTGTGTCATTTTTACTCATAATTTAGGAAATCTGACAGAAAGGGAAAATATGTTACATCACCAGTTTTGGTGTTTTCACTAAAATTTCACCTTAATTTGTCAAATTACATAAGATTTGTAAATTTAGCTTTAAATACCTTTTATCAGCTTCTATCTTTTTAAAATTAAATTTATTGGGGTAACATTGGTTAATAGAATCATATAGGTTTCAATGTATATTTCTATGATATGTGATCTGTATATTACATTGTGTGTCCATCACCCAAAGTCAAATAATCTTCTGTCACCATTTATTTGGCCCCCTTCCTTCTGGCAATCACCATACTGCTGTCTGTGTCTATGAGCTTCAGTTTTATATACCACATATGAGTGAAATTATATATACTTTTTTTTGGCTGATTTTGCTTAGCATAATATCCTTGAGGTCCATCCATGTTGTTGCAAATGGCAGTATTTCACCTTATGGCTGAGTAGTATTCCATTATATGAATGTACCACATCTTTATCTAATCCTCTATAAAGGACAATTTGGTTGTGTCCATGTGTTGGTCACCATGAATAATACTGCAATGAACATAGGGGGTGCATATATCTTTGTAAATAAATGTTTTTAAGGTTATTGGGTAGATACCCAATAGAGGGGGTTGCTGAGTCATATGGTAGGCCTATTCTTGATTTTTTTGAGAAATCTCCATACTGTTTTCCATAGTGGCTGTACCAGTTTACATTTCCACCAGCAGTGAAGGAAGGTTCATTTTTCTCCATGATATCTTCAACTCTTGTGATTACCTATTTTGTTGATAATAGCCATTTTAACAAGTGTGAGGTGGTGTCTCATTGTAGTTTTAATTTGCTTCTTGGTCATTGGCTAAGATCAAGCATAGGCATCTACTCTTATCAGTTTATAACTTTTTGATGTTAAGATCTACTTCTGGGTAAAACCAAGTTATGATGGCTTACCCCACAGCATTTGTGTATACTAAAGAAGTAGAGATATGCTTCATGTTGCTTAATTTCTGGTGTTAAATTCATATGTGATTTTTCATATTTCAGTTACCTTCATCAATTTTAAAGTCACTTTTTAAAAGATTTTATTTATTTTAAAGAGAGAGTGGAAGGGAAGGAGAAAGAGAGGGTGAGAAACATTAATATGTGATTGCCTCTTGCAGGCCCCCAACTGGGTACCTGTTTTGCAACCCAGGCATGTGCCCTGATGGGGAATCGAACTGGAGATACTTTAGTTCACAGTATGGCACTCAGTCCACCATTCCACACCAGCCAGGGCTAAGATCACTTAAAAAAATTTTTTTTTTAAATTTATTACTCTTAGAGAGAAGGGAAGGGAGATAGGCAGAGAGGGAGAGAGACATCAATGTATGGTTGCCTTTCACCTGCCTCCAGCTGGAGACCTGGTTATGTGCCCTGGCTGGGAATCGAAACCAGCAACCTTTGGGTTCACAGGCTGGCACCTTACCCACTGTGCCACCAGCCACAGCTAAGATCACTTTTCAAAGAGTAAACAAACATACCTAAATATTTTATCTAAGTACAATTCAACTAATATTCATTGAACATTTACTAATGTAGATGCTTTTTTGGCAGCAATTGGAGGTAAAAATATCTTCCTGCATGCTTCATTTACATGATTGAAAACTTCATGTAAGTCTGACCAGAATATGTTTTATGAGTACGATCAATGTAGAATGCCATGGGAATTCAAACAATGAAGAGAGAAGAAGGTTATATAAGGATGCTCACTTTTGAACAGGGTTTTCTGAAGGTTACATAGGCTCCTAAGGTCACCTGGTTGTAGGGTTGAAAGATTGTGCGTTGGCATGAACCAAACTGTGTCACCATGTTCAGCACGGGACATGGCAAGAATCTTACATGACGATGACACAGGATACAAGCACTAAAGTAAGGGATAGGCTGTGAATGGGTGCCAAACCCCAGGATTGGCTTTTATCTTAAAGGCAATGGAAAATACTGATGTTTGAACTTGGGGACAAGGATTGCCTTTTAATGCAATTTTTATTAATGTAATATTTGGTCATGGCACTGCTTCATTTAGTCACACCTGATATCTGCAGCATCCTTATGCTCCAGTGTTAAGTACAATCTTGGTGTTCAAGATTTTCTGGTTATTTATTCTACCATTTATCTAGTTATTTACCTATTGATTCCCATCTGTGCGCTACTCTCCAGACACTCTATATCACTCTATACTTCTTTCAATTCTGTGCTTTTCTCTCTCTCTTTTTATTTTTTGGTTTAACCACATTTTTTTTTTTTATTGACTAAGTAAGTATCCTTTAGGGTGTTACCTACTTTGAAGCCTCCTTTGATGAACAGGAAGTCAAGTACTCCCTCCATGACTTTCAAAGGGTCCTTTCTTCCTCTCTTTATATTTCCCACAGTTCTGCCTCCTACCTAGATTGCGATGTTCCTAGGTGGTGAGTGCATCAGCTAAGATTTATCCATCTCTACTTCTGCACTCCAAACACAATACGAAGATTTGAGAAATGCTTATTAAATTGGATTGACTTTTTTCAAAATATAGTTAATGGCAGTTAAACTTACATATTTTAATGGAGTATATCTGATGCATTTTATGTACAAATATTATGGAAACTGTCATTTATAAAGTCTCACTTTCTCTGAAATATTATTGTCTAAAAACTCATTTGAACTTCAGCTACATGTATGAGGCTGTGTAATAAGTCATAGAAAGAGATATTTGTAAGGTACAAGTGACCCATGAATGCAGGTTGATTTCCTGTTCTCTTTGTATTCATACAAATAGAGATACTTTTCTTGACACAAAACCCTGGTTTTAATTTGTGGGTTGTTGATTGTAAATTTAAAGGAGAAAAATATAAGCAATGTGTGTGGGTCAAATTTCAAAACCAGTGTCTTTTGCAGAGGCTTAGTATTATGATTAAATTGATAATCAGTGGTAACATAGCATCTGACGTTTTGTTCTTTCATATTATTTTTTCTTTCCTTTTTTTTCCCTTCTAATTCAAGACTGAACAATAGGAAGATATGTTGGCAATGACCATATTGGGTGCAGTAGATATACTAGAAAGGAGTGAAAACAAAGATTTCATTGCTCTATTTTTTTAAGGAGAAAACACACCAGCTAGTTTATAGTATTATTCCTTTTTGAAAAATGTGGGAGCCAAAAGGGAAAAATTGTCCAGTGTCAACTAGTCTGGTTGTTCTTCTTTTTTTTTTAAGTGCTGTAGACGGCAATCATTTCAGTACTCCTTCTCCTAATGAAATAATTGTTATATGCTGGAAGTTAGTGATTGCTGTTTTGGATAGAATGGAGTTTTACTTTGGAAAAAATAAATTAGTAATGGAGTGGCAGGGAAGAAAAGACAGAACAGCTTTTCTGTTTTCCGGTTTGGATTCTGCTAGTGACTTTGCTGCCTTTCCTGCAGTGATGGGTAGTGCCAGAACTTGGGGGAAAAACAAAGCTAAAATGGCAACATCTCTGAGGAAAATCTGTAAGATTGTGGGAAGGCTGGGTGGTGGTGGGGAGTGTGAGTTGGAGAGCAGATGCGTTTGGTCTGAGTTTCAGTCCTCACAGTCTGTTTGCTTTCTTGCTTTGAAATATTTTTTGTTTCTACCTCCTTGGTTTACAGGGAGCTGGGAGGCTCGTTTTTGTTGTTGTTTTGAAATGTAAGTTTGCCAACAAGTGAAACAGAAAATAACTGCTGTGACAGACATGTCCCCTAAGACCTTTGCTTCTAAGGGAAACACCTCTTCTCATGTTTAAAAACAGAGACCCCGACGTTGGAATACCAGATTCGTTTTTGTCTGCTGTGCAGTATGAAAAGGCAAAATTGTCCCTTTGGATTTTTTAATTTTCTAAGTCGCATCAACTTTGAGGTCTTAGAGTAATCATTTCGCTGCTGCCATGATTTGCTTTAGTTTTTTTTTTTTTTTCTTTTTGAATTCTTAGGGCAGACATTGTACTAGTGCTGAACAGCTGCTTTAAATTCTACTTATGAACGGAAATTTGAGGTTTTTTAAATGCTCTTACCTAATCATGATCAGACCTCCTCTTGATTGATGCACTGCTCCTGTTGATTATTTTTGTACTTTTTTATTAGCCTTTCTTGGCAGTACAGAGACTGTTCTAACTCATATATTCCCTTTGAAAAAATGTATTAGATGAATTGTGTACCAGTAATTGTTTAAACAATATAGATGCAAGAATTATCTATGTATTTGGGCAATAACTCAACAAAAACACACTGTTAGACACTGAGTTAGCCCAAGAGAGATAGACATGAGAAAAATATACATAGTCTCTGTCCTCATAAAATTGTCAGTCTAAATAATAGCTCACCTTGTTATCTATTAATAATTTTATGTATTTTTTCACAACACATTATTAGCTTTTATCAGCATTGTTTATAGACCTTATCATAATGAACAAGGTTTTTTTTTTATTTGAATCATGCTATTGTACATATAATTTATAAACTGCTTATTTTGAGACCCTCCACGTTACTATAGAAATGTAGGTCTAGGTAAGATGTTTTTTAGATTTTGTCCACTAATGTACTTTTTTCCTCCCATTTATAGACAGCTTTTGGCAGGCATATTTCATAAGGGCAGCTCCATGGATCAGGCCAGTGACAGTCTGGTTTTCTTTTTGCTCTTCATGAGAAGATTCATGGAAACAGTGTCAATTAGCTCCTACTTCCAAAGTAGATGGCATCTGTGTGAAAGTTATGATTCTTATGCTCACTTGAGACTGAAGTCAAAACGGAAAGTTAAATGACATAAACAAGAAATGTCATTGGTCTATGTTGGGAATTTTGTTTTGGAACTGGTGTATTACTAATCTTAGAGAATTATCTGGCTAGACTACCAGATTCCCTCAAAGACTAGACTAGGCGCTCTTAAAGTTTGTCTCATATTTGAAATACATCAAGGGTCATTGGCAGGAGAAATACAGAAAATCTGGGAATTACAAAATTATATTTCAAATTAAATTAAACTAAAACTCATTATAAATGTGGATACTTTTGTTTTGGCATAATAATAATTTTACATTAGAAAATTTTAATTTAGAAGCTAATGATTTTAAACCATTTTTTCCTTTGGCAGCAGAGAAGAGATAAACTATTTTAGAAAAGAGAGTATGCCATAAATAAATGGACATTTAGGCAAAAAGGGTACTGGTTAAATAATCCTGGTAGTTGGCAACAAGGCTACAACAATATATTAGATTTAAAACAGAGTCTACTAGTCATGTGTACAGAATTTTCTGGGATAAGTTTAGTGTCAAATATTATAATACACCATCCAAATCATCCAAAGATTTCAGCATTTTGGAGTCTAAATTATATATTTTGACCATTGTACTCACTAATAAATGGCACAAATATATTTAGCACAAGATATGTCCATTTTTGGTAGTTGTTTTTTTTTTTGGGGGGGTCAAAGCAGTGTATTTGATGTACCTCACAGACATTTGCAGTAGAGACAGGTAGTGGTTAAAGGCATTGATTGTCATGACTAAATTCTACCATGCTTCCTACTAACTGTGACTTCAGGCAGGCCACTTTACCTCTGTCCCTTAGTTTCATTAGCTATAAATAGGAACAGTAATAGTGACTATTTGTAGGGTTGTAAAGATTACATAAGTAAGCAGTTAGATAATGGACATATGAAGGTATTTCCCCCAAATATCAAGCCAATGTCAATATAATTAAAAATTTGCATGGCCAATATTTTCGAAACAGACCTCGTATATTTCATTTAGTTTTATGTTAGGTGCTGTGTAAGTATCAGCCATATTTTGTCATTACTACATTTAAGTGAAGAAACAATAGGTTAAATGACAAGAAATACTAAAATATTCAAAAATAGTTCTAATACCAAATGCTTTCTGTTCACTGGTAGATTCACATTACCCAAGGATCGCAAACTGATGAACTAGCTATGAGGTGCTTGTTGTTGTTCATGTTTTACAAACATTAAATTTTTAGAGATTTCTCATAAAAATAATAGATATTTGATCTTTCTTCATAATTGGATGTTTTGCTCACATTGAGCCAGCAATCCACTCTGAGAACCATAAACCTGAATGAGGACAGAGCAACCACTCTAGTCTTTTGTATACTCTGTAAGTTTCCACAGTCCACCTGTCATTGATACCCCAATACAATGCAGGCATTTGCACAATTATATCCTTTACTCATGATATTATCCGTCAAGTAAGTGCCTTTTAGTCTCTGGATTTTTATGGCTCTTTAGACATGTTCTGATTTCTGGTTGATTTTTTTATAATGTTGTCTATTTTAGGCAAAATGTTAAAATGGATAAGCTAGAAGCATTGTTTTTATATATGAGTTTCTGAAATATAAGTGAGTGAACATATGAGAGGTATGATCAGATATAGCAGAACTTTATAGCAAAGTCTTATGCCTATTGAGTTGGCCGACGTATTCATTTGATTTCTTATTTTCTAAGATGGCTCTAGTAGTGTGTAGTTGCCTTTAACTTTGATTGAAACAATTTTGTTATAGTGTACTATGACAGCTGTCATATCAGTGTGCATTAAAAACAACTTACCAAATTGATGAATTACTGTGTAGCCATATTAATATTGAAGATGGAGGATGAACGAAGAAAAAGCAACAATTCTAGCGTATTATGCTTTATTATTCTGAGAAAGGTAAAACCAGAAATGAAATGCAAAAAAGGATTGTGCAGTGTATGGAGAAGGTGCTGTGGCTGATTGAACACGTCAGAAGTGGTTTTCAAAGTTTTGTGCTGGAGATTTCTCACTGGAAGATGCTCCATGGTTGGGTAGACCAGTTCACATTGATAGGGATTACATTGAGATGTTAATTTAGAATATGCAGCATCATGCTACCTGGGAGATAACAGACGTGTTTCAAATATCCAGATTAATTAAGTTATTGGTGAAAATTTTAAAAACAAAGTACCTTTTATTTTACAGAAAACAAAAATTAAACAGTCTTTTTCACCCACCCAATATAAATATAGTCAGCAAAGAACCAGATTCATTATCTGAAATGAATTATATGGTAAAATTTTTATTCTTTTTTTTTTTTTTTTTGATTTATTCCAAGATGATGATTACTAGCTTCAGGTATTTTAACTGGCAACATAACAGTTGGTAACAGACCTTCCTTAGTAGTAGAAGATCACAGGACACTTAGGTGGAGGAAAAAGGTGTTACAATTGCATGCCCATGCTATCTTGAAATAGAAATCTCTAGGAGCCATATGCTTTGACATATAAAATGAAATACTTTGAGTAAAGAAAAATATTCCAAGTAAGGTCCCTAAAATTCATTAGGAAATGGAAAAACATAAGTTCAAAGAAAATACTACTAGAGCAGTATTGTTAGTAGGCATCAAATATACATATACCAAACTGATATGTCTCTGTATTTATATCAAATATAAATGCATGTTAATGGCTTGAAAGAAGAGTGAGAACAAGAGCAATCATGCCAAATCTACCATCAGTCTTAAAATATATCTCATATAACCTATTATTAGTTTTTTTAATTTAAAACTGAAGAAAAGTATACTGTGTAAATTATAAAATAGTCACATTATCAATTACCATATTATAAAGAATTATCCATAATTACATATTATACAGGGTGGGGCAAAAATAGGTTTACAGTTGTGAGTACATGAGACACAGTTTATTCTTATTTATTATGTTACTTTCCATACAAACAACTCCAAACCTTCTTTTGCCCTACCCTGTATGTAAAGTTGATTGGTTCTCAGGAAAATTTCTATTTGTGCTCTAATAATTTCCATTCTCCAACATTTTTTACTATCATCTTAGACCCAGTAACTGTTGTTCATTATAATATATGCCATAATAGAAATATTAGAAAATCATACTTGATCATTTTAAGAAGAGTGAAATGCTGAGGTATTGGTAGGAACCATAAAGGTCAACTAGTTCAGTCTCTTGAAGGTGCATGAGCTCTTGCCATAGCATTTCAGATACGAGATCTGTCTTCCCTTTGGGTGTTTTTTTTTTTTTAATTTATTATTTTTTAGAGGGAGGGGAAGGGGTAGAGGCAGAGAGGGAGGGAGACATCAGGGCATTGTTGCCTTTCACCCACCTCCAGCTAAGGACCTGGCTGGAGACCTGGCTTGCAACCTGGTTATGTGCCCTGGCTGGGAATCGAACCAGCGACCTTTGGGTTTGCAGGCTGGTGCCTTTTGCACTGTGCCACCAGCCAGGTTACCTTTGAATACTTAAAGTGTTGTGGCACTCCTCATCCCATAAGACAAGCAATTTCATTTTTGATTGGCTCTGACAGAAGGTTCTTTTTAACTCTGAGCCTAAATGTCCCTTCTCTTAACTTCTGCTTTTAACTTGTCTTTTAGTCTCTCATTGCTATTTATATACCTTTTGTATATTATATAGCATTTTAATTTTCTGTTTATATGTTAGCTTCTGCAAGGTAGTACACCCTGACATAAAGCAGACCTTCAATAAATATTTTCAATAAGTGAATGAGTGAATAATCCTGGTAATGTCCTCTAAAACCACACAAAATAAATATGAAATAACCTCTGCCAAAGCAGAAGGTCATGTTTCAACAATTTTCTAGAGAGAGGAGGGGGTCTATGTATGCTTTATATAGCACAAAAATCCATGTACAACATTTTAGAAGTTAACACATTTTTATATATTCAAAATTCCCTCATAGAGATTTCACCATAAGCAGAAATTGCCACACAAGTTGGTAAAAATGCTTAAGACCTGAACTTGAGTAGTGGCTTCTGGATTGATGCCCATGTTCACACTAAAGTGGAAATTCTAATAATACATTTCTTCTGTGGGTTTGAAGAATCAAGAAGGCTACATTGATTATTTATTATAAAACATTTTACTTAGTATTTGCCTTTCATGTAAAAAATATCAGTAACATTAAAGTTTAATGGATAATATAATTTAAATGTATTAATGTCCATTATATATAGCTCTTCACTGTTGCTTATATTTATCTGCAGAACCTCCAAAATATGAATGAGGCTTTACATTTCTTGAGAGAACTGTGATAGCGGTGGTTATTATTTCTGAATAGTTTCTAAATATGCCATGCACTGAGGGGATACAGTCCATATGGAAAGCAAATGGTGGCATGTAAACTCTCCTGATATCACTCAGTTTTGAAGTGGCTGTTATTTCAGTCTGCTTTTTGGTGATAGCCAAAAGATACCTACCTACAACTTTACATTTTAGGTTGATTTTTCCTTTGCCAAATGATGATGGAGCCCTCTAACTAAATTGTTGTCGCTCAGAGTGCTTGTGGCTAACTTCCTTCATTTTAAAGTATTTCATTAGAAGGGCAAAATATTTTTAGATGAGCTACCTGGTCATTTTGGAAATGGGAATGGCTAAAATTATTGATTGATAATATATAGGGAAAGAACAGTGTTCATCAATTGCTTCAGTAGCTGAATATTTACAGAGATTGGAAACAAAATTCTTACTAAGTTTACTAGTTACTTTTCCATACTCTTTTGTAATAGCTTCATTTTTCTGGTCAAAAACTATCCTTTTGATGTTTAGCCTCATGGTCCTCAGACGGCCGTATAAAATGTTGGATACCAATCTAAGCCAAACGGTGAGTTTCTTACAATACTAGTGCAGCAAGTCCAGTGACACAAGATACCCATCTTCCACATGTATTCTTCACAATGGAAACCCATTTCTTTGTCTGGAAGTCTTACATCCTACACATAGAATGGGAAAATTGTTTATGTGAATAGCAATTTCTAATGAAACTTTTACAGCGACTGAATCTAATAATAACATGTACTACTTACCTTTATCCTAAGGGGATTCACCTTACCCTCTGAAAGCAGATGGAAAGAATCTATTTTATATTTTATATAAGTTGTTGAGAAATAAATGTCATGCAGCAAAAACCATATTCTGAATTCCTAGCAGCAGGGCAAGATTTAAGTGTTTCAGGAGTACAAAGACTACTAGCATACTTTTACATGTTACTCAAAGTAATTTCTTTTCATTTAGCTTGCAACTAAAATTATTTGGAGGCCGAACATGCTGCATGGCCAGTTAGTAGAATTTGGTTGGTCACTTTTCCAGCAAGATTCTGAAATCTCAGCCTCGTGGAGTGAATTCTAAATCTTATATTTTTAACTCAAAAATAAAGATATGGCTGTATAGAAATATTAAAATAACTCTTGGCTCTTTTTCATAGGTCAAACTATATTAAACACAGATAGCTTCTTTTAGCTAATTAGGTTGGGTTGTACCCTAACCTTAATTATGCTTTACAACTGAGTTGTTTAAATTAGGTTCAACTGAATTCAATTCCAAATAATAATAACAGTAGGCAGCATTCAGCCAATACATACAGTGTGTTTGGTGAAGTGCTACATGTTATTTATGTACTTATTTATTTCCTTCAAAATGCAGCTAATATTTTCTACAGTAAGAAAACAGAGAGCCAGAGAGGTTAAGTAACATGGTCAAAGTCACAAAGCTAGGAAATAGTATAACAGACTCAGTCCAGATTTGTTTAATCAAAGTTCATGCTCTTCAATGCTACCCACATTCCTCCACTTTAGTTTATTGTGCCCTCGGCAAAATCCTGCTTTAGATTGAAAAAAATGAATAGTATTGTTTGTGGCTCAAGAGTTTATCATTCAAACTGAGTAACTTACAAAGTAATGCATGAAGTTCAATATACAGTGTGAGTAAATGCACTTTGATTTTGATTTTAAAATTTCTTCTGGATTAAAAAGTCTGATAGATGGGTTACAGTAGTAGAGATAAAGATCAGAATGTGAAGTTTTGTATTTTAATCTAGAATTTTCAAGTCAGTTACTTCCAAGTAGTACCAGAGTTGTGCAAAGAGTAAGTAAAGAGAAAAATAAATAAATGTGAACTACAAGCAGAGATGTGAAAAACAATTACTTAATTATGAAGAGAATAGTAGTTGATTTGAAAAATATCTGGGTCCTTGGAAATCAGTAGGCTCCTCAGCTTTACTCAGGTACATCATTTTAAATCATTATTGTTCCTATGCACATGTCTGTGCCTCTTACTTTTAATTCATTTCTTCACCATGAGAAAGCCTAAATTATTTTTAAAGAAATAAAATTGAAACACTTGCTTCTTGATTTACCTAAACATTTACTTAACTAATAAGCCTATGTTTATTTGACCTAAATCAATTCAAACTACTAAAGCATCTTAGAATATATTATAGAATATTAATTATCAAGGACCATGTCCTACTTTTATTATGGTGGATATAGTTTGTAAACAAACTACTAAGAAAAATTAAAAACACATTCAGGTTATACATTCTGCTTCCCTACTATAATTTTTAAGGTTTGATTACACAGCTAGTACCGACAATAGTTGATTTGATAGGAAATGAATTAATTTTGGGCTCAATATAATTATTTTGGAAATTATTCCACAAATTATTTTAAAAGGCTATGATTTCTTTAGAAGTTTCCTCAGAGAAATTGGAGGTTAAGTTACCTTCCCAAAGCCTTACCTGTATTAACAAGATTGAAATGCTGGATCATACTGCTCCAGACTGGATTATTTTGGAGTATGATAATGCTTAATATCTTTTAAAGCATTTAAATGAAGAAAAACATTTAATTTATTTATTTTTGTTGTTTTACAGTTGTCCCATTTTCCCCCATTGCTCTCTCCTGCCCCACCCACCCAATCCCCTCTTCCATAGTCAGTCCCACATGTTGTCCATGTCTCTGGGTCATTTATACTAGTTTCTTAACTAAACCCTTCCCCTCCCTCCCCCTTTCCCCTCCCCTCTGGTCGCTGTCAGTCTGTTCCTTGTTTCCATGCCTCTGATTCTATTTTGCTCATCTGTTTGTTTTGTTCATTAGTTTCCTGTTTTAGGTGAGATCATATAGTATTTGTCTTTCACCACCTGGCTCATTTCACTAAGCATGATACTCTCCTGTTCCATCCATGCTGTTGCAAAAGGTAGGAGTTCCTTCCTCCTTTCTGCTGCAAAGTATTCCATTGTGTAAATGTACCAAAGTTTTTTGATCCATTCATCCACTGATGGGCACTTATTAGTAAAAACTGAGAATTTACCACTGTGGAGACTTCATGGGAAAACAGGAAACCATTTGTCTGATGTAGGCATTAGAAATAACTCCGTATGTTGTCTTCTTCACAATCATTAAATATTTGCATATCATGGTTCCACAAAAAGAAGATGTTGCAAAGAAGGCACTAACAAAACCTAATGAAAAAAAATTTAGAAGCAAAAAAGAACATTTATTTTAGCCTTAACAACAATATTCAGTAAAAGCTCACATTTAAATAAAAGTAACAGAAATTATAAACATATGTTCTTGGAGAAAATTTCATTTAAAAACATTGAAATAATTTGTTTTACATAAAATAATCATTTAAATTATTATAAACCTTCATAAGATGTCAAAGAATTGTTAGTTTTAGTAGTTTTTTAAAAATATTTTATTTATTTATTCTTAGGGGAAATGGGAGGAGAAAAGGAAAAAGAGAAATATCAGTGCATGAGAGAAACATCAGTTCGTTGTCTCTTGCACATGCCCCTACTGGGCACTGTCCAAAACCCTTGGCCTGTGTCCTGGCTGGGAAAGAACCAGAGACCTTTCACGTTATGGAATGATACCCCACCAAATGAGCTACACCGGTCAGGGCTAGCTTTCTTTTTTATAATAATGTTTTGTTGGATTTTGTGTCTGTTCAATAGATTATCCACAATTACTTGTGGAGAGTTTACTAAGTGTATTAAGGAAAGGCAAGGTTAGAAGTTGAGGATTTAACCATCGCTCTCTTTTGCAATGGAGTTTGTAATTATTTTCTCTGTATTTTACTTGATTTGAATACAACATTGGCAGGTATTGTTTTTGATGCACTTTATATGTTCAGCTTGTTTCATAAGAACCAAATATTTATTACAAGGGAACTGTTTAATTACTTCTGAAAGCAGAATATCACAAGAAACAAGTAGGAATGAACGCCTGTAGCTCTAGTACCTAAACCAGCTGTGCTATGGAAAGAGATAAACTTTGAAAACAACACAGTTTGTTGTTTAAAAAAAACTACGTATTGCATTATAAATATACATTTTATAGAAGAGTATACAGATTGGAAAGAGAATCACATTTACCCCATCTCACAAAGGGTAATCCCTTTAGGTCATTGACAGGACAGGGTGCAGAAGTCTTATACTGCAGCTGCAGCAATCTTTGGATAAATAGAGGCTTTAATAACACTCAAGTGTTTGTCCCAACCTCAAAGGACACCCTGAAATAGAACTCTACAGATGATACAGCTCCTGCCATATAGGTTTTGGTGGCTCTTGCCCAGAGACTTCCTTGGACATTTAGTATGTTTCCCTGACTCTTTAAATGCAGTTATGGTAGCTCTTTGTGTAGAACTTGGCTTCAGTCCTTTATAAATAATGTCAGTGTAGTATGTAAGAATGACAAACGTGAAAATAGGAAATGCGTATTTAAGTCTCTGGAAAATCATCCCCATGGTTTGATGTTCTTGGACACATGAGAAGAAGGTTTTGAAAGGACTAATTAGCTCGGTCTAAACTTTCCTTCAAACTTCAGAGCCATATCTCACAGCTGCTACTCTGAAAGTTTGCCTAGCCAGCTCTTTTGAAAATTGTGTTCTACAGGAAACACTCTTTAAAATGCCCAGCACTCATTCTATTTCAATTATATATGTTTTACTATCTTTTCAGGGAATGTATATTCTTCGTAATCCTTGGCTGAAGTAACCAACTTGCAATCCAAAGCTGTTGATAATGTTTAGTTATATTAATGGCTGATAAGTTTAAATAGGCATTACAAATGTTCTCAGGGAACTGCATACAAATGATTTAATGGAGAGGAAACCAGTCTTTAAATGATCATTCCTTCAGCAGAATTATGGGAAAGAGAGAGACAGAGACAGAGAGAGAAAGACAGAGAGACAGAGACAGAGAGAGAAAGACAGAGAGACAGAGACAGAGAGAGAAGGAGAAGGGAAGTGGGGAGAAGTCTGTCCCCTTGGAACACAAAGGTCTCTCAGTTGTGGGGGATCGGAATGGGGGTGTTTGGGTAGTGGAAAAAAATGTTCTAGCATGTGGTAATGAGGTTTAAAAAAAACATCAATGGATGATTACTTTTCTCCATCAAGGCTCCTTTATCCTCATAAGCTCAGACAGTGGTCAGCATGTTAGACACCCCTCCCTGTTTTATCCATCCCTTAACTATGTTCTTTGACAGGACTGGTTTATACAGCTGGCCCTTTGTTAAGCTTTAGGGAAATACTACAGAACAGCAGAAAATATGGCAGAGGACCCACTAAACAATAAATGGTAAACACTCTGTTGAGTGCAAGATTTCACCTTTGAAGTTTTGCTTTTGGTTGAATTTTTAAATATATTTGTAAAGTGAACATCTTTTAAATGTTTTGGGCTTTCTACCAAAAGATTGTATGGTAATATGGGTAAGTTGATTGTGTGCACCAGTAAAATTTCTTTCTTATCAGCTATATTTTAATGAATAAAGCAGGAAAGAACTCAGCTATATTACTGACTGAAATTACAATAAAATTTGATATTCTATTGTAATGATAATGTATTTTAAAGAACATCTGTATCATATGTGCTTTGCCATAGAACAGTTGGAAAAGAAAAAGCAAATAAGAAAAGTATTTGTTTAAAAATTTTTATCTATATGACATACTTCAAAATATTTTTTAATGGAAATTTAATAGTGACATTACTGTTAACCAGTACAAATGTAAACCTTGTACTGGGATCATTTTGTGTTTTTATATGTGTCATACATTCATAAGAGCTTGCTGGTTTTTTTCTCTCTACAGAATATGTCCTGTTTATTGAATTTTTATTTCACGGGCAGGAAACTGATACCCTTTAAGTTACTACTGAACAGTTTGTACCCATTTATAGAAAAGGGCTAACATTCCTCACCTTTCCGCAGTGGCCGTATGAGCCATGCTTTTAAAGTCCTTCCTCCCCCTTGAAAAACAACAGGGAATGTGCTAAAACCAGGAAGATTAATGGGGGAAGAAGATAAACAGTTAAGATGTAAAATGAGTTTAGAGGTCAAGCTAGAAAAATAAGAAAGCTTATGGATTTAATTCATATTCATCCAAGCAAAGAAGCTTTGGCATGAAAGGAACCAATGAAGAGGCTCAGCAATCTCATAACACCAACCCAGGCTGAATCCCGCTGTTTTGGAGTTTGGGTTGATAGATGCTCATCATCTTTGGCATTGCACCCTTCCTCTTGGACTTTTCCTGATTACCATGGCAAATTCTTCATTTTGCCAGGAAGTTCAGAAAACGTGGCGCTGCCTAGCACGCCTAACATGCACAACAGAAGCTGTTGTCTTAGGAAAGGTTTGTGCCCAGTATATATGTTCTGTGCAGTCTATTTTGAATAGAACATAAATATTTGTTACTTTGTTCATATTTCAACAGCTGTTGTAGAAACAGACTGCACCCAAGTGTGTATGGAGCGGAAAGGGAAGAGTGAGTCCCCTAACTTGGCCAGAAATTAGCAAAGCATAAACTTTTCCTTGCCAGGGATATTTTGATTCCCCAAAGGGTAAGGGTCATAATATTTTTCTTCATTGAACTACTTAGTCATTCTCCACAACTGACATTGATGTTCAGTATTTCTTTGAGTTGTGAGCTTGCTTTCTCATTTCTGCGAGGGGGGAAAACAGCACACCATTCTCTAGAGGTTTGCTTTTGAAGGCTTAACTTGCTTGATTTCACAATGACCTTTGAAAACAAAAGAAATTAAAACGAGACTGGTTACTTAATTATTTTTGTCATCATTATTAGATCCTAAATAAATTAAACATGCCACAGATTTTATTTCAAGGCATATACTATGCTAAGAATAAGTCACTTTTGATTATGGAACAATTTGCTATTTATTTAGACTTAGCCACTAGTGTGAGAAGGGAGAAAGAGCAAGAGTGGGGGTGAGTTTTTCAGAGGATGCTCAGATGGAGATGAGGAGGGAGGCTCAAAGTATGAACTTTAAGGGTATTTTGAAAAATCAAGTGTCATATCCTTATCCTATTTGCAGTTCTGTCAAAGGGAGAGTCTCCTAGAAGAGTCAAAACTACAAAGTCATTAAAATAACTGAAATTATATTTTTACACAGGGGTCCATATTATTAAGCCTATGTAGATATTCTTTCCTGTTAAAATCTTTTTTTTCATATGCACCTCACTTGACCTGTGATGTTTATGAGTGAAAAGATATATTCTTTCATCATATTCGACAAATATGATGAAAGTGGTGAACTATTTGTATAGGTTATTACAAACATGTTCACACATATGTGAACATATGTAGATGCGCACATATTCTCATGAGGATAACATGTAAAAAATGACTGGTATTATTTCAGAAAGCAAAAATGACAGGTTAGTATTGTTATAGTAGTGGTAGTTACATGTTGCATTTCCTTTGAGTTGTTTTTCTTTTATGTAGTTTTTGGGTGAACAGATTAGAAGGAGTTTATATTTTCCTTTGAAATACACAAAACTTCCAACCAAACAATTTAAATTTTATAGGAAATAAAAATGTTAATATATGATTAGGATGAAATTAAAATGTTATCCAATTCTTAATAGGGAGATTGTATAAAGTATTAATTCCCATTAACATATCATTATGCAGTAAGTCTTCTCTGCCTTCCTCCTCCTCACCCTCCTTTATTCTCTCTCTCACACATACACACGCACACGGTTGCACATATACACAAGATATCGATACTCTCAAACTTCCCTATAATAGATTTATTCAAGGATAGGACAATAAAAATTTAATTGATCCCTGATTCACTAGCAATTGTCCTGATAAAGAGTAGTAAAGATTATTCTTTTGCAGGGATTCTACAGACAGTTCTTAAAATCACCTTTGCAGAGATCTTGAGAATTGATGTGCATTGCATACAATATTCTTTCACTATTCTATCCAGTTGTCTATAACCTGAAGTTTATACATGTGGCAACCACATGGCGGAGGAAAATCTACAAGGCTTCTGATTTTTTAACTTTATTTCTTTAACTCAGAAGCATACAATTATTTGTTTTAAAAAATTGCCCCAACTTTCGGTCCAGATGAATGGCAAGCCTATTAAATGTATGGGTTTCTGCTGCTGTTGTTTCTTCGTATTGTTATTAACTAGAGTAGTATTGCATGCCCTGGAAGAGACAGATTTTGCTAATTTTTAGATTTTCCCCTCCAATTGTCTATCTGTCCCGGGCCTGGAGTGTGTGGCTCCCCAGTGCTCTGCTTTCAGATTTTCGCGGAGCCGAGCATCTGGGGAGACTCAGGAGGTGAGCACTTTCACGCTGACTCAGAGACCAGCCGTATGACTCCAGTCTGGCACTGTCATGCCTGCTTATGGAAAGGCAAGAACAATGCCTCCCTTGAGAAGGGAGGAAAAAAAAGGCGAGTGCAGTCACAATTTTGATGTAAAATTTAAATCATCCCTCCACATCCTGTGGACTCAGAGCTGTCAGAAAGGCAAAACCGTGCTCAAATGGAAACAGCTTTTTCTTTCCTTAAAAACTATTCCCTCTCTAACTGTAATTACAAGTCTTTTGAACCACAAATCTTAATGCTGGGTCATGCAAAGTAATTTACAATCAGAACAAAAGGACGTTGACGTTTTTAACCTGTAGCTGGCTCAAGGGTAAATGTTATTTTGTTTGTTTCTGGTTAATGACAAATCTGTAACAATACATCAATTAAATAATTTGCAGTGTTAGTATTTATCATTTTGATATTTTTCTAAACACACATTTTGTCATTTATTTCTCTTCAACATTTAAAGGTCTTAGTTATTTATATTGTTACCTGTAAGTAGATTTGGTTGAAATTTAGTATTTGGTGATTAAAAAGATTGTGTAATCAAATGTTTAATAATTTTCATATAAGTGATTTTGAGATGAGGAAATAAAATTATAACAATTATTAAATGAGTAACATAAAATTAGATTATTTTTTAAGTAGAGAGTGCTTATTGCCATTGCCTTGTATTGCAAATCATGAGAAAAATTTTGATAATTTTTTTCAAAAAACTTAGAATTCTGTAAACACACTTAACTTCTTTTTATAAAAACTATTCTCTTGATAAAAGTGACTTTGTATTCACCAGTTATGAAACTTTCCCTAACGAGTTTTCCTTCAGACTGTCAGACTCATAATGAATTTATCTTTTCTAAGTAGAACACTACAGAATGATTATAGTGGAGGTGAGTTAAATTTAATAATCTTTATACCTTTATATATATATAAAGGTATTACATATATATATATATATATATATATATATATATATATATCAGGTATATTATTGATTTAGGCCCTTAGTAAGTGTGAATTAATTTTAAAATAATGCCATGTAACATAAACATAAACATTTTTGGTTGGCAGATACATTTATTTAGGTGGGCTCCAGAACCAAACTATGATAATAATGCAGTCTTGTTCTTTATAGAAGTTATGTGGGGTCTTCATCCAACAACACGTTTTTACATTGGAATAAATTCTAATTTACAATTATTAGTAAAACAGAGAAGAAAATAGAAAAGGAATAAAACTTGAATTCTGAATATTTGTAGAATGGGACTTGGCTATCGTAAACTATTTGTAAACACTTGCCTTTCATATTTATCTTGATTAGAAGATAAAAACAAATGTACGCTATAAAGTTAATTTTGTTGCATACTTTAGTTACATTAATTCAAGTGCTTCTGAAATATCATGTGTCCAACTAATGAAGCACTCATTTCTTTCAGAATTAAGTTCTCTTTCTGATTCATTCCTTATCACTCTTTAACTTCTGATTTTTTTTCATTTTCTACATTCTGTACCTCTTTAGTTTTTCCTCTTCTTAATTCTTCCCTCTATTTTCTGACATCCTGGTGGTTTGGACTAGTCTGTGGAAAACTATTTGGTTAGAGCAGAGATGCTAGCAATAGAAGGGCAAAAAAGTGGCATACAAGTTAAAAGTGATGCTGTTCTTGTCAGAGAAAAGGAATAGCAATGAACTACTTGCCTTCAATGCAGAGAAGATCTCAGAATTTCAATGTATGATGAGGTAAACATGGAACAGCTTTGACGAAAGTGAAAACTCAGCTCCTACATTAACACAGTTTTAAATGCAGTTTAAAGTTTTGTTATACCTATTTATTACATTTTTATCTAAATTCAAGTTTTATTCTAGAACAAAGTAATACATTTCCTCTTAAGTAGCTGTAACTCAAAAATTACTTCTATTTTTAGACTTCAGTGTTATGGTCAGTTTTGTTTATAAATACTAGTAGAAGTAAGTGATGAAAAGTACAGGAAGTGTTAAGTCTAGGCTGATTTACTATTCTTTGTTGTCTGTTTTTATATTTATATGAGATCTGTGCTTCTACTTCCATTTATGGTATATACCAGGGCCTGATGAACTTCTTCATGCCTCTAAATAATGGTATAATGAATGAGGTCAGTGTATGTGGGAAGCAATAAGGAGAGAAGTATAGAGATTGGCATATTCTATGTCAGAAATTGATGGCAACAAGCATTTAGAGAACAGAGAAAAAAAATGTTAGGACCACAAATCAATCTTCAATTTAAAAGCTTCTGAACATTATATATGACAGAGTTGGTTATATAATACACTTGGAATGCTCACAAGATTAACACAAAGCAGACTTAAAACGTGTAGGAAATGAAGCTACTCAAAACATGTTATAAAGAAAAAGAACAAACTATAAGATATGTATAATGAAATTCATAGTTAATGGTAATTAAACTGATTTTTCCTTTAATAAAATGATATGCTAAATTTGTATAATTCTATGTTAATAAATCACATAGAAGTGTTGATTGTTTTCATTCATTTGAAACAAAACCTGTTTATTTATGCAAAATGTCTATGTTGATGTTCCATAGTGGATAGGTAACATTCTATTTTGAAAATATTTTGGTAAAGAGTAGCTTTTTGTTCCTAACCGTGATTAGCCTTTTCATGTCAACATTAATTGCATAAGAAACCAGATAATAAATGTAAATGTCCTGAACAAAAAGTCCCATTGCTAGAAAAATGTGAGGTACATAAGTTCTAGAAAAATAAACTTTGGATATGAAAAATTGCCAATTATTATTTTATTTTGCAATATCCCATATTCATTTTAAAAGTGTTCTGTTATGCTTAAAATTTAACACAAGAAAGTGACTATTAACAACAAGTGGTTAGAAGAACAAATGATGGAAGTTATAAATTAAATAAATGTCATGATTGAGCATTTTAAAAGTTCATATTAAGAATGTTTACTTTTCTAGAACTGTTTAGAGAATAATTAAGCTACTTTGCTTATTACTTTGACTTCTCTTTTATCTGTATTGTTTGCTCAATCGTTTTTATACACTGGTCTCCCAAACTAGGATGGACGGCAAGATTCAGATTATTCTCCCACTCTGCTCTATGTTCTATTTATCTTTCCCTGGGAGAGACAATTCTGTCCTTAACTGCTAACTATGAAAATGCTAAAACTGAGTGATGTAATGAAAGGTATTTAATCACTTTATGACTCAGTTTTCCCTGTTATAAAAGGAGAAGAGTAAAATCACTGACTCAGAGCATTATGGAACAAGTCAATGAGAAATAACTATGGTTATAGGTTAACTTTCTACTTGTGTATAAAAAACTGCATTACCTTAACTACTTTCACAGAAGTCCTGCATTTTCTGATTATGTACTATTTCCTTTCTTAAATCCTACATTCAACACACATTTATTTCTAAACTGAATTTCACATTTCCCTACAAATTGGTATTTTCTTTATAATTAATATATTTATCTAAATAGTAATATTATCTAAATTATACATTCAAGTAATCTCACTATCTTTGAAATATCTCACCACACTGTTCTCCATTTATGCTTTCCATCCTAAACTTTCTTTAATTTTTAATTTTTATTATTTTTAAAGATTTTTTATTTATTATTTTTAGAGAGAGGGGAAAGGAGGGAGGCAGAGGGAGAGAGAAACATCGATGTATGGTTTCCTTTCACCTGCCTCCAGATATACACCTGGCTGCAGACTAGCATGCAACCTGGTTATGTGCCCTGACTGGGAATCCAACCAGTAACCTTTGGGTTCGCAGGCCAACACCTTTCTACTGAGCCACCAGCCAGGGCTTCACCCTAAATTTACTATCATTTACCAGCTTCTGAGAAATTTTCTTCCTAAAATACAAGATTGATTATGTTATTATGTGATCCACAAACCATCACCAGTTCCCTACTGTGTTCAGTAGGGACTAGTTTTTGTTTTGACTTTCAAGCTTGATAGGATTTAACCAAAATCATGATCATATGGCCCCTATCTTTCATTTTTATTCACATTTACTCCTCCTAGAATCTGCCGCTTTAACCAAGCTATTCTGTTCACTGTCCTATAGCATCCTGTATATTTTTTAAAACTTGCTTTTGTCATTTCTCCTGTCTGTAATCTTCTCCTCTTCTCTATTGACATCTGATCCATCATTTATTACTCTGTTGAATTCTTGTAATTTGTAGTATTCTGATTTTTTAAAGCAAGACTGTATTGTGTCTCTTTATCATAGTATTAATATTTATAAAAAGTAATTTATCTTTAAGTACTTCTTTTTGATTTCATAATTGTGTTGCTATCTAAAGGCACAGGGTAGTCTTTAAGTAAATTTTCTTTCATTAATCTTTCCATTAATGGATATATTTCTATTTTCATCTAAACTATACTGCTTTAAGAGTAAAGCAGAAGGGTCTTCATATCTAATCTGACTGTTTCTGCATAACACAAAGGTAAACTGCCTAGCTCAAAGTAAGCACTCATTCAATTCATTCATTTATTTGTAGAAAACTACAGTGAATGTCAACCATGTGCTAGGAATTGTGCTGCTATATAATTATCTATCATTCAGCACAGGGAATTAACTTATCTAGGGAAACAATACAGAGCAATGGGAAAGACCTTTATTATGTAGTCATTAATCTTAGAAAGACCAGGAGAAATATTAAAAAGTAGACCTGTACTTACCAAAATCTTATTGAATGCAAGACATTCTAAGTGTCATGGTAAATTTAAGAAATTAAAACATGACATCTTGCTTTCTAAGAGCTTGTGTTTAATTTTAAATACTGTATAGACTAATAGGTAGAGAAGGAAAAAATAAACTATTAAATAAATGTCACAGGTTACACTGATGTTCAATATTTTTTGTGGGCAATAAGAAGAGCTAATGTAGTTGAGGTGGGATAAACTCACTCTGACTATGGTGAGAAAGAATGTATTTGTAGAAGAGCTAGAGTTTGAGTTTACCCTTTATAAGTTTTTTTTTTTTAATTTTTTATACAAAACTGCAAATCATAAAAGAAATACTACATGCCAGTGGAAGGCACTAGTTCCTAGTACTTTATCTCTGAATTAACAAGTTAAAGTTTAAAATACTTAGAGAAAGAAAGAAACTTTAAAGATAAACTTGTATAAAAGAGAAGCAATTGTTATTTTGCATCTTCCACTTTGTTCCAAATTATTAGACATTGTACCTGTCCTTTTCTAAAATAATTGCAGCAGAGAACATATTGTAAGCAGATTTAAGATTAAAGCAATAGCAGATGATTCCTCAATAATAGGTCTGTTAATAATTCATTATTCAGCATTTATATAGTTACTTCACTTTTATATCTTTTACTTACCCACTTTAGAAAGAGCTGTAAGATTTTTGTAAGTACTTTTAAAATGTAATTAAATAGGGTTTACCCGTTCATTTACATGGGGACGATTTTTTTTAAAAGGATACTGTATCACTGGGCTAGATTTCCTTTTTTTTCTGAAAATATTAAGACATTGTCTATACTTATCCCATCAGGCTAGATCTTACAACTATTCATAGAGAATAAGAAGAGACTTGCTGACTTTATTTAGTAGTTCTCATGCAACAAATATTTAAACATTCCTCTTTTCAGAAGTGATTCTAAGTACTAGGCAGGACATGGTGAACAAAAATGAAGGCTACCCTCTTTATCTTATAGTGGGAGAGACAGCTAATACACAAACAAATAAATATAAAATTTGTCAGGTAACGCTAAGTGCTGTGAACAAGGTGGAGAATAAAGAGCAACAGAAGAGGGTAGGCGCTGCTTTAGGGGGAACAGGCACGGGATGCCTTACTGGGAAATGATGGAACTGAAAGCTACATGAAGTACAGAACAGGCTAGCATATGACTGAGGTTAGAGGAGTTCAGGTTGGGGGAAAAACCCACCAACTTTGAAAGAGATGTGCTTAGGTCAGGGGTATATTAATTTACTGTTGCTATTGTAACAAGTTATCACAAGTTCAATGACTTGAACGATACAGAAGTCTTAGAATCAGAATCAAGGTGTGGGCAGGTCTCATTCCTTCTCGAGTCCCTAGCAAAGAATCTGTTTCATTGCCTTTTCTGGCTTCTAGAGGCCACCTACATACACCCTTTGGTCCACAGCCCCAACACGTATTTTCAAAATGTGTCTCTTGGTATCTTTTAATGTCTCTCTCTAGGATCCTCCTGCTTTGCCCTCTTATAAAGGCCTTTATGATTACCCAGAAAAATCTCCTTATCTCAAGATCCTTAAATTGATCACATCCAAAAAGCCTCTTTTTTCCTTGTAAGGTAACCCATTCACAACTTCGGAGATTAGAATTTGGGCATGTTGGATGAGGGGCATTATTCTAAGGCAAACAATGTGCCAACTCAGTGCATTAGAATAACCTGGAAGCTGAAAAAAACTATTGATAACCCTGTGTGCACTCAAAGTCTGATAACAGAATGTCAGGGAGTGTGACCCAAACAGCATATTTTTTAAAACTTCAGGTATCTCCAATGTGCAGCGATGGTTGAGAACCACTGGTTTAGTTTTCTGTCATAGTCCCACATCCTTTCCCCCTGCTCCTTAGTTTGTTACCGTATCCAAATACAATTGAGCACATCCTGGTTACAACTGTGCTCATAGCCTTCAGCCAATAGCAGAGGACTCCAGTCATTTTTAAATTATTTTCACATGTGGACCAGAGTAGCCTGATTGTGCAGATTGCTCCAGGGACAGGTAAGGGAAAAGCAACTTCTTGTAAGAGCAAGTTACCCCTTACAAGGGAGGCTATTTCACATCTGTTCATTGATGTAACTTAGCCACTGTAGGAATGTTGTGGACTAGAGATGGGATTTTGTCCATATTCTTCAATCTTCCCCTTTTAAAAGTAAGCTCGAAACAAATGTATATTGTGTTTTCTAAAATTATCTCTGCCTGTTTGCTTCTATCATTACGTACTACGTGAAATTCCCTCTTCATTTACCTTCAAGTTTCCGTTTATCCTCAAAGTCCAAACTGGTCAACTATTTCCTGGAACATTTCAGGGTGCTTGGGCCCTCAGGAAGCCCTCAGGTTCTTGACTGTAATGTCATTTTACCCTCAACTAGGATTGTCTTTCATTGGTTTTTCTCCTTTTGTTTAAAATCTACTCAAAAAGTTCATAAACTTTTTAAAGTCAAGAACCTGAATTGCATTTTTTAAATTCTCGTTACATAAATGTCTTATACATAGGAGGTAGTTAGTAAATTGTTAATGATTTGAAATTCCCCTTCACCCTGGAATTAAACATCAATTCTTTCAAGATTTTCTTATCCACACACAAAACTTAGTCAAAGATTACTATTGTCATCTTAGGTCCACCAGTTAGTTTCACATTGGATTATGTTTATCTGTCTTATGTCGGTTTCTTTGAAATCTGAGTGTTGCTCAT
Source organism: Noctilio leporinus (assembly GCA_004026585.1). Lineage (NCBI taxonomy): Eukaryota > Metazoa > Chordata > Mammalia > Chiroptera > Noctilionidae > Noctilio > Noctilio leporinus. Next base: position 667,392 of record PVIW01000081.1, on the reverse strand, counting down.
TGGTAAGCCTAGTGACCACCAGAGGAGTAATAATCATCATCTCTGAATTAATACATAAGAGCATGCCCATCTACAATACATATAGATGTTTACATGGTTTCCGGGTATCCTTTCACTATAGCACATCCCTATACCTTAAACTGTAGGAACTGGAGCCCTGTATGTCCCATTGGGACTCTTTATGGAAATTTGCAGTGCTTTGTAGAAATGAATGAGACTTTTCTCTGTCCAAAATGAAACCCTTTAGTAGATGAACAAAGATTTAAGAATCTATAAAGTTACTGGTAATTTTGTTATCAGTATTTTTAGAAGCAGTATAGATTGATATCTCTGTACACAATTTGTTAAGTATTTTATTTTTGAATTAGCCTATTATTGAACTATAATTGTAATGTTTATTGTATTAATTTTAAGAATCTTTAAGTATTTTACCTGAATTGTATAAAAAAGCTCTTAAGTTCAACATAATAAGAGATTACATGTCTCTGAAAATGGAAATATGTCATATTTCAGGATCAATTGCCTTCTGACACCATAATTTCTTCATGTTCTGTGTTTTAGACTTTGTAATTTTTCCTTTATAGAAATACTTAAAGAAAACTTTTTATTTATATAGATAAAATACTTATATACAATGCTTATCCAGTTGTATATAAAGATAATTGAGGTATTTAAATGACTACAAGTTTTGAGAAGAGTAGTGATATCTATCTACCCAATATTCACTTTTGGATTTTCATTTTTTCATAGTTATTATTGATAATCATATTTATTTAAGTTAATAATTATATTTATAAAGTAGAAGTCAGCACAAAGGCTGTGCCCTCTGAAAGTCATAGTCATAGAACTGTGTGTTAGTTTAGAAAAGGCCAGCTGATCCAGCTTTCTGCTTTGATCAACTGGAGACTGACTCTGGCCAATAGCCTGCAGTTTTCGGGCAGTAGGAGACTGTACCTAAGACTGAGGCAGACATCAGAATACCAGTTTAGTAATTCCAGCAAGAATGATAATGCCCACACAAAATGCCTAATCTCCTTGAAGCCGTGCTGCATGTAAAACCAAGAAATAATTAAAAAGTTCCTTTATTGATTTATTGTGATAAATCACAAAGACCTTAAAATATTTTAAATATTCTGGCAGCCCCTTTTTTAAACAAAATACAGGGATCAGAAGTTTGCTTGGATAGCGTGGAAACAGGACAGTGGAAATTAAATATCCCCTGTGTTCAGAATTCGTAGGTATAATTTAATATATTAATTTGGTGTTGCCACTGAGACTAAGATTATTTTAATTCTGTTCATTCCAGCCCCTTATTTCCTTTCTCCATACTTAAGAGTGTGCTTGAGGTAAACCTTGGAAATGAGGTCAGAAGTAGTTAAAATACCTGAAACATGGTATGGTGGCTCAGTCTACTTCTTTAGATGGTGCTTACATGGCAGCGGCCAACATTTCCTTTTCTTTCTCTATTCCTCAACTGTTCAAGATCCCTGCTGTTAACATATCTTCTTTAACTTTTGCCCGTACATTTGATCAGTTTATTGTCAAGTCTGACTGGCCATGGACTATTTCTCTGTTAGGAGCTTTTGTATTTAATGTTCATTTTCCAGTGTAAGTCTTTGAAAGCAATCTGCTTTCCTAATTTTGGAGTTTTGTAGTTTTGTTTTTGGAGGAGGAGTTTTAAAATTTAATACCAATTTTAAAGTTTGTATTAAAATTAAGCCCTGGCTGGTAGCTCAGTGGACAGATGCCGGCCTGCAAACCCAAAAGTTGCTGGTTCGATTCCCAGCCAGGGCACAGAACCAGGTTGCAAGCCAGGTCTCCAGGTCCTTACCTAGAGGCAGGTGAAAAGCAATCATACATTGATGTTTCTCTCTCTTTCTGCCTCCCTCCCTCTTTCTAAAAATAATAAATAAAATCTTAAAAAATAAAATAGTAAGTAAAATCTTTTTTAAAAAATGGATATGCTCATTTATTCAAAGTTTGTATTAAATAATAATAGCTATTGTTTGTGGAGGATCTACTCTGTGCTAAATATTCTACAAGTCATATTTCATATGGTACACAGTCATTCTAAAAAATCTTTATAAGTAGATATTACATCTCACTTTAAAGATGAGTGAACAGAGATAGATTAAAGTCTCACTGTTTGTAAGTAGTGGAATCAGTTTTCTAATCCACATTTGCCTGCTTCCAGAGCTCTTATTTTTTCTTACAGCCCCATTATTTCTTAATAGAATATCTTTAATGCTCTAATACACTTCTTTTGAAACTTCTAACACTACGGATAATATTATTCAAGAAAGATTAGAGGCATTATTTTTATATACTTTTTAAAATTTAAAAGCGAATGACATGTATGAAGTAAGCAGCATTGCAGTCAGTTAATAACCAGCCTCCTATCCCACTAGTCTAGATAAGAATGAATGATTCTATTAACACTGTTTGTTTGTTGAACAAAACATAGATTTTTCAAGGTCAGATCAAGTTGTAAATAGAAGTTTAGTTTTTATTATAAATTTTAACTCTACATACATCTGTGTTAAGCTTTTCATGAAAGAAAAATGAACTCTATTTAAGTAAAATATTTGTCACATATTTTTACCTCTGCTTATATTCTAGATCAGATGTAATTACAAAAATATATTTAATTTTGTTCAGATATCTAGATGCATTGTCATGTAGACATTAACTTAGCCAAACAAAATATCCTTATTTTATCATTTTTTCTTTTATTTAGGTATCTAAGGAGTAAATATGTCAATTAGTCATATCTAAATCTGTCAAAATTATGGAAATGATAATGAAATATCTTTATGTATCCTCTCTTCTTCTATTTTGCAAATTTGATATTAGAACTAAATGCCTAAATGGGAGATTTAAAATTAGAGGGGAAAAAAGTTCTCAAATGTTTCAAGATTTACAGTGATTTTAAAATTGATTCAATTCTTAAGCAGTAAACAAAAATCAAACTTTTTATCAGTGTGTTTTGAGGTTTACATATAACCAAGATCTCTGAATTTCACAATAAGCTTTTATCAAAATGCAAACTTTTGTAATGGCAATCATTTATTTATTTTGTTTATTTTTGATGAAATACATTTTAGTTATTTCCCTTTTTTTAACTCTTAACCATATTTGCTATTTATTCATAGATGTCCTGTTTTCAATAAGCTCTATCAAAGTGTAAAACTAGATGGGCCTTTTTCTTTTCTTTAAAACGGAATGGGGCTTTCATTATGCAGTATTCTTAGGTGAATTCTCTTGTTTAAGGAGCCAGAATACAAGAGAGTGCTATATTAGTGTATTATTCTCCCAACAAACAAGCACTGTTCTGTTGCTACCTGCTTGGCCATTGTTTCTGACTGTGTGCTTTGCAGTGGCATTTGGACGGTTTCCTGCTCTCTGCCAGCCCAGAAAGGCATTTCTGTTACAATGGCCCCAAACCACACAATGACGGCATTAAGGATTTATGTGGAGGTTTCATTATTTTCTCCTCTTTTGTTCCTTCCAGGATGTCTTCCAAGCGACCAGCCTCTCCGTATGGGGAAGCAGATGGAGAGGTAGCCATGGTGACAAGCAGACAGAAAGTGGAAGAAGAGGAGAGTGACGGGCTCCCAGCCTTTCACCTTCCCTTGCATGTGAGTTTTCCCAACAAGCCTCACTCTGAGGAATTTCAGCCAGTTTCTCTGCTGACGCAAGAGACTGGTGGCCGTAGGACTCCCACTTCTCAGCACAATACAATGGTAGGTTTCTCATGGATTATTGTGCCTACGCTCACTTTTTGACCCGTCTAGTCTTCTAATAATAGTTTGGCTTCAATCCTTGCCTTATAGTTGTCATCTACTTAGTAGCCATACACAAGATTCACTCCTACCATCTTAGAATTCTTTATAAGTAAACTGATTTCGGTAGGGAGTAAAAGATATGCTATTTTTTGTTTTTTTAAAAATTCTGCTTTTGAGATACTTAGGATTTAATTTGAGGGAAAAGCCTGAAAATATGAAAATAATTTGAGTAACACATTTAAAATTACTCAGCGGGAAAGTTAGATGTCATACTATTTCGTTTTTGTTTTTTGTTTTTTTTTTTAAGATTTTATTTATTATTTCCAGAGAGAGAGGAAGGGAGAGAAGCAGAGAGGGAGAGAAACATCACTGTGTGGCTGCCTTTCACCTGCCTCCAGCTACAGACCTGGCTGGAGACCTGGCTTGCAACCTGGTTATGTGCCCTGACTAGGGAATCGAACCAGTGACCGTTGGGTTTGCGGGTTGGCACCTTACCTACTGTGCCACCAGCCAGGGCTAGATGTCATACTATTTCTAATAAAAGGTTCTTCCAGATAGAGTTACAACAGAGTTTGAAAACTTGCACTATAATAAATCTTTTAAAACATTTTTTCTTTACTCACATTGGATTCCAGTATTCTTTAAAATACTGGAAATATTGAAAATGATATTTCATAAAGACTATAGTTTTCTAATGACCACATTAATTTCTAACTCAGTCCTGTTCATGCTTTTCTGATAATTCAGTAATGTCCTGATGCATCCGATTCCAGAATTTGAAACTTCCAGTAATTTATTTGGCCTTTCACTCGGGGGTCAGAGGAAACTGGTTTCGTAGATGAAAAGCAAGAAGGCAATGTAGCCTCTTTGGCTGAAGCTTAGGCAGCAGATCACAACTAAGGCTTTCAGGTCTGTCTTAGGACTCACATATAGGAAATCCACATGTTGGCAAGGTGGCAGGGCACTGAGCTGCCAGCCAGGCCACCCTTGCCTTTTCCACGTGGCTGTTTGGGTGAATGTCACATTTTTGTGACCTCTCCTTTTCTTCCCCTTCAGGAATGACAATGCCATTAATTTGAACCAGTTTATACCAAAAAAATGTTCTATCACACATTCTCAAACCTTTAAAGACAGCTTTGAGTTGTTTCAGTACTTATTTCTTGCTTTTTCTATGAAATTATTATGCATCCTAACTGTGCATAGTACTGAAATATGCCCACATGTTTATGTTACTGCATAACATCAGTAAAAATGTTCTGGGTATTGAACTGTGTGCAAGATTTTCAACCAAGAATGATGTTTTATCTAACACTTAGGTAGCCTTTATATAGATTTTAAGTGTGTAACATATATTAACTCTTTTCATCATCACACATTTCAGTAAGGTGTTATTTTCAATCCCATTTTACAGATGAGGGAACTGAGGTACAGAGAGGTAAATTAACTTGTCCAGGTCACAGCTAGTAAGTCAGGGAACCAGGGCTTTACCCGGGCAGTTTAGTAGAATCCATATTTAAACTCACTCATTATAAGCTCTTCCCAAGAGCACAGGCATATTTTTATTTGTCAAGTTAAATAACATTGCCTATAATTTCCCCCTTCTCCCATCACTGTGAGTTTATATTAGATGCGTGTAATGACATGATTTTTGGCCTTGTCTCCCAGAGATAAAACTAGGAGAAGAAAGTGGGAAAATGGTAGTGTGTAGTTCACCAGGGAAGAGACACAGGGCTCCTCGTTTGACATTGCATCACTGCTAATGCCCTTTCCCTTTCAATATTTTGACCCTTGCTTTTTCCCAGGGCATACTCTATTGAGACTACTTGGTTTGGTTTTCTTGAAATACCACTATAAGCATAAGCACAAATTTGAAGTGGTCAACATAAATATAACTGGGTGATTGGAAGAAAACCATAAAGGTAAAGGTGTTATTTTAATATAGTCAAGGATGGGTATAAGAAAGGCATATTATGTTACATACTGTAAAATTAGACACTGTCTGCTTTGCACCAAGGTTTTTATTGGGTACTATGGAAATAGATTTGAATCAGATGCAACTCCTTTCCTCCAACAATTCCCTCTAGAGGGGAGGTTTTAAACCAAGATGTATGGATCTGAAAATGAACAGAGAACTCTATATGTACACATGTGTAAATAGGGATATGGTGTTCATGAGATTTCCAAGTAGACCTGTAACCCACATAGGTTACGATCTGCTGTTCTTGAAGTTAAAACAGTTGGAATGCAAATGATTTAACTTAGTTTTACTGACATCACAACTGACAGTTTTCTCTTACTCTGTGTCTAATTGGTTTCTAAATGTGTTTCTCCCTCAAATGTTTCTTGATTCCACCAGTTTTTCATCTGTTGAGTAAGCAGTTGGAAGAGTCCCCTATGTGATCTCAAGTTTTCAACTTCTCTGCTTTCTGCCACTTCCACTAGACTTGTTTCCCTGAGAAATGAGTTAGCTTCCTTACCCCACTTAGGAATCTAATATGTCCTTGTTGCTTATTGGATTTAGTGTAAAACTCTTTATCTTAACATAAAATTCTATATAGATCAGCATCTAGCTATGGCTTTAGTCTCCTTTCCTGCCACATACAGACATGGAACCAATGCTCCAGTCATGCCAGGCATTTGGAATGTATTGGCAAACATACCAAGAGACCTTAAATCACACAGCTTTATTCTTTCTACCTGGAAAACCTCTTTCTTTTTATATTTTACATACCTGGTGAATTGCGTATCTCACAGAATACAAGGTTCAGAAATTGCTTCTTCTTAGATGTTTTCATTCACCTCCTAAGGCAAAATGGTTGCTCGCAGTCTTCTTTTCTCTGTGGCCCGTGTTTATATATTTTCTAATGCCCTGTGTTACAGTTTATGCATATCTACTTTGCTATGCACTCTTTGATGGTATAGTCATGTATATTTGTATTTCTGATATCCAGCATATCGTAGATAATTAACATACGATTGCTGATTAAATGGCAGAGTTTACATGAATGATTGAATATATGTTTTGGGCAAAGTTGCTAAGACACTTTTTAGGTGAATATACTGGTTTTGTAGAAATTTTAGAATTCAGAAAGAATCTACTAATGTAGTAGATTCAGAAAACAGAAAGTATGGCAAAATAGCTTTGACATACTCAAATGTTAAGCTTACTAAGATATATTTTATCCATTTATCAAAATTATTGAATAAATACTTATTGTCTAGATTACTAGGTGGTTGTTGTATTCACATGGCATCTCTTTTTATTTCAGTAGAAAAACATATTTTATATATTTTTCCTATTCAATATCTTTGGAAACAAGAGAATATTTCATTGTCTTTATATCATAGAGTTCAATTAGGGAGAAAACAGCTTTCCAAACTTCATTGCTGATTTTTATGTGACATTCATGCTACACTCTTAAATAAAAAAGAAAGATATTGAGAGGTCTACATTTGTATTTCCCCTATAGTTTAGAGATAACATAAAACCAATGAGTAATAACCATTGTAATAATGGTTTGAAGATATAGAGAGAGACTTTCAATGTAAAATTTAAGTTGGAAAATATTTTGTGAGATAAAATTTCTGTATACTTTATAAAAACTGTTGTCATGTAACAGTTTTGAGAAATTAGGGTCAGGCCCTTTATTCATATTAAGGGTATGCAAGTGCTAACATTTGGAATTGGATCAGCTAAAGATACAAGTCTTCCTTTATTAAATTATATTTCTTATCTTAATATTTTTGAGAAATAAACTAATGCTCTAACTAAGAGCTACTACCAAACAGTTGTAACTGATGAGTGTTCATGCTCCTTCTATTTGCAGAAGGTTTAACTACTATTCAGAATACACCATCTATGAACTGTTTTAAGTGGATTATATACATATATTTATAAAGTACTGTAAGATTTTTATTTTATTTAAGATTTTTTATTATTTCCAGAGAGAGGGGAAGGGAGGGAGGCAAAGAAGGAGAGAAACATCAATGTATGGTTGCATTTCACCTGCCTCCAGCTACGGACCTGGCTGGAGACCTGGCTTGCAACCTGGTTATGTGCCCTGGCTGGGGAATCGAACTAGCAACCTTTGGGTTCACAGGCTGGTGCCTCATCCACTGTGCTACTAGCCAGGGCTAGATTTTTAATCACTACAAGATTGAGACACAGATAGTTGTAAGTATGAAAAAGGTGGTTGGTTGGCTTCTTCTCTGAAGCACTCATAATCTTGCTAAGCAACTAACAGCAAAATTTGATTCTCACAGAATCTTCAACAAGGTAAAAGGCAAGGTTGTCAAGTCTGATTCTGACATGAATGGAAAAGCACTCTTTGGTTTTATTTTTCTTGAAGGTTTGATCTTCTTGCTCCACTTCTTCTTTTTTGTTAACATGGGTTTGGAAGCTGTCACTTCAAAGTTTCAGAGACAAGCAAGGGTCACTAATTTCTGATTCCTTTTTAATAGTAGATATAATGCAGATGGGCTTATTGTATGATGAAGAACTATTTGGAACATGTACTCATGTCAATGAACATATTTACTTATGAGCACCAGAGGGAGTGAGTCTGAAGAAAAGTCAAGTAAAGCATTAGAGACAGCCTGGGGACTCTCAGGTATCCCTGTGGGTGCTTATCTTCTCTTGTGCTACTTCTGTTAGTGAGATTGTTGTTTTGGTGTCAAATGTGATGTGAAATGAAAGTCTTGACCACCTGTGGTTACAGAATTATCAGTTGCCCTTTTTTCCCCGCCACAAAAATCCTATTCTTGTCTCAGCCAAACTCTGTTTTTAATCCTTAAGTCTCTTTTGAGTTGATTAAATGGATTTGTATGAGTGTAGAGTAGCTACTTTCCAAGATTGATTTTTAAAATATAAATATTTATTTTAACAATATATTTTATTTAAAAATAATTTGATTTTCCCACTCTACAGATAGTGGGATTACATATAAATTAAATGCTATGTTTGTATGTAAGTTTTTACTATTTAAAGATCTATTTGATTTGGAAATATGATGTTATAATGTTTTAATATCTTATTCATTGTTTATACTGATAACATTTTCCTGAAATTGTTGAACTCTGAGTATATATTGTGTTTAATGAAAACCTTGTTGTCTTAATGTCTTCATGTCTTAAACATGTCAGGGACACATTACCATAAGGCAACACCCAGTGCGAGTTAGTTTCTTCCTGAACATTAAAAAAAAAAATGAGAGAGAGAGAAAGTTGCTTACTTAAGTTAATATTCTATGGAAGTTGGAAATATAGCTGAGAATCAAGTATAACAATTACAAGGCTGCAACATAATGAAATTCAAACTTAAATATTAAAATAATTCATCCAGTGCACATGCTAGAGAAATGCTTTTACTTGTTCAGGTTCACTGTCAACTCCTGGAATTCTTTATTAACCTAAAATAATTTTAATTGCTCTATTATGGCTGTGTCTTGAAATACCCTTTATGTAAATTTTGCTTATAATCTTAATACATTATTAATGTATTTTTATACTTTTTCTTTATTTAGTTTTATTGAGAGAGAGAGAGAGAGAGAGAGATTTGTTGTTCCATTTATGCATGTATTAGTTGATTCTTTTTTTTTTATTTTAAGATTTTATTTATTTATTTACTGAGAGAGGGGAAGGGAAGGGGAAGGAGAAAGAGAAAGAGGGAAACATCAATGTATGGTTGCCTTTCACCTGCCTCCAGCTATAGATCTGGCTGGAGGCCTGGCTTGCAACCTGGTTATGTGCCCTGGCTGGGAATTGAACCTGCGACCTTTGGGTTTGCAGGCTGGTGCCTTATCCACTGAGCCACCAGCCAGGGCTCATTGATTCTTATATGTGTGCCCTAACTGGGATCAAACCTGCAACCTTGGCTTATCAGAATGATGTTCTAACCAACTGAGCTATCTGACCAGGGCCAGTAATGTATTTTTGATGTGTGACTGATATAATGCTAAGTGTAAATAAAGTACTGTTCAGAAAAGTTTAAAAGGAAAAATGCATGTGTTATTTAAAAACAAGTCACAGAATAAAACCTTAATTATAGTATGGTAAAAATTCCTATTTTATATGGTGGTTTTTATAAACTTTTAATATTCTGGTTACCTTTATACTTTAAACTTAGCTTAAGTTATTGTGAGAGTATAATGCATACTGTTGTTAACATCAGTGTGATTATTGTGCTAGTTCTAATAATGAGAATTTCATTGTTTAGGGAGACCATTCTCCTACACTCTAGACAAAGGTATAATTACTTTTAAATGATGTGGAATGTGCTCAGTTTAATAGCATAGAGAACAGCGTCAGAAAGATTCAGATAAAGTAAGCTTACAAGCCATATGTGCACTGTAGCAGTATAAAATTATGATAGTAGGCAGTATGATTCTATGCACGCATACTGAATTTCACACAGTTTATCTATAAACTGTTGTTTGTGTAAGAGATAGGCTTGCTTATCTGAACAAGGCCAATTCAATTGAAACAAGGTGAAAATGATGACAAGTTTGTATTTGTTCTTTTTATGGTAAATTGATATTTATCATACAATGAAATTACATTGTCATAAACATTATTCTATAAATGTCAAAAATGCCACATGAAGTTGATTATCCAGATATACACCCAGGCTTGTGCTTGAATGTAAGTGGTTCAATCTTTACAGTTTCATTGTTCCTGAAAATTACCCCCAGGGGTAGCAGGAATGAGGACATGTGAACTATAATCAGTTGGGGTCCAACAAAGCCGTTGGATATGTTGTGCAATAGATCAGTTTATCTTTTTGCTATACAATTCCATTATGTCTGGTTGGGGAGGGTCTGATATCAAGTTGAGAAAATGTTGATTTATATGATGTCCACAGTATTTGTGGTTGAATCGACACTTAACTGAGCATTGAGGAATTGATGAATGTACTCTCACATAAAATACAGTTTCGTTTGGGAGTCATGAGATAATTGAAGACACTTAATGAGTCAACTGGAAACCTCCCTATACAATGCTGCACAGTGACAGGGGAATGAGAAAGAACTGATGCTGTGGTAATGGGGAAACATGTGTTTGCAAAGGAAGATTTGGCCAAATGGAATTTAATGATTTATTTAATAGGGAACATTGTGGAAAGATTCAACTCAATACAATGAATACCTATCAGCAGAGATACAGAAGTAAATAATAACTAGTCTCTTTCCTCTTATAGATTCTTGTAAAATATGGATGTAACATAAGCAAATAAGTCACTATAATGTTATATAAAATATTAGAATCCCCATATGGGTTAACAAGTGCTAAAAAATTTACAGTTCAAAGATATCCCATTTGTGGGAAACAAAAACAGATTCCATTGGAATTGTTTCCACAAAAAAATACTAGATGCCAAAATATTTTTAATATATATACATGTATAGATGTTGGATCAATTGTTATTTATGCAAAACCTTTAATTTATAGTATAGTTTTACTTTTGCCATATTTTTTCCAGAATAAATATGAAAGAAAAAAGGTCAAGTTAAAACAACACTGAAGATAAAAGTACATTGTGTAAAGGTCTTAATGTAAAAGGTGGGAAAAGTATTAAAATATGTGCCTCATATTAATAGAAATGAAAACAACTAGGTTAGTTATTAGGGGTTTTTAAAAGATTTTATGCATTATTTTTAGAGAGAAGGGCAGGGAGGAAGGAAGAAAGGGAGAGCAGTACCAACGTATGGTTGCCTTTCACCTACCTCCAGCTACAGAGCTGGCTGGAGACTTGGCTTGCAGCCTAGTTATGTGCCCTGGCTGGGATTTGAACCAGCGACCTTTGGGTTCACAGGCCAGCTCCTATCCACTGAGCCACACCAGCCAGGGCAGTTATTAGGGTTTTAAATATTATTTTTCCTTATCTGGATGACCACCTTGAATGAAGTGGAAAGAGTGATGATCTGCTTGGCTAGGATACCGGAAATAGCAGGGACAGTAAGAAGCTATGCTGGAAATTTAACTTGAATGGCATTTCTGCAGATTTTGTTGAATGGATAAGTATTTACTTTTCATCTCATTTGTTATTCTGGGACCTGAACAATAGGATCATTTGTACTTGGATGTTAAAAATAATGAAAAGTTTGGGAACCAAGCTTCATTGTGTATCATTAATGTTGTGTTTTCAATTCTTCATTAGTTTCTTCCTTTGATTCTTTTCCTCCTTGGCTCCTCTTTTTTTTTTTTTTTTTTTTGCATCTCTCTTTTAATTTGCCTCTATGGAAAACATTCTTAATGGGTCCTCTTGTGGATCTCAATGGAGCCATTATCAGGACGGGAGACAGGATAGGAGAATCAGCATCATTGTGCACTGATACATGCTTCCTTCTTATTTGCATACGTTACCTCTTGGGGCTCAGCCAGACCTTTCTGCAGTAGGCCTAGGTTTCTCTTACTGTATGTGATTAATGGATCAATTGGTCCTTGATGAAGTTTCCATTGATTTTTTAGTTGACAGAGACAGTATAGTGAGTTTTTCACAAAACTATATTTCTTCAACTTATTCAGATCACGTTTTTCTCTAATGATATTTTTCTCTAATGAACCAATGTTAATAGTAAATGGTAAGTTTATTTTTAATGTCCATAATTGGAAAAAAACACTTAGAGTTCTATATTGATTCCCAAATTATTATTTTTTAATCGTGCTTATCAGCAAGTCCAAATGTCTTCCATCTAGTGCTGTAGTGGAATCTTGCACCATTTGTGTGCCTGTACTAGATTCCCTTAAAAATTTTTTTGACAGCCTGTCAATATTTTCTATCAGTTTTTGAATGTTTCTTTAACTTAGTTGATTTTTGTTTTCTTATTTTTTAAGGGAATCCAAGATTAGGCATTTTGCAGTGTTGTGCCGGAATTCTAGGAATTGGAATGAAGTCTACAAGACCCAATAACTCACTTGCCAATGGATCCTCAAAATATTTCCAGTAATACATATTTCCTCTTTGCTGTATCAATTGATACCACTCTCCACTGTACCTAAAGAGGAAGAAGAGATCTTTGTATAGCAGCCTCTTTAAAAAGCATAACCATTTAGCAGTTAGTTTGGATCTTAAAGTGAAGTCATAATGTAAGCAAGAGCATATTAGATTATCATTGCAATTTATTTTTCTCATTTATTTTGGCAATTAGACTCATATAGTGTTCTCTTTTAAAGTACAAAGACAACTGCACGAATTTATAGGGGGTAAGGAATAAGTTAACAAATAGAAAGGAATTCTATAGGATAGAAAATCTGTTAAGAAGATGAGGAGAGGTACATTTAAGAGAAATGATTCTTTAGGAAATAACAGTATGTGTTCAAAATTCTGAGAATACTGTCGGTATGCCACATTAGGTGCATTTAAAAGCATTATGTGTATTTAAATTCTTTTTCCTCCACAAAGTCTGATATGTCCATAATATGTACCAGCCTTAAAGCTGATATTAAATTTATGAGTATTTTCAGTATACTACCAGTTTTGATCATCTTGTGCCATTTTTCTCCATTTTTTGTTTTAGAAAATAAATTGTATCTTTTTTCTGTTCTCCTTGTTATGAGGGCAGGTTCTTTGGAATCTGAAATAGGACATTTTTATAAAGCTAAGTAGACAATGGAACAGGTCCCTTTGTTTATGTACCTTCTTTGTCCAAAGATACAATGGTTTTTCTTAAATTTCATATAGACAAGTTGAGAGATAATCTACATGAACAGCTGAGGTGTGGATTTTAGGAGAGCAGCCTTGGCCAGCTCTGTGACACTGGCACTGCGTTGAGGAGTAAATGACCACAAGTGACTGGATTTGGTGTCTTATTTAGTCAGAGCTGCTTCTGTGGTAACAGAGCAAACAATGTTATCATTCTATAGAGAAGTAGTGTTTACTTCAGTGTTTCCTCTTAGCTCTTCAAAATCCAGCCTGTCTCCAGATAAAACAGTTAATCTTGTTGGTCGATATCCCTAAATGAGAAAATAATATTCTAAGAGTCAATAAAACATCTAAAATGAAGGTAGGATCTGAAAACTGGTATAATTGCAAAGATACTGTGAAGTAGCTTTGTAGATATTCATAAATATAAAATATATACTATATTAGAAAGCCAAAACCTGTATTAATGGCTAACAAAACACAAAGCACAATAACTTACAGTTAATAACATTCTTAAGTCTCGCAATCAGCTCTCCCGCCACCCTGGGCCTAAATAAACACATCTGCTGGAGAGGGGAGATGGCTGGGATGTTATACTATCCATCTTCAGGCTTTGTGGCAGTGGCTGGAGTGTTTTACACACTCGGGACACAGAGCCAGAGAATATGCTTCTTCTGTATCTGAGATTCTGATTTCCCCAGGGTCACCAGGAGAACAGACAAAGCAACTTAGAAAGTCTTGTGTGAATATATCTCACAGCCTATCAGATCATTGCCACTCAACTATGGGCGATTTCAAATAATCAGCACTCTTTAGAATATGATATTTAATATTTACTAATAATATCAACATGTGATACTTCCTGTTTTCTACGTACCAGCCACCCTACCTTTATTAGGCCATTTTATGTCAACCCAGTAAGTTCAGCAACTGTGATTACCCCTGTTTTACTGATGGAAAACAGTTTTGGTTGAAGTGATTCATCTCACAGGTAAGTGGTAGAGTTTGGATTCATGACTCTACAATCCAAGCACTTTAATATCTGTGCTCAGTGCCTTACCACTCATACAGACATTAAAATCATCTTTATAGTTTATCAGAATAAATACCTTTTAAAAGCCTTTAAAAGGACTTATAGGGAATTGTTGCTTGATTATTGTATCTTAACTCTGAGATAACTTGAGTAGACCAAGAGATTTAACTATTTCAGGTGTACTAGAAGTTTTATGTAGAATGTTAGGCAATATATGTCTTTCCGAAGGATTATTTGCTATACCTTTCACATAATGATTAGCATTAATTTGTGCTTTGGCTATACAAATGTTGGCTTAACATGGTTTAGCACATGGCTATTGGTGAAAAAAATTACTATTTTCCAAGTCTGTTGTTTGATATCTGCCTGGCAATTGGCAAGTTATTCTAATTTTCTGCATCTTGTTTTTTGCCATCTATAAAATGGGGATGAGAATAATCAATAGTATCTAACTTACACACTGCTTATAATGTTTAAAGTCAATATATATAAAGCATTTTGGTGCCTGGAATATATTAGGAACTTAGTGTTATTTATTAATTAAACAAATGTCTAAAAAAATGTACATTCTGTGATCTCAGAGAATTAAATATCATATCTTTTTAATTCTTATAAATTTAAGTAACCTACAAGAAGATTTTAAGAGAAAATATTTTGAAATAAGAAATGTATTAGAAATTTCAATCTCTTGTCATTAAAAGCTTTTATAATACTTTTAACTATTTAGAAAAGAGGATCATTTTTTACCTGAGATTCTGTTTCTCAGTCAAATATTTACAACATATTCAGTGATTATAAATATTATTCATTGCTAAGTTTTTGTTAATGTTGTGTAGGCTTTTCATCAAATGCAATCACCACCACAACCAGTCCCTTCAGAACTGCATTTTAATATGATTATGAGATGTGAAATGCAGAGGTACAGAGCTTAAATTCACCTTTAAACAGGATGAGTTCCACCCATAATTGCACATTTTGTGACATGTGTGATGTTGACTTTGTTTTGTGACATCTCTTTGTAGCTTTGTTTCTCATCTGAAAATGGCATCATAACAGAACCTCCCAGCATACAGAGGTGGTGTGAGGATTGAATGTAGAATTCTCAGAAGTGGCTTTGAACCATGCCCAGCATGTAGCACGAACTTGATGGAGGCTGTAGTTTTTGAATAATGTGTACCCTTTTGGCTAATCACTCTTAATTACCAGAACAAAACCCTGTGTTTTCTTCTGGGCTCCCAATACTCATGGTTTCCATTTAGACACCTGGAGGAATGTCACCCATTTTTTATTTTAAGTGGTTGTATTTTAAGTGGTCCTTACCAATAAGTTCTGTCAGTATTTTAGATGTAATTTGTAATTCCTCTTTTTTTTTTTTTTTTTAAGATTTTATTTATTATTTCCAGAAAGAGAGGAAGGGAGAAAGGCAGAGAGGGAGAGAAACAGAGAAACATCAATGTATGGTTGCCTTTCACCTGCCTCCAGCCACAGATCTGGCTGGAGACCTGACTTGCAACCTGGTTATGTGCCCTGGCTGGGGAATCGAACCAGCGATCTTTGGGTTTGCAGGCCGGCTCCTTATCCACTGTGCTACCAGCCAGGGTGTAGATGTAATTCCTCTTGAACATGAGATGCAAAGTCATTTAAAAGAAAGAGCTGTTTGGCCCCCTTGGGGTCATATGTCTGTCTCGTTCAACACTGTATTTCTAGAGTCTAGCACTGTGACTGACACACCGCAAGTTTCTCGCAATAGTTGAATGGATGAATGAACATCTCCAGCACCGGCGCTCATAGAAGACACCTTTTCTTCTATGTTGAAAGTATGATCTTTAAATCATACATAGTTGATAGAATGAATAAATGCAATAATTAACTAGCACAGTGCTTATCATGTAGTCAATATTCATTCAGTTCATGTGAATTCCCTTTCCCTTCCAAATCTCTCAGACCATTCTCCAGATCACTCATAGAAGATCACAGCATTCTTCTGTAGCTTCACATATTTCACTTAGGTTACCAGAGAAAAAGAACATCAACACAAACAAGACAGCAAAAATAGTTTGGAATAGAACCATCTTTAAACATTGCTTAAGTTTTCTTGCATGAATATCCTAGAAGCTACAAAATAATTTTTTTTAAGGATGTGGCTAATGAGGTTCTTGTTTATTACTGTAGTTTTATTAGTATATCCACTTCTGTTTTGTTTTTAATGTTTCCATACATTCTAAAATTTGTTCGGGAAATTTTGGAGGTACTGTGGGGAATTTAGTCCTTTGTTTGTTAGTATTGTGTTTATTGCTTTTTAGTCCTTTAATCTCTCATTTCTGTTTTCCCATAAGGGCAGTTTGAGATGATGAAAACGGGATGGGATATGGATAAAGGGAATGATATAATGGATTTATATAACAGCTCGACCTGTCAAAAATATGACATGTTGCGTCTAAAACTGTCACACCTAACCAAAATACGTTCATCTCTAGCTGTTCATTCTTGCTGATTAAACATATTTCTCTGCTTTTGTTTTAATGAATAAAAGTTTGACTTGTCACTTCCCTAATGGGCTTCAGGGGATCTTTGTATTTCCTGTCATATAAACTCTTCCCTGTTCGTTTATGTCCTCTTTAGTGATTCTATAATTATTTTTGTTTTACATAGATAGAAACATGTTTTTCTTTCTTTTTTTACATATGGTGTTTTGCTTCATGCAGAGAGAACTACACAGATGACATTTTTAATCCAAATTTTATTCAGTTTTACATTTTTATGTTTATAACCCTGACTATCTCAAAAATGTCCTTACCTAAAACACTTCATCATTTCATTACTAGATTTATACCCATTAAGATACATCAGATTTCTTAAGGATAATCTTTGAGCAGAATTTAGTGGGACATGCTTTGAAAACTATCATTCTTAGGAATGTAAATCTCGAATCACAGAACATCAGTTTAATCTCTCCCCTTGACAACTTAACACGACAGATTGAAATATAAAAGCCAACACAAGTGGGATCAATGGATTATCTAAGTCCCTGAACATCTCTCTTAAATTGGGGGACTTGACAGAGTGGTTGTGAGAGGGATGTGTATTGTGTGTTCCTTGACATGTGCAGAGCATTAAGTTTTCTAAGCTGAGTGCTGAGTAGATGCCCTCTACCTGGATGTGAGGCAGGGAGAAAGATATGGGGATGGAAATGAAACAGAAAAAAGGGGGGCTGTAGGAAGAGAGGGAGAGAGAGATTTACATGTGAGAACTCAGAGGGCTTTGTCATGGCAATTGTATAAAGTGATATTCAGTGCGAATCGACTTGAGCATGTCCCCGGATATCAGGCGGTTTACAGACTCCAAGAGCAGAGATTACTGCTTTATCTTGTCATACTAAATTAATGTGGCAGCACATTGTTAAACACTGGTGACCTCTTCATCTGGGGAAATTGCTGCTGCCTGGAAGAGAGATGGTATTCAAGTCTCTCTCAGTCTGTCTGTTGGCCTGCTGAGCTTGCGTGCTGTGTGTGTGTGTGTGTGTGTGTACACACAGAATGCTAAAATCCTTAAAGCATTTTAGGGTTAGACTGTTACTGTTTTTAAAATTGTTATATACAAAAGTATTATATATTAAGATGACAACAGACAAAGTGCAATTAGATAAAATAGACATTTTAGGTAGAATAATAAGATTTTATTTAACCAATGTTATAAGCATGGCATGGTATCTTTATACATCAGTACATTGGAATTAAGAATATGTTTGCTATTATTTAGTTTCTTTTATTCTACAAATAACCTAGTAATTCGTGTAAGAGTATATTTTTATACTTTTCATAAGAATTGATTGGTAATAAAGAAATAAGGGAAATAAAGCTCAGGCACTGGTTCTCCCACTAGTTGAAGAGATAGCTCAAAAATATTAGCAATGGTATTATGTCTTATTAGAAGTATCCAAGTTATCTCTTCCAGAGTTTCCCAGGTATAGCTTTGTTCCTCAGATTCTTTGTATTTTTCTTTTCTTTTTTCTTTTTTCTTTTTTTTTAGATTTCATTTATTATTTTTTAGAGAGAGGGGTAGGAAGAAAGGCAGAGAAGGAGAGGGGCATTAATGTATGGTTGCCTTTCACCTGTCTCCAGCTACAGACCTGGCTGGAGACCTGGCTTGCAACCTGGTTATGTGCCCTGGCTGGGAATTGAACCAGTGACCTTTGGGTTTGAAGGCTGGCACCCATCCACTGAGCTACCAGCCAGGGCCTAACAAAGAATTTTTAAAGTGAAAGCAATTTGCTTATGTTCAATATTTTCATAAACATAGTGTTGTTTTCTTCAAAGAAAATAAAATGACCAAAATTTTCACCAAGTTGCCTTGTATGCTATGTATTATTTGGGAGCTAATATTAGTATGGCTATTGAATTCAGTCTTTTTTTTTTCTTCTTCTCCTGTTGTCAATTTTTTCTTCCCCAGTATTTTTCATCAGTTTAGATCAGTGGTTTTCAATCTCCGTGCACCATGGCATATTGGTGTGCTGCAAAAAATTTTAATACATGCTATACCTGACTATTTAGTCAGGGCCACTGACCTCTTTTCCCTTAGATTGTCAAATTTAAAAAATGACAATAGCCAACACAACAGTACGTACCTGCTTTGAATCAATCAAAACTATACCTATTTTTTGTCAGGTTGACAAAAATATATTTTTTGGTGTGCTGCAGAATTTGAGTAATTAGTTTGCCATGAGATTTTTGAAAAAGTTGTAAATTTCTGGTTTAAGTACATTAGCAACTCTTGGTTAAAATAGAGAATCACTGAGTAGCCACCCTTTTCTATGTTGAACTATTTCTATCCCTGAGAAATAATTCTTTTAGTTAAGTTCAGGGCTTAGAAGTAAATTAATATGACATTTGCTTTCCCCTATCCCTCACTTTCTATTCCAATGTATTTAATAAATATGTTTATAAAGTACTCTACACACCGTATATTAGAACATTGAAGGCTTCATTTCAGATAAATTGGGAATTTGATACAAGAAGTTTTAGAATACAGATGCAATTTTATACCTTACAAAACAGCAACATATGAATAAGTAACAGGATAGGACCCAGGAAACATTTACTATTACCTCCTAACTCAAAACCAGTCTTGGGGGAACAGGGAGTACAGTGTGAGGGATAGGCAGCCATAACCACCAGATACATGGAATAGTAGAGAGCCCTATTCTGGGACTGGATGCCTGTAATAAGTAGACTACTTGAACACTAGAGATTCATTTTGAGATATTTGTTATTTAGAAAATCAATGTGATACAGGATTTTACACCAAAAAATAAACAAACATAAAAACTAGGGGAAAGATGGAAATATATATAAGCAGACCAACAGAGAAATTCTGTAAAAGAAAAGTAAAAATGGTTGACCATTATCACACTAAATATAAATGGATAAACTTTCATTTGAAAGATTAATATTGTCTAAATGTATGTAAGTGTAATTTTATGCTTCTTAAAATGTCAAACATATAAAAATAACATGAAATGTTAAAAATAAAAGAAAAGGTAAAAATATAGTGCACATCCACAAACAGAAGTCAGATATAGCATTATTATTATTAGACCAAGTTGGATCAAATGCCAGGGATGGAAGCCTTTTATGTTGTTAAATAGAGATGAAGTATCATGAATATTTATATATTGAATGTACTATATAAAACAAAACATGACTTTAATACATTAATATATAGAAGTGGAATATATTAAAAATATGGGGTGTTTACAGAAACAAAGTATACTGAGAGGTAGTATTATTTTTCACAGATGGATTAGACTGAAAACAAATAAATACAGATTATTTGATAAACGTAGTTAATAAGATTAACTTAATATGTTTCTATTTATGAATCACTTGAATAATTTTAGAATTATACACTACTGAAAAGTATTTTGTTAAAATAAAAATCAAAATTTAACTTCAAGCTGTTTAAAAAGTAGTAGCATATCTGTCTTCCCTCCATCCCTTCCCTATTCATTTCTCTATTTTTTCTTCCTTTCTTACTACCAAGACAGGACATTGGAGCATTCAAGATAAAAAGGGAAAATTTTTCCAGAAATATAGAACTTAAAGTGATCTTCTGAAGCCCTTAGTTATCCTATTGAAAGACTTTAAACAGAAGACATCCTTAATAATACAGAAAAAATGGTTTACTTAATATTCTTTTGTTTCTTCAGAACAATGAATGATTCTCTTTATAATATCTTTTTGTATACTACTGTTTTAAGTTAAAACATTATAATTTTTGATTATTGAACAGAAACTTCCTGCATTGTTTTAATTTCTAACTCCCATGGACTAGTAGGACTCCCTCTTATCCATTTATGACTAACATTAGGCAAGCTTCACATTTTCATCTTGCAACTTGCCAAGAAAACTCATTACCCTATGGTCATAGCCTTAAAGTTGGGCCATGATGTAGTGGAGATTGATGGCTAACTCTTAAACTCTTCCCTGTACCTACAAAATGTCTGTTCAAAGCACAGGAAGCCTGAAGTTTTTAAGCTATAAATGAGTAGGCACCTACTAATTCTTGTCCTTCCCTTTTTTGTACCCAGTGTTTTGAGTTGAAAAATAACATTGGTCAGGATTTCAGGGAGTTTGTATTACTTACAATCTGTCTTTTCAAAGCCTTTTCTCATCATTCCTTTCCCTTAGGTTCAATTTTAAAATAGCTCCCTGGAGGATATATTTCGATCTGCAGAGTCGTTGGACTCATCTTGAGCCTCTCGGGTTCCCCTTCCATCTGAATATCTTGGGATCACCTCTTCATTCCGTCTCCTTTCTATAACACAAGCTTTTGCTTCAGTTCTCTTCCATGTTGCTACTTATTATATTTTAATTTCTCTTCTATACGACAGGCCTTTACCTACTGATAAAACCTGTCCTGTCTTTCCCAGATGTACTATTACCATTCCTTTCATTTTAGGGTACTTTAAAAAAGACAGTAGTTTTTGAGGGCACATCTGAAATGCCTTGAAGTTTCCAAGAGCAACTAGGCTATAGCGTTCTCTGAGAGTGTTTCACTGAACCCAATTGCCTCTGAGCTACCAGGAGTTCACAATCAGCAATGACCCCCGAAGGACCAATAGAAGCATTGAGATTGATTTCCTCTTTGAATAGCTATGGTGTAAATTTATTAAGCATAAATAAAGAAACACTAAAATGCTGTTTTTGTGAGACTATTCACCTAAGAATTCAGATAAGGAGATACCATTTTGAATCTCACTGGAAATGAATTGTCTTTAGGTTTCTAGGCCAGATAAAAACTATCCTCATCTTTTTCTTCTTTCTGATATGATTTGGCTTTATGCTTATTTCTCATTCCTTGATGTTTCACACAACAGAATGTAGTTACATGAATCACCATCTTCAAAGAGCCTACAAGTCAATGTTTCTTCTTATTCAGACAATTTGCTGAAAAGTCTCACAGTTAACTATGCTTTTACAGAAGAGCCCTTAGCTTAATTATAAAGTCTGTCTGGTGAAAGCCTTAGGTAATCAAATTATTAGAAAGATTTTTTATTTAATAAGTTAAGCATTGGTGGCACATTGGCCAGTTAACCACATGTAGCTTTTCAAACATGCTTCATGAATCTTTTAAATTAAAGCACGTGTGCTTTATGCAGCCCTTCCACAGTGATAGTTATCTTTTTCCAGTAAGCCCCTGTATATCCTTTGTACCAAAGAAAATACAATGATCTAATCTGAATCAGAAATAAGAGATTGTCCAATTTAAGAATGAATGTTATATGGTAGTTGCAGTATACATAAAGAATTTACAATTGACCTGTAAATGAGAATGATTTCCTCAGCTAGCAAACATACAAACTGGTACTTTATAATAAAGATTTATTAACATGTAAATAAATGGTGTATTGTTATGCCAACAGTGACATTAGTGTTAATTCTTAGCCCTAAAATTAAATGCTCAGAAATAAGCTATAATAAAAAGCACAATATCAACCTTGAGTTACAATGAAAAAAAATGTTTCCTGCTAACTTGAATAATATAACTTTTTAAGAATGACCTCTTTTCATTTGTTAAAGCTGCCTCATATGAGGAAAGTAAGATATTAAACTAAACTTTGCTAATATTTTACATGTTTAGAGATTTTGAGAGCAAGGGTCATTTTGTCTGTGCATTTGGTGGAAACATATATCCCACTAGCTTAGCTTTAATTGTCACTGAATATGAAGGCAATCTGCCAGGGATATTCATCACCCCTTTGATTCCTAGGCTACATTTGGTTAGTGTAGCTGGCTAGATTTGTACCTCTTTTTCCTGTACTTCTATCCAGTCTTCCGCATTCTTTTGAAGACAGTCATCTTCTCAATTGTTCTATAATCAAAGATATTTTAATAACTTTGTGATAGAACTCCCATGCTATATAGCAACTAGTTACCAATAGTACAGTGAAATAGTAACATGATCATATAAGTGTATATCTATGATTTCATAGTACAAGAAAATCATAGGAAAAAACTTGTTTATTTTTTTTTATAGTTCTGCTGGTCTATACCTAGAACAAATACACAGGTTTGAAGTTTTTTGAATGCCTTTTCTTATACCAAACCATAAAAACACTATTTTCAGGTAATTTTTATAACAAATCATGTAATTTCTGGAAGAAGAGAATCAGTCTTGTGATCTGTGTGCTTGTGCTTGTACTTTTGACTATTCATGATAAAATAATCATAGAATTGTTAACAAGTTGAAGGTATGGAAGTAGATAATACAACATGTACAGAAGATTCAGTGAGAATAAATGCAATAATGCTTGTGTTAAATCAAGCTCTGCAGAGATGTTATACTGCAAAATGTTCTTAGAATAATCAGGACAAAGAGAAGACAGGAAGAAAATCTATTGTCATAGACAGGGCCCTCTTGTCCCTTAGGCACTGCTGACATGGTACCAGGAGTCCACAATACTGTCAAGGGCCATTGAGAATGTTTTGGTTTCCTTAAAAATCAGAATAGAAAAAGTGAACTTATGAGTTGAAGAAAGTTCTTTAATTTAGAGTTCATATGTATTTGTTTTTATACCAGTGGACTCGGAAAATGTTTTTAAAAATATTGTATTGCATTGCATTGTATTGCATTTTGTATTGTGCTGTATGTATGTTTGTATGTGTTTCTTTGTTTTCTTATTTATATTTTTGAAGGGAAGAGGTTTATGAAGACAAAAATGCTTAGGGCCCAGGAAAGTTATGATGTGGCTCTGATGGTGGGTGAAACACCTAAAACAATTTTGAAAAAATGTTCAAAGGTGCCTTTTATAGAGAACCTCAACTGTTTTCCTTCTTTCTTATCATCAATCCTCATATCCACTCATTTAAATTCCATGGATAATCATTCTCTGACTGCAATTGGAATGTCATTTTTATTCAGTTCATTTTGTTATCACAGTCCTTTAGTAGCTTAAATTGTGATGTTGAACTACTGATCTTAATATTCATTTACTGTCAAGTTCAAAACAAAGATCAAGTTATTTATCAGTTTAGACCCATGTTAACTAATTTATATATTGCATAAAACGTAGCTATTATACAAATAGGTAACTATGTAATGCAATTAACAATCAGACAAAGAAAATAAATTTAATAGAAAACTAATAAAACAAAAATGATGTTGTTTAGTACTTTTTATCTTTTCATATGCTTGTATTTATTCTTGCTGGATAGTTTATTCAGACATAAACAATCAAAAGCTAATATCAGTGAGATAATTTTTATTATAATTAGGATAATTTTAGTTTAGTATATGTACTGTATATACATAGGCATTTAGTTTCTTTAAATATTCCTTTCCAAGATAGTATTATTTTTGAAGAAAATATATGACTTCAAATTTTGTGTTTAATAATTTAGAAAAAAACACAGTACTTCCTTCATCTAATTTTGAATAGTTAAGTATTTTTGTTACATTCAAATAGCTACAGATTTCCATGGTGGATAAAGGGATTTTTATATGATCCCTGTAATTATGAAGAGATTTCCTTAGTGAGTGAAGTACCTCATTTATGAACCTCTACTGGAAAAAAAATACATCACTGTAAATCTTACATAAGTAGCAATAGTGAAAAAATTGAAAGATCAGTAAAACTAGAAATCATAGCTAAGAAATAGGAATATAGTAAAACCACTGGGAATGGCACAAATCCAATTTAGAATAAAATTTAGCACCAACTCCTATTTTTATATCCAAACATAGCTAAAAGGAAAAGTCAGTTGAATAGTTATTGTGGGTTTGTGATAAGAATGCTAGACCTTATAGGTTAGCTAAAAACAGGCTTAGCTGTGGTGTTGGACTTTGCAAATGCATCTACATCAGTTTTCTGGTACAGCCTAAGTAGTTTGAAATACTGCATGTTTGCATTTTAAAAGCTTTATGTAATGTTATATGCGTATAAATATATATTTATATTCAGAATTATTTTCTTATTTTAATTACCCTTTATGATGTGTATTGTTACATGCTTTCATGCTTGGAGGAAGAATAGGTAGAGTTAGTTAGAATTTGTATAGAGTTTGTATTTGCTGAGGAAATGTGTTAAGCTTTGAAAGATTTATAATGGATTTATAATGAAATCCCCCTGCCCCAAATTAGAACCTTGGCATAGAAGAGAAGTTTGGAAATCAGGTATAATTCTCACTGTACTAAAATTACTGCTACATTCCCCCATCTCCATAATATTCTAGTTGAACAACAGATGGTCTCTCAATACTGTGTTAAATCTATGAGAAATTGTTCAGCTTCCCTTTTCTTATGGCATAGACTTCTATATACTCTTTTCTTCATTTCATTTTTAATCACTTATTTTTCAGTCTTTGTCTCATTTTATATTCAGCCCTTATTTCGGTACTCTCTTTGACATATTGTAGACACCCTGTATGCATTATGAGTTACCAGTATGGTAGGAGAGCATTGTCCCAAAGGAAGTGATCATGTTTTACCTAAATCTTAAATGCTTCATCCTGCAGTGTAATGACAAGGGAGAGAAGTCAATTCCATTAAACTAAGATTTATTGAATATCTCTTATGTATAAAGATTATTGGATGCAAACTTAAAAATGGTGCATTTCATTCTCTGCAAATTCATAGTCTTGTGGGGAAAATGGGTGCACACATACATCCTAAGGAGTAATTTGGTAATATTGTGGTGAGTGTTATAGACAGAGGAATTTGTGATATGTTATGGAAATTTATGGGGGAAGGGCAAGAAAGGAAGTTGCTGAACAAATGGTTCCTAAACAGTGTTTCTCAAAATGTGGTCTGTGCTACCTACTTCACTTGAGAATTCTTGTTATGAAAAGAATATCACCTGAATTAACAGGGTGCTTAGTGATATAGTTGATTTCCATTCTGGGGCAGCTACTTGGGGCCTGTGCCTGAGGGTGACTTCTCTAGAGAACCATGGCATGCTTCCATATACATGAGTCATAGTAAAGCAGAAGTGAGTGGGATTTTAAGAGGGCACTAGGGTGGTATGTGGATGGGTTTTATTAAGAGTCCTAAGTAAGGCTTAGTTTTAAAGAAGGCCTTCCTTAAAAGTAAGATAATTAAGCTGAGTCATCTAGGACAGGTATGATTTGAGCAAGTGAGTTGGGTGAAGAGAAATTGAGGGGAAGGAGGTAGTCCGAGTAGACTCAAGGAGAAACCCCATCAGAAGGAGCAAACCTTCTAGTTAAGGTTGCGAAAGTTAGGTAGTATACCACTGATACTACTATTTCTGTCTTAACAGAGAATTTCTAGGTGTGCATGTGGAAAACTTAGTACTTAGTAGTAATACAAAGAAAGTGTTATTATCCCCATTTTGTGATATAGAAACCAAAGTGTAGATAGTAAAACGAAGTTACACAGACAGCGAGAATGGGTCCTGACTCAAAAGATCATGTTTTTATGGGGAAGAGTTGAAAAGGTAGAGTAAGTCCCAATGTGAAGGGCCTTGAATCAAAAGTTTGGAGTTTATATAACTTGTAATTGTGGGGGAATGATGAAAGTTTGTGGAAGCACAAGTGGTGTTAGTAAAATCCTGTGTCACGAACTAAATATTAGTATATGGTTTAGACTCTAAATATGTATCTTAAGGAAAAAGAAAAAGTTGAGTCCTCATTTGATTTCAGACTTGATCTAAGCAAAGCTGAGCTGGTTTAGTCTAGGGTGGGATAAGAACAAAGGGAGGTAGATGTCCTGTTTAAGAAAAGCCTTCAAATATTGTGGCTGGTACTTGGCTTATTTGTAGTTTAGAGAAGCACAGCAAGTGTCAAGTAAGTTCTGTAGAAATAAAAATCCAAACTTTTTTGTCCATTGTGTATCAGGAAAAAAAGAAACCCTGTTACACATAATCCAGGCTTGGCTTATACAGACATTGCCAAAAACAAAAATTGAGGAGGTGTTATTAGGAGTTTGGGAAATGACCAGGCTTTCTGTGTTTACTTTTCTTGATCAATATGAAAAAAAAAAATTTATGTTTCACAATACTTGCAGTTTATTGTCTTCTCAGTCTTAACATTATTTATTCAGCCCAGCCAGTCAGATTGAGGCAAAATCAGATGAATAATTAAGCACTTTGGAGAGATAAACAAAAAGAAGCTTTTGCCTTGTTGTTTCCACACATACTGAGAAGAGTTGCAAAATAGACCAGTTCACTGAAGGCAGAAAAGGTAAAATGTGAAATCTGGATTCAGTCAGCTAATTTTAAAAGAAGTTGAAGTTTTAACACATTTGTTGAAAAAAAGCAAAGAAAAAGGAAATAAAGAAGAAAAGAAGTTAGCTATATATACATGGATTTTTATGTCATTTCTTTATATTTTCTTCAAAAGGTCATTGTCTTTTCAATTGAAGTTAAAATTACCTGGTCAGCAGCTTTATTGCTTTATTTTACACATACATACACACACACACATATACACATACACACACATATATGCACAGACACAAATACATATATACATATATACTTAGCAATATAAGTCAAATTTTATATTAGGTGTATATATGATGTAGAATTTTTTTGAAACTGTCTTCTTTGTTATTTACTCCCCGCTAGATCTTAATTTATAGATCTGCTTTCCAGAGTAAAAGATACCACAGTCAATTGGACGATGGCATGGTGTCTAAGGGAAAACTTACTTCTCATCATAGGAGCAGACTTTGGCCATTTAGTCTGTTTCAGTGGTAGCAAATAATAAATATTCCTAATTTATCTTACTGTAATTTCAGATTTTTTAATGTGGACTATTTAAAGAAAAATAAAATGGTAATAGTTTTAGAATGACTAAAGATTGAAGGTAAGACCAGTTTTGTTTTCTTGTATTTGTTAGGGAGCCGCTAGGAATGATTGGATGGAGCAGAACTTAAGCAGTATTCTTGCCATTACAATGGCATAAAGAACCTAAAATGGAGCTAGAAACAAAAGACAGACACATCTCACCCTTTGACCTGTCAGTCCTGAGCCTAATCCTCCCGTATCATCACCAGGCATTCCAAACATCACAAGCAAAACTAGAATAGCAAAGAAGGGAAGCCCTTGAAATTCTGCATGTATCATCTTCACCAGCTGGGAAAGAAAGACTTTGTAACTGTCCCGAGGTCTGGAAGGGAGAGGAGGAGGGGGAGCCTAGAAACTAACAAAAGCATATAACCTTGAACCCCAATAGTCTGCGTACTCAGATTACCCGAGCGGCCACTTGGAGCCAGATGCTCAACTATATAGAACAGACTTACTAACAAGCTTTTTAACAACTTTATTTCCTCGCTATGTGGGGCATTGAGACTAGCCGGGTGCCTTCTTACAGCTTTGTGCTCCTATGTGTTTCATAAATAAACTTGCTACCTCCTTTCCACCATACGTGTTGTCTCTCACCTAAAGTCTTCTTTTGCCAGCAAAACAAGAACAGAGGAGAGGCAGCCACTGGTAACTCAGGTCTCCCTGGTAACATATTTACCACTCACAGACCTACAGAATTTAAAACTGGCTTTATGTCTTAGATGGCTTTGAATTCACATACTTTGCGATGGGAAAACGAAAGTTCGTAGAGGTTAAGAAGCTTGTTTAAGATCAAAAGTAGGGAATTTTGCTTTCCTGTGTGGTGACAGAGCTAATGCCAACACCGCCCAAAAGAAGATGATGAAAGTGGGCCAAGAGCAACAGCTGGTTTGGGTGACAGAATGCTGAGTTCACATTTCTATATGCTAGGTTTGAGATACGGAGATACTGAGGTGGAAAACAGATGATTGGAAATCTGTGATTGAACCTTTCCTGCCAAGAGATGGAAATGTGAAAACTACCTGCACAGATGCAAGTTTTGAAGTTGTGATTTTAAGAAGCATCATTTATTCCATAGATACTCATTGAGAATTTACAATTCCCCAAGGAAGTAAACTTAAACCACATTTATCTATCATCTATCTATCTACCTACCTATCATCAGCTATGTAATTGTTGTTTCCTTATAGTTGTCTTCATTCCCCCCCTGTAAAACTACATTTTAAAGCTTGAAGTTGCCTTGGAAGAGGCAGGGAAGGGAGAAAACAAGGAGTGTATGGCCTGGGGAAAGCAAGGAGGTAAATTATGACTGTATCACTAAGTGGAGTGGAGAGTGTCAGGTCCAATCTTGCTGGATGTGAGACCACCAGGTGGTGATAGCAGGGAGGGCCCTCACCTGGGGGCAAAGAAGAACTTGCACAAGCCTTCAGGAGGGTCTGCATGCCTTGTAGTAGCAGGCTAATGACCACATGGCTGGGTGGCTAAGAGTGTCTGTGCACTCACACACAGATGGCTCACCCTTTTCACAGTTGCTCTTAGGTTAACAACCGAAGAGAGTCTGGACGTTTCTACATCCACTCTTCTGCTTCCACGTGGCCAGGTGCTGAGGGTGTGGGTGTTGCCACACACGTTTTTTCTGCCCTCCCACAACAGCAGACAGCAGTGTGCACACTGAGCTAATGACGAGGGGTCTTATGTGCACATTGGAACAAAGGAGGCTCTATGCCCAAGTTACATCAGGGCTGACATCAGCCTGTTCAAAGTTGCTAAGTCAGACACGTCCGGAGCCCAGCGTTCTGGAGGCCCTGGGAGAGGATGAACTCCAAAGCTAGCTCCTCAGCTGACTGCATAGGAAGGCCCAACCATGTACAGACGGGGAACTTACTCTGCCCTAACAGAGAGTGATGATAAAGTTTGTGGATCCTCTAAAGGGGCTCTAAGTTTTTCCTACAAACTGCATGGAAAGATCTTTCATAGATAATGTCACGATCATATCCCTGAGAGAGAGGAGCAGCAAATTATTATGGCTTGCTGCATACATTTTAGAGGATTTAAGGTCAGAACAGGCAGTGAGTGCCTGGTATAAGAATGAACCACAGACAGTGGGCCATCAGAAATCTAGGAGAACTGTGTGGTAGCTGCAAATATATTGAAGAAATTATGAAAGATATTAGATTCAACTATTAGAAGATTAATCGTATTTCCTGTGGGGACTCCATATGATGTTTTTCTGTTTTTTTTTAAATAGACATATAGTTAACAATTTTGTATTTATGCCTCATTATAGTGTTTGGAGACTAGTGTTCAAAATGTTATTAGGAGTTTGAGAAAACTGCTTAATTTTCATTTTGAAGTACAAGTCAAGGAATTTGAAATATAAAATATAGCCAGTTAAAAATACACCTGGCCCTGGCTGGTGGCACAATGGAGAGGGCGCCGACCTGTGAATCCAGAGGTTGCTGGTTTGATTCTTAGCCAGGGTAACATAACCAAGTTGCAAGCCAGATCTCCATAGATGGAGGCAGGTGAAAGGCAACCACACATTGATGTTTCTCTCCCTCTTTGCCTCCCTCCCTTCCCCTCTTTCTGAAAATAATAAATAAAATCTTAAAAAAAATACACCTGGCTGGTGTGGCTCAGTTGTAGGTTTGAGTCCTAGTCAGGGCACATGCCTGGTTTTGCTCGTGGCTGGGCCACAGGAGCGGGCACATGCAAACACCTTAGGTCCAGACCTCAACCATCCCCAGCCTGGAAGTATCTGGGAGGCAACCAATTGATGCTTCTCTCCCATCAGTGTTTCTCTCTCCCCTTCCTTTCTCCCTTCTTCTCTCTCTAAAAGCAATGAAGAAAATGTTCTCAGGTAAGGATTTAAAACAGAAAAGTTTAGAAAATTGAGTAGGCATTAAACTGGAATATTAGAAATATTGATAGAAGTGAAAGAAGAAATATATGGAGATAAAACACTTAACCTAGAAAATTAGAGTAAGGTTAGTAAAATCAGAATGATTAGGTGTTTTCAGTCCAATGAGGAGCTGTGTAACATATGATTAAATTTACATTTGAAGGAATCAGAGAGATGGGTTCAAATTATTTGTTATTTAACTTAGAGTACAGTTTAAACTCAGTTTCCATATGTGCTAATTCAATAATAATAATACCTACTTCATAGGTCTGTTAGAAAGGATCAAAGTAATAGCATTCTGGAAAGCCCAGTATAGTGATGGACACATTGGTAACTTTAATAAATGATACTTCTATTATTTTCCTAAGAATATGCCTTCAGGTTCTGAATAAAATCTGAGGTTAATTATGATAAATAAATAAATTTTAATACAAATATGTTAGACAAAATAATGATTCTCACATATATTGCAAAGAGAGTTGTACATGAGATGGCCATATAAAGCACAGTCACTCAACTTGTGAAGTTTCAGAATTGACACGCAAGTGAAAGTATTGAAAGCTTCATCACGTAGGTCATTTTAAACTAGATTTTACCACGCTCAAGAATCCTTGTGGTCAAATTCTTATCCTTTCCACTAGTTGCATAGGTCTTCCATGCACAGACCTGCTATTGACTTCCTTGCTTCCATGCACAAAGCGGCCATTCACTTCCAGAAAAATCGGTGGCTCTGTGGAATTGGATAAGAATTTGGCTTACAATGAGTGATTTGAATGAATGAATTTGGAATTGGCAAGAAAATACAAACATATGCCACATTTACTTGGTACATTCATGCTTCAAGAGAACTCAGGTAGCACACAAATTCTATATAAAATGCCAGAGATTTTCACCAGGAATCTATTTCAAAGTCAGCTTGCATCTTCTGCATGTACTTTTGTCATATCCAAAGAACAAGGCAAATATATTATATTTAATTACTTCTTACTGGAACAAAAGAGGCTCAAGATTCTCTTCTGATAAAGTCAAGTATAGAACCTATTCTTTACAATGTCAGTATCAGAAGACAATAATGTTGCCCTGGCTGGTGGC
This sequence comes from Noctilio leporinus, assembly GCA_004026585.1. Taxonomy (NCBI): domain Eukaryota; kingdom Metazoa; phylum Chordata; class Mammalia; order Chiroptera; family Noctilionidae; genus Noctilio; species Noctilio leporinus. The sequence goes on along the minus strand of PVIW01000081.1, from coordinate 635,640 downwards.
AAAGTGGATAAGGCGCCAGACCGCAAACCCAAAGGTCTCTGGTTTGATTCCTAGCCAGGGCACATAACCAGTTGCAAGCCAGGTCTCCAGCCAGGTCTGTAGATGGAGGCAGGTGAAAGACAACTATACATTGATGCCTCTCTCCCTCTCTGCCTCTCTTTCTTTCCTGCTCTCTAAAAATAATAAATAAATAAAAAAGACAGTAGTGTTATAGGCTAATTTAACATTTCGATTTATTTACTTTTTTTTTTTTTTTTTTTTTTTTGATGCACTGGGTTTTAAGCCAGTCTTTTGAGGCTGGATTGATACTGGACTACTTGCAAGTTAAATGTTATCCTTTGCTTTTTGTAGGCAAAATATAACCAAGGTATAGGGGTGCCAACTTGTGAGCTGGCATTAAGTTGGAGGGAGCCTAAACCTTCTTCTATTTTCAGTAGTAGACAGATTTCTTCTCTTGATATTATTGCTCATGCAATTTTCAGTACCAGAGACATTGGGCCTTTAAAAAAGGAAAGAAGTTACATTTTTGACAGCTTCTGCCTTCCACTGACTGAAACAATAAAAATAAACATGAAGCTGTCGGAATGGCCTCTGCATATAATGTCATTTGCGTGTGATTTTCTTTGCTTCTGTAGATAATTGAATTTATTCAGGCCATTTATTTTTTAAATGTGTAGTTTCTGTGAATGAAAACATCTTAACTAAAGACAATCGTTTTATTTCCTCTTAATGAAATACATACATGTGTGTATGTATTGGTTAAAACTGAGGGAGTAGAAGAAAAATACTGGAAACACCAAAAATGTACTGTGAAACAATTAATAAGAAATGAGGTGTGGCTCTTGTAACAAAATATTCTGTCTTTTGTGTTTGCCCCCTGTATACATTGAAGGTCTCTAGGTGCTCAATAGAAGCTGTTTTATTATTTTTTCCTGTTTGATATTGCTAAGTATAATAAATGGATCTAGCAAAGGACTTTTGTAAGAAGACCCTGTGTGTATGTCTCATCTCAGAGCTAGTAAGCATAATAGTTGGCTGGATCCCATCCTGAGAGGTAGTCTTAATGAATTACAAGCCTAAAGAGAATGACTATTTAAACTGAGCTCCATTAGTCAAACAATGTAGCTGTATAACACAAGTTAAGCTAATATTCACTTGGCATGGGGAATATAGAGAAAACATGCCTTTATTATTTTGGACTGGCATTTTTGAGGGTTATCGAACACCAAGACAGAATCACTTACAGGTATCAAAAATATCCAGGTATATTCAGAAGTCAGGAATTCAGGTAGAATTATAGGAGAAAATTAGCTGTCCAAAATTATTTATCTTCTCTCTGTATGGCATAGGATTTAGTATGACAAATACAACTATTTTATTTTTTGCACATATTCCTGGAGTTCTTATGACAGAATGATTTTTTAACGGAGCAAACACCATCTTCTCATATTTACACCTGTGATCACAGCTCAATAAAGCACTCATGGCTGTAGGTTTCTGTAGAACTTTTTGATAAATTTTGTTTTTTGTCTTCCCCCTCATTCCAACATCTACATGGCAAGGATTGTGGACATTAAAAATACAGTACACTGAGAGATAAATAAAAGGGCAGTGTGTTCACTCCTAATATTGTCCTTTTACAGTGCTGTATTTTTAATCATACTTTAGTCTTTCTAGAATAACAAATACCTTTTAAACTAACATTTTCATTCTGGGGTATATTTCTATTTTTCAGTTTCTTTCTCTGCTTCACATATTCTATAGGTGTTCATTGTTATTTCCACATATGCATTTTGCTTGCCAAAACATTGTTCATCTTTCAAAATCTAAATACAAATAATGATAAGCTTTTAAAAATTTCCAGGGCAAGCCCAAGTCACTAAAAGAGATGGTGATATCCACTTCTAACTTCCATTTTTAGACATAAGTGAAGAGGATTTGGCCATTTCCTCATTTCCCTGGGTGTGTTAATTTTGAGAGCTCATGAACTGAAATGAATTTAACCATTCACTAGACATTAATGGTTCATAATTCATTATTCTGCAACCTTCATTTTGTTTTACCAGCATCTTGTATTTTGAGGCACATTCCCATTTGAATGTTCCATATACAAGTTTAAAGATGTTAAGCAATATAAAGCACATTCAAATACTGAGGGACATTATATAGCACCTATTATTCACATTGCCAGGGTTAGGGGTTAGGACCTAACACTCGAGTTATAGACTTAATTTAGTTTTGTGGATTTACTAATTTTTAGTTATATTGATTCTATTTTAATAATCATTTCTGTTTGTAACCATTCTGTTTTTATCTACACTGTCATCATTATTTCCATCTCCCAAGCGAGAAATATCTTGTCGTCTTCTTCCTTATTTTCAGGTTCTCCAGTTTTATCATTACTTGCTTCAAATTGTCTTTAGGGTTTAATGGGTCTCCTTAATTTTAACAGCTACAATCTAGTGGAAAACTTTTATCATCATATATGTGGCATGATAGCAGTTTCCTATTCATTGGAGATCTTCACTTTCTCTTCTACCCAATTCAAATTCATTCTCCTTTTCACTACTAAACTAGTCTTCCTAACAATCTACTTTAAGAGAATCACCTATGGCCTTTTAGATCAATTGTAAACAATTTTATTTGACTTTCAAGATCCTTCATAAAATGACCCTCCTGTGATAGTCATTCTTCTTATTTATTATTCTTTATTACTTGGGTCAAGCCACTGTCTTCTTTATGTGCGTTTGTATGTATGTGGGTGTGTGTGTGTTTGTATGCACTGTAAAATTTTCTTGACGATTTCTCTAGGGAGGAATGCTCTATACCTTTTCTACATATTTTTTAGGCATAGACCAAAACATTATTTATACATAAATATTTAAGAAATTGAGTTACTGATTCAGTATATATTAACTAGATACTAATAATAGGATCTAGGGTACATTGTGAATAATTGAACATGTTTCCTGCCTTCATAGTATAGAAAGAAATTAAATATGTGATCCCAAAACAGTGTACTAGGTGCAATGATAAAAAGTTTCCACCTTCCTTTCATCCAATGTTATTTCTTTTTAAAACATCTTCTGCATGTATAATTTGCTGCTATACAATTTAGTATTTGTTATAGTTGTAATCATCAATTTTTCTTATAAACGATGAGGTTCATCGTTTATATGAAGAAATCCAGCCATGTAATATGAGAAGTAGAGACATTGATTGAGGAAGATGCAAGATACAAGAAATATTGTACATGGGACCATGATGCCTCAGTCCCCTTCAAAATAGGCACCTCTGGACCTCACACAGTTCTCCCAGTCACCATCAGCTGCCCCATCATATTTTCCTGAATCTCATTGATGGTCTGGAATCTTTTCCCTTTCAAAGGTGATTTTAGTTTTTGGAAAAGCTAGAAGCTAGAGGGTGCTAAATCTGGGCTCTCAATCATCCAAATAGTTTCTGTGGCTAGTTTCCATAGAATGATGTTCAAGCTTAATACAAAATTTGATACACATTAGGTGATGTACTGGCTCAGTCATTTTGAATTCATTAGCCACACAGTACACATGTTCACTCAATGTCATCTACTGCCCCCACTGTCTGACTAGTACAGTGAAGTCATCATTGTTCATGCATGTACATCCCAGTCCACTCTCCTTGGCTGCCAAGTTACATGGATGTTATGTAAACTGTTCTTGTTATATTAACAATGGCTGGATGTTTTCCAGACTGACTTTGTCATATACACATGCCGCTCAAATTTAATTTTAAACTCTTTGAGAAGAGAGAATCCGCTTTATTTTTTAATTTACATTTGACATTTTTTACAGCATCTGAATCACTTGAGGAAGTCAGTATGACTTAATAATGACCAGCATGGATACTAAAGTTAGATGGTCTTGAGTTCACTTCCCTAATTTAATATCTCCTACCATTACTTTAGGTAAATTACACTTAGGAGCTTAATTCTCTCATCTGTCATATGGAACAATAGTTTTTATGGAATTTCTCTGAGGATTATAAAAAATTGTGTCCATAAAACTTTTATAGCAGTGCTTTTCAGAACTCCAAGAATGATAGCTATACTTTTACTCAACATTAGTGACTTTATAAATATATTTTGTGTATTTGGTCAAGGATATTCCTACCAGTTCAGTAATATTATTAAAAGTTTTGAGAATTCTACATTTAAGATAAAATATATGCATAACATTACTCACATAAACCATGTGAAAATGTTTGCAGAGAACACAATGTTTTACCTATAAGAATGCCAGTGTCTCTGATTATGTATTCTACAAAATAGTCCTTATATACCTGCTAATGGTCCTCATATGCCTACTAAAGTGTCTCAGCAAACTTCCAGCTAAGCAGGAGGCATAGGTAGACACCCTTTGCCTCCTTGCACGACCATAAGAAAGCTTGCATCTACCTCAAAACAAAAAACAACCAGAACTGCCAGAAAAATCCAACTACATGGAAGTCCAACAAACAAAGATATAAAAGTAATACTCGTCCAGACTGGTAGGAAGGGCAGAGACAACATGGTGTGGTGGCAGCCAGCCTGCATAAAGAGCAACAACACATTAGAAAAGCCAGAGGGACACCTGGGGAGTGATCCCAGCCCCAGGCCAGACCATGCAACTCACAGTTCCAGTGCTGGGAAAATAAAGCCTGATAGCTTCTGGATATGAAAAGCGGGTGTGGGTTGGGATGGTAGAAGAAACTGCCCATCTCTCAGGAGAGTCCTTTTATAGACTCTCATAGTCCTAGAATGTCCGTAAATTCACGCACTCTGGGAACCACTGCCAGGGCAGCAGCTTATAGGGGCGCCAGTCCCATATGGGAAACAGGTCAAGGCTGCAGAGGGAGAATTAAGTGATGAAGACATAGCCAACCTAACAGATGCAGAGTTCAAAACACTGGTGATAATGATGCTCACAGACTTGACAGACATGATTATGGCAAATTATATGAAATGTTAAAGGGACACATTTAAGAAAAAGAAGATCAAAACTATGACAGTAAAATGATAACAAACTCACAACTATCAACAAATGAATCTAAAAATAAAACCAACAACTAAGCAAACAACTAGAACAGGAACAGAACCACAGATACGGCGATCACATGGAGGGTTACCATCAGGGAAGGGAAAGAGGGAGAATGGGGATTAAGAAGCATGACTGGTAGGTAAAAAACAGACAGGGGGCATTAAGAATAGCAAAGTAAATGAGGAAGCCCAAGAACTTAAATGCATGACCTATGGACCTGAACTGAGGTGGGGTGAGGTTGACTGTAATAGCATAATCAGCTATACTTAAAATAAATAATAGTAAAAAAAGAAAAAAATCTGACACATACACAGAAAATAAAAAGACTCAGGAAATTATGATGTATACCATGAATAAAGAGTTTGGCTAATTGGGAAATTTTATGAGAATGTGGACTACTTAATGTCTTACCACTAAGAATTTTAGAATGAGAACTGACACTTGTGCTTCTTTTATCTCAAATAACTGCTTAATGTCAATTCCCTTTCCAAGAAAAGGTGCTACTTTTGCTATAAATATAGTGTTCTACTGAAAGTTTTCATGAGTATAGAAAAATAGGCCATTATCTTTGTTGTTGTTTTGAACTGGACAATTGGATTAGGATAATGATATACCAAAGTTGACTGACATTGGGTAGAGTCACGAGCCTAGTCTAGTGAGGAGACTGAGGAGACAAAATGCTAGTCAAGGTTTAATAGAGCATAGGGGATGGAAGCTAGCAAAAATAGTACATCATCTAACCATCCTCAGGTTCCTTTTGCTGTCGTTTTCAATTTACAGGTAAGGAACCTAAAGATTTATTTGTCAAAAAACCTAGTGGTGCTAATTTTCTCATGAATAAACAAAAATCTTGATATATTTATCTCACAAGAAGTAGTAGTATGAAAGTAGAAATATGGCATCATAATTAATTGGTGTCATGTATTTATGAAAAATAATTTATTACTCTATTTTTTCACACATTAACTTTAAAAAGTTTTATTTTATTTCATAACGAGAAGTAATTGAACATTCTGTCTTTGATCATTTCCCTAAGTTATCACTTTGTAGAGAACCATGAAACTGTGAAATTTAAAATTGAGTACGCAACAGAGATAAAAGTGCATTAATGTCACATGACACTTTGTGGAATACATGTTTTTCTTAAAAATGAAGTTTGTATTAGGTTACCTTTAAAAATGGGTCACCTTAAAATATTTAAATTATTCTTTAGAAAATTGATTCAATGGATGTAGTTTGATTTCAGCTGAAAGAACTATGAACCTAATTGTTTACGTATTTTCTTTTTAATCTTTTTAAATTTCTTTGGTAGGGTGGTAGAGAGAGGGGTTTGTCTCTTCCTCCTCTCCAAATAAAGGGTATGAGTTTTTCTTTATTCCATTTTATATTGTCAGTGTTTTAGTTGTCATTAAATCGTAATATAATTCCTGGCAGATACTTACTTTATTAAATACTATATATCTCTTGTCACTTCCCAATTACCATTGTGTGAGTTTTGTAATTTGTACAACAAATATTAACTAATATACTGTAATCTGTAGCTCATATAACTCATTATTTTTAATGCATCCCACTAATAACTCAATAAGGTATATAAAGTATTATTATCCCTACTTTACAGATGAAGAAACCAAGACATAGAAAGATTGAATAACTTGCCCAGGTTAACACAGCTAGTGAAGATAGAACCAAGATTTGAACCAGAGCTCTTTGGCTCTAGATTCTCTGTGCTAGAGTGAGAACATTATTATATGCTGCCTGACAAGTTAGTATTCAATCCATTTTATTACATGAATGAAATAGAAAATTGAGCAAATAAAATATTTTATATTTAATCATTTTTATTACTATTAGATTCTGAAGATCAATGACACTATATAGTAGCATGTATGTATTACTTATCATTTATTATCCCATTTTATAGATGAGGAAACTAAAGTTTGGAGAATACAGATAACTCATCCAAAGTTACATAGTTAAAGAGGACAGAGCCTGGATATAAATGAACTCAGATATCCTCACTCTGGACCCCAGCTTGTTGAACCATTGTTTTATACTGCTCTACTGATGTCATATTCTACTGCATGGGGAGTCACAATTTATTTCACTTATCACTGAACATTTAGTCAGTTGTCAATTATAAGTGAGGCTAGCATTTAGCTTATTAATTTTACTGATTGTCTAGTCTGTGTAAGTAACTGCGCTCATTGCTCTGTGGGATGAAAAGAAGTCATTATCTAGACAGATCACAGTTTGCGAAATTCCTCAAGTTTTTCATGCCTCTCTTCAGACTCGGTGAATAGCATTTAGTTAAGTTTATTGACAACTACAGTAAGAATGTTCTGGAGGCTTCTTAGGAAAATGATAGGTGAATTATATATAATTAGTGGGTAGTTACGATACATTTTTTCTTCATTTTTATTTAAAAATACTGTTATATACTCCATAGTGCCATAATAAATGAAAGTGTTTTGATGCATCGTCTATATTTTATTTAGAAACATCCTGTGGTTGACCTGTGAGCCCTTGGGGAAGCGATCACCAAATGTCTTAAAGTGTACTTACTAGGTGTTTAAACTTAAGATAGTGCACACATCAACAGCAGGAAGATAATGAGGCTGTCCCAGCACAACGTGTTCTTTGTTTTTACAGATTCTATTAGTTAATGTGTTAGAATTCTCTAAATGCCACTCTTGCTTATTAAGTGGTTTTGAGAGCACATGAAAACATACGTTTATTCTTCAGTGTAGCATTTCTGTGATTCTTAGGGAATGTGATTCTGAAAAAACAACCATTAGACACTTCTGCCCATGTAGCATCCACATACAAATGAAGATATTTTCCAAAACTGTTTTTCCCATGTGCACAGCCCCCAATCGAGTGAGAAAATTTGCCTTTAACTTTTTGTTTTATTCACTGGAATTAAAACAGATGGTAAATATGGTATTTATTTTTAAAAGAACAATGGAAATGTACTGTCATTGTTTTATATGAATATTATAAATGAGATGAAATTGTTGATAAATTTAAACTAAATTTTAATACATTTTTAAAAATAATCTTTTTCCACAATGTAACTTGAATATAAAGCTCAGATTCTCTAATCTATACAGCTAGGAAGAGAATCATGAACATAAACCCATTTCAACATGTGCCAACATGGATGTTAAAAAAAATTAAGTCAATGTCATTTTCTACCAGTATGTGTTGATCATTATTTCCTTGCATGTTTGGTGACTCTTCTCCCTCTCCCAGAACCTCCACCTTGCTTCCTTCCTGAAATATATTGTCTTTTAGTTCTCCTCTCCGATCCATTAATTCGCATTGGTGGTTTATGACACCTTTCTTTACCACTGCAGCTTTTAGTCATCTTCCTCTTTTTAACTCTTTCGAATTTTCCTTGATCTACCTCTCAAGCATTATCAGTCTCCCCAGAAGGCTTGATATACCACACTGTTGGGCCCTATCCCTGACTTTCTCATTCAATAAGTAACCATCTAAAAATCATATTTGTGCAAATCACCTGTCTTTTCTTGTTGTTTAGGACCATGTGAATGCATTTTAAGAAAGAAGACACTTATAAATGACATTTAGTTTGCCAATCTTTTTACCTCTGTGGTTGGCAAAAAATTGCAAAAAAAAAAAAAAAAAAAAAAAAAATTGTACATCAACAACAATAACAAGAAAACCAAGTTAGACTTTTGCTGAATTTTTATCCTATTGCATTGCTAAGTAATCTTTAAAAATTTTAACATTTTTAGGCTTTGAAGAAATATCAATTTTTACTTTTTCTTTCTTCAATGTTCAAAATTCAGGAAAAATCTTAAAAATATGAATTAGATAGTGGACTTCAAATATAATAGAGGCATTTTTATAAAATAATAACCTTTTACCTAATCTTGGTGAGGCCTGTAAACTATTTAGGGTAGTAGATCTGCATTGTGGAGGCAGATGAACCTCTAAAGTTCTTAGAGTATTTTTTAAAAGTTTGAACTAAGCAGAATGTAGAATTAGAAATTTCCATAGATTATAGAGCAAAAAAAGATAAATGTGCATATTTGAGTATTTTAGAATATCCATGTTTTTATTGTGATGATTGAATGACATAGTACTATTAATGACTTACAGTACTAACTTTTAGGGAATTTCAATGACAGATGTGTAAACCACTCATTTAATATCTGGAATTTCAATTAGTTTACCTTGTAGTTGTTTAGACACTAAGAATTATTGATCTTATAAAACTCAGTAAGTATCAAAGATTTATCAGTGATTTTTTTCTATGTAGAAAAGGGACTAGTTGTGATAAGCTCTGTCACTGTAGATGACTATGGAAATTGCCCAAATAAAACTGCCTCTGTCAGCTTTCCGTTGAACTGCTGAACTAAACACACATTAAGCATCTTTTTAGAAGATGCTTAACAAATTTTAGAAAAGATTTCAACTTAGATAGCTGTAATACCAGCTTTAATTATAAGTATAAGGGACACCCTTCAGAGATCCATCTGTAAGTACTGGGTTTTTTTTATAGGTTTTGGAAGCTGACCATATCCTATTCCTTGAATATTGAATTTGACCATATTAACCAAAGAAAGACTCTTAGTATTCTCTATGAAGCATTTGAAGTGTTGGATTTTGCTTCAGACTATCCTTTATATTTTTACATCCTGTTTTGGGAGAATTTGTTTTTGAAAATTGAATTGGGATGTCAAAATGATAACATTCATTTATAAAAATTAGCAATTTGTTCTGCATTCCATTTCAAAATTTTGTATTATCACAAGGTGATTGCTGATAAGAGGACAGTTGCCATTAATATAGTAATTTTTTCTTTAATATGTTTTTAAGTATAATTAAAATATCAATCTCTTTCTGAATATCTGCCTTGGGAATAGTATAACTATTAAGTTATTGAAATATATACCTTCAACTAAGTTTATCTGAATAAATACCAATACTTTTAGTAGTTTGAGGCTGTTTTGCATATTTGTTAATGGGTTTACTGTACTTACCTGTGAAGATATGCACTTTAAGCCAGTGCTTCTTCTGTAATCTATGATTTTTAAGAATTTCTAGGAGATTTCATGTAGGGAGTTCATAGTTGAAACTATAAGAATAGAAAATTAACTTTCTAAAACTGTGAAATTGTGTGTGCAAATACATGAGTATGTGATTGCTGTGTGCACGTGCATGTGTTTTTGGGAGAGAGCACCCATGCTATCATCAGGAACTTATAATCCAAAAGGATTAAAAGCATGACTGGTTTAAGATGTCATTGTCATGCGGAACTTTCATGAAAAATCATCTTAACCAATTAAACTCTAAAAATAATTGCACTTTTACACAATAATTATGCATTTTTGTATTGCAAAATTATTTTGACAAAGTAGGTTATAAGTAACACAATTTTGCTTAAAATAACATATTTCCCATTTTTAAAGAATTTAAGGAATAACCAAATAATACAGCTTTTTATTTGAGATATAATTGTTACTAACATTATATTAGTTTGACACATATAGCAAGCATAACAAATTGTTATTTGTCAATACTGTGAAATGATCACTCTTAAGTTCTGTTAACATCCATCACTGCACATAGTTACTATGTTTTTCTGTAATGAAAACTTTTATGCAGTTCTATCATTTCTTTAAGAATTGGATGTATAAGGGCAAAAGCCTCCCATATTCATACTTAGTACTTCAAATATGTATAACAGTATTAACCAGTCACCATGTTGTACATTACATCCCCAGGACTACTTATTTTATAATTGCAGTTTTGTACCTTTTGAACACCTACACACATTTCAACCAAATAATTTAGCTTTTGAATAGTTTTCACATTTTTTTTGCCTTGTCCTTGTGATATTGACAAGAGCAACCCATTACTGGAAAAACATGACCATGTTCATCATCAGAGCACCTTCTCCATGTATCCGTAGCTTATTTTATGCAACTCAAAATTAATGACCTTGTATTATGGAGAATCCAGTTTAAAGTAGTCCAAATTTTCTGTACTATTTTTATTCTAAGTTCAAAACTTTATTATACTAGAAAGGATGCTAGAGATGCCCCCACATTTTATAAAGATAGATTTAAAAAATCATAAACTACTGAATACCATTACTTTGAGCCTCTTGAAGGTTCAATATTGTGTGTTTAGGTTAAATGATTATTTAACACTTAAGCTTCATCATTTTTAGTATGATATAAACCAGTAGGTATTTGAACCAAGAAAGCTTTATATAAATGTAGAATATATTTGGATTAGTTAATTTCAGTACATTTATATCATTTCTTTAAGAATTAACAAGAGTGAAAGGCCTCTCATTTTTATGCTTAATTATTAAGAAGGAGACAGTGTAATCTTGTACACTGCTAACATTGATAGAAATAGACATAGTTTGGGGTTTTGTTTTTGTTTTTGAGGTTTTGTTTTTGTTTTAAGAGGAAAGTGGTATTAGGACTGTGGTTGAGAACTAGGGCTCTGAAGCCAAGCAAATTGAGATTGATTATCTGCTCTGTCATTTATACCTACCGTTACAGGAATTTATTCAGTCTGTGTACCTCAGTTTCTCCAGCTGTGAAATGCAATCAGAATTAGGCTTCCTGTGAGACTTAACCAAGTTAATGCATGCAAGGCAGGCACTTGAAACAGTGCCTGATGCAAAGTAAATACTTAATAAATATTGACTATTATTCTTAGCAATTATTGTCCGATAGGTTGACTATTAAATGTAGTATTTTTACCACCCTGTATGATTTCATTTCAGTTGACAGAACCAAAAGTAAGCATGATATGAGTTTCTTGTGGCCAGAAGTCAAAAGATGAATAGTATATGGACAATAAAAGGAAAAGTATGTGGTTGAATCACGTATAACCTAATTTTTTTCAAACAAGTTCATTCTTTTTAATCACCAGATTATTTATACAAAAATTTTGATATTAAGGTTTAAATATTATTTCTCTCCAAGTGTTCATAGAAAAATGCTCTCTTTAGAGTTAATTAATAAAAATGCATTTTTAAAAAGATATTTTTCCCTGGCCAGCATGGCTCGGTTGATTGAGCATAGAAACTGAAGGCTGCGGTTAGGTTTCAGGTCAGGGGAAATGCCTGGGTTGCGGGTTTGCTCCCTAGTCAGGGAGTGTGCAGTGAACGGGCAACCAATCAACATTTCTTTCTCACATGGGTGTTTCTCTTCCTCTTTTTCTCCTCACTTTCCCTCTCTCCAGAATCAATACAAGGAAAAAATCGAAAAAATAAAAAAGATATTTCAACAAGGATAGATTCATTAGGCAGATCCTGTCCTCCGTCTCTTGGTTGCAAAGGTCACAAAGGGAACAAAATTAAGTAAAGCTCATTCAAAAATAGCAAAAGATTATCAACCTCATTCTAAAAATGTACAGTTCCATTCTTATCAGTAGACTTGGGAAGTCACATATCACAGTTCCAAGAGCTCTTTGGCAAAATAGTGAGGCTGGTCCTTACAGTTCCTTGGAGCTACTAAACACTTGATTAAATAGGTATTGCTAGTCTGCCCTAGTGGTCACCTGACAGAAAAGTGAAGAGAAACATTCAGTCATTATGTCAGGTGTGGTAAATGCAATCCCAGGGAGACTGAAAAAAGGGTAGGACTCCCTTGATTGAGGATTGCCTGCTCCTTAACAAACATTCGCAATGCAGGTGAACAATGGAGCCCCTCACCGAACATCTGTTAACTGCATAAAACCCTTAAAGGGATTAACAGTGCCAGAGGCTGAAACGTACTCAGACAGTTGAAATAGTGATAAAATAAATATTAATTTGTGAAAGAGCAGTAACACGTAATTTATTTTTTGTACTGTGTAATAACTGAGTTTAGAGTAGTTGTGAAATGTATTTATACTCTTCAAAATATGTCCTTCCACCCTGGAAGGTGGAAAATTAGAGACATGCCAAATGGGAAATTGTATTTTACATTAATTTGAAATATTTTCTGGTATTTTTAATGGGGTTATTTGCATCCAGTTTGGATGCCTTTCTACTGGTGGTGCTATTGAAAGGTGTGTAGTTTTTAATTATGAAAAGTGAAGTTCAGTTGTTTGTAAACTTTGTCATTGGATAATGTGAAAACAGAATAATACAAAAATGTTCAAAGTGAACCTGAAACTGAGATGTTTCTGCCTTTGACCCTGGAAATAAATGAGAAGGAGATCTGTGAAAAATGAATATGGAGGTTTATCTATATTTGGTATGCACATTAAACTGAGTTAATGTGTTTTATGGACCATTCATAAAAACATTCCTTAGTTTACTGAATGATCTTTGTGATTGCTCTGTGTGTGTGTGTTTATGCACTTGCTTGTATTTATGTGTAGGTTTTAAGTAAATAATTCCAGAAATGTACCTTCACTTAGCCTTCAGGGGATTGTAATTACTACATTATGTGTATTGATTTCTAAATCCAAGTACATTATAAGCTGAAATTCATCTGTAAAAGTGTTGTCTATAGAATATTCATTCAAGACATCATAATTATCCAAGGTGTATTCTGTAATGTTTGTAACAAATAAAAATCATTTTTGGGTTTAGAATTATAATTCTAAAGATCCTTTTAGAACACTTTAATTTTGCTTTCTTCACATTTTCTTGACCCTAGCCAACAACCTGATGTTTGTACGATAGCTAATGTCCTTGTACTCATTAATATCCATTATCAACAATAAAAAATAATATGAACATATTATGAGTATTTTTGTGCTGACATTCCATTTTAAATCTATTTTTAAATTAGCATAACAGAGTCATCAAATATTTTTGAGGTATTTTTAAATGAGTCAAAATGTTATTAGCCTTAAAACATTAGATTTCAAATTAATATGATTTGTCACTTTTCTGAGGTCAACATATTCAATTAACATGTCTTAAATAGATATAGAAGATATGTGTAAGCAGATATAATCTATTCTGAATATTAAATATGCACATACTCAAATATATATTTAATGGGAACATTTAAAAATATACTTAGGGGAAAAATAACTTTTTTCAAAGACTTTAAGATACAGAGTTATTTTTAAGAAGAGCTCAACTTTGTGGGAACTCAGGATTATGGAAGAAGAAAAGGATTATGAAAACAAGGAAAACTTTCAAATAAGATGATTATTTTTTCATTCTAATAGCACTCCTCTTCACACTGTGAAAAATTAATTTAGCACCTTTATATAATATATACCCCAAATATTATACAGGTTGTTAGAACTGTGCTAGAAATTGTGGGGAAAATAATACAAAAGGAACACCACAAATATATTTAAACTTTAGAGTTATAGACCAAGTCATTTTCATACAAATGCACAATTATGATGAGGTAAAGACTTAAAGAGACTTCTTTTTGTGTGGTAAATGAGGCCTAAAGTACAAAGCAACAGAGTATTGACAGAAACAGTGCTTGAGCTAACAAATGCAATTGGAAATAACTTCAACATAAGCAGAAATAATCTTGCACTATTCCTGTCTAATGTCAAAATAACCTGTGTGGCTGATACTTTCTTTAAAAAATAAGAGGGAGGTGGAGAACCAAAAGAGGGCCCTACTCAAAAGACAAGGTGGCCACTTACAATGAGAATAAGTAAAGTATTTATAATGTTATTTGTTTGTTTTACAATGTCATGAAGTTGAATTGCCAGAAATGATTGCCACATTTAACATTCATAGGCAAATCTAATTCCTGCAAACAAAGGCAGAAAGATCAGTGAACCTAATCAATAATAAAGGCTTTGTATTGGGCTATATAGCCATTCATACTCAGTCCAAGGGACAGTGTAGTATCTTCATATTTTTATTACTGTGATAAATTCGCCTTTGATTCATTTGCTAGCCTGTGAAGTTTATGGATTCTTTTTGAGAATTCCTTTCTTCCTTTACCTCTTCCAGAGTGACATTTATTTCACATTTTAACATTTGCAGCCACATAACCATGAAAAAAACTTCCCAAATTTTGAACTCGACTTTTTTTCTTTGGTTTCTTTCAGGAAGTTGATGGCAATAAAGTGATGTCTTCATTTGCCCCACACAACTCATCTACCTCACCTCAGAAGGCAGAAGAAGGTGGGCGGCAGGGTGGCGAGTCCTTGTCTAGTACAGCCCTGGGCACTCCGGAGCGGCGCAAAGGCAGCTTAGCTGACGTTGTGGACACCTTGAAGCAGAGGAAAATGGAAGAGCTCATCAAAAACGAGCCAGAAGGTAAAGGCGGGAAAAGAAAGTTGTTGCCATCTCCTTGTTTTAATAGTTTGATTATAATGTCTAGTTCTGTTTTGGACTTCACCTCTCTGAGTTAAATTGGACAAAATAGAAACCAAAGGCTGTGAAAATGGGTACTGTTTCACTGGGGCTATTCTGTTTATTTATTTTTTTTTTAAGTCACCAAGTTCTGCTGTGATGTCTTATTTTCACGCATGAGTAAGCTGCAATTGAGGACAACAGATTTAAGAATAGAATGTGCTTAGTAAGTGCCAATGGCAGGTGAATGGGAAGGAGCTTTAGCCAGGAGGGGCTCCCCAGCTAACAGGAAGGAAAGAGCACTTTGTAGCTGGAGTGGTTTCCTCTGTGTTCTCAAGGTGCTATTGTAAATATATCTCAATTTGGCACACAGTCGGTATGCATCCATTTCCCTTTTGCTCCCTGTGGTCAAAAAAGTCTTAAATTGTAAAACAGAGTGAGTAGAGAATTGCCTATAGGAGTATACAGATGATCCTAATAATCAAGTATTACTTAATAAATGTGTTGTGCGGCTTCATGTTCATTCACTGAAACACTTAATACAATATAAATTATAGTTGTTAATAAAAAGATTTCATTGATAAAATAAAAAAGCAGAAAATGTAGCAGCAGCACCCAAAGGCCATCTTATAAACTTTGTTACATTTTGCTACATTTTGTTACAGTATGCATCTCATACTGCCCTGATAGTTAGGACTATTTCTTGTATGGTCCACAATTAATATGACTGGGCCTACTGGAAATTTGAAAAGTTGTGATTCTCTAACTTGAACTTCACATTTTGGCTATCCTGAACTTCACATTTGTTCAACTGACAGGATACCTTGATTTTAAGATTCCATCTTCAAAATCTCTTTAAATAGTTCCTGATAGCAGCCTTCATGTGATATGCTCATGGGCTAATCTTAAAATTAAACTAAAAACAGTTGATTCAAGTTGAATAATTTAGGTATATCTAATAGTCATCCTTTACATTCCATATGTTTTCTAAGTCCTATTTAAAATATGTCCATCCAAAGCATGGATGCCATGTTGCCCAAAAGAACATGCCCTCTCTTTCCAGTCAGATGAAAAATGAAAACAGGAACATCAAAAGACATATGTTATACCAAAAATATATTGCACTTATGTGGCATAATGTTCAGATTTATTTTTATTTTGTTATTAAGAAACAGGTAAATTATGAGTATATCTGACACAAAAACATACATTAACCAGTATATTTGGGAGTCATGTGATAATTAAAAATTTTGGGTCCCTACCAGATGTATAGCTGGAACATGGATTTTATTTAAAATTTATGTAGTTAACATAATTTTACAGTTGGAAGGAGTTTTAGAGATAATCTACTGAAATACTTTTTGGCTTCCATCTGCATGGAGATAAAAATGGGATTTTGAGAAGGACCCAAACAATTTTTATTTTAATATTCTGCTATTTTTTTCTGATATTCTAAATACTTAATCTTACTTTAATAATTGTTAAAAACAGAAATATTAAGAGGAATAATAAATCACCCAAAATAGTAGCTTTTCATATTACTTCTCTTAACTTTATGATATATTTCTTTATCTTTTTTTCACATATTCTGTTCATTTTGCATGATTAACTTTCTACTTAAAATTTTTTCCATCATCTCTGCAGTGATACATTATTATTAACTAAAGCCCATCATTTATTTAGATATCTTTGTATTCGCCAAGTGTGCTTTTTTCTGTTCTAGGATGCCTTCAAGGTTAACACAGTACATTTAGTTGGCATGTCTCCTTGGGTTTGATTTTGGCTATCACGGTGCCTCAGACTGTTCTTATTTTTGATAACCTTAAAAGTATTGAGGAATACTTTTCAGATATATTGTAGAATAGTTTTATTGGAATTTGCCTCTTTAGAGTGGAGTATCTACATGATTTATTTGGAATACTTTACCATGAGAGATTCATCTCTTCTCCACCATGCATTAATTTCATTCAATTATTCATTTATATAAGCCTGGATTTGTTGGATATGTATTCTATGCTTTGAGTTTAATCTAATTCTGTTTTATTTTGTTGCCTCAAATTGTTCACCTTTGGTCATTGGAAGCACGTTTCATTGATTTCAATGTCACTTTGACATATAGCTATGACTGTGGGTATCTTTTTTTGGCAATTTCTGTACTTTCTGGCACAATAAGGTATTATGAATTCATCTTGTGTATTCCCTTTTCTAGGTCTATAGTTTTTTATGCAATGTATTTATCTCATGTTTATAAGGATTATGCTAACTTCATAAAATGAGTTAGGAGGTGTTCCTCTCACACGTACAGTTTTCAGTTTTGTTTGAGATGTATTCCTGGTTTAGGATTGAGGCCTAGGAAGAACCAGCAATGCCATGGAATGCATTGAATTACAAAGTAGTTTGGGGGGGGGGGGCGCAGAGTATCATTAGATGATGTCCTACAAGAGATTTAGTATGTGACCTTGGTATTTCCCCAGTTGTCATGTTGACTTATTTTCTAGTGGATGCTCAGACTTGATTTGGAAGGTTATGACATGGCAAAGCCAAGTGAATCATTCATAATAGGAAAAGGGGCAGGAGACAGTGACCTCCAATTTGCTTAGTAGAAGATATCCTGAGGTACTGGGAATGAGGAGAAAAAAGTAATATCTAGTTATAGCTACACAGGCAAAAGAGGAATGATAGAGTCTCCATGGAAGGAATAGATGCCATAAAGATACTTCACAATTGCATGTGGACCTTAGACTGTTTTATTATTATATTTCCCACAACCTTATTGGTACTTTTCCCCATTAAATATAATAAAATCTCAGCTCAAAAGTGACTTGATACTGAATAATATAAAGATATTGAAAAAATACAAAGATAGTCTTTGTGGAAAACTGGAATAAATTGAACATGGGAAGCATCTAAGAGCCTGAGTTTCAGAGAGAGAATTTGAGTATAAATACAGAACCACTAAGAAACACTGTATATGTACATAAGAGTTTTAGGTGTCCTTTGAATACACCAAAATGTAAGTAGACTCACTATTATTGATAAAGATATTTACCATGACAATGTTAAAAACTATGACAGCTGGGAGATTTATCAAGGAGCAACTTATATTTGAGTAAAATGATGATATTATTCATCAAGAGAAAATATAATAGCTGCTCCACCGAAATAGCTCAGTTGGTAAGAGTGTTATCCTGATATGTCAGGGTTCCACATTCAATCCCCAGTCAGGGCACATACAAGAAGCAACAAGTGAATGCATGTATAAGTTAAGTAGCGTAACAAATCTCTCTCTCTCTCTCTCCCCCCCCCCACCTTCCTCTCTCTCTCTCTATAAAACCAACAAACATTTTAAAACATAACAAACCAGAAAACTGTTCCATGGAACTGGAATAAGATGTTGACAGAAATTTCCATTATTATTTTTTTTTTTACCACAATGAGAGAAAAATGAGGAACTAAAGTCTCCCATAGCAAGTAGAAAGCATTGGCTTTAAAGAGACAGCTAGTCAAGGTGTATGATTGACCATGAGAATGGACACCTGACATCATTCAAGCATCAGAACAGTGACCCTGTGTATAGTACAAATGAGCTATAGCTCTGCGAGGTGCTATGGCATCAAAGAAAAAAAGAATATGTAGGATTAAATTTAACAAAAGAACTGTAAAATATATATTCCCAAAAGCACAAAATATTGTTATCGCTCTTGGGCAAGAGCAGCATTATGGGGATGAGGGGAGCAGAGAAATAGAGTGACTGAAACTAAATGCTATGCTTGCAAATATATGCCACAGAAATATCTTTTCTTCCCTCAAGCTATTTTTTCCATTGTTTTTCAAAGGCCATTAAAATGAACAGCAGGTTGTGATGAAAATTTCATTAAGTCATTAAGTCCCAGCTAAAGCATTATGAGGGTGCCATATTCATGCCTTCACTTCCTCTCATTGAGGGGGGAGAGCAGATTTCAATAGAAAGCCAGTATTATTTCCTACCTCATCCCTGCCAACAGCAAACTAACACAACTTCAGAAGTTACAGGAGAATGGTGTGTCACACAAAAGGAGGCTACTGAGGTGAAATGGTTAGAAAGAAAATTAGATTTGCAAATGGGTTGGGAAAAAAATGCCTCTCTTATTCCAGTTAGTTTATTTTTTCAAGCAATTAATTAAAATACTTTAAAAGTTGTAAGTAGGGGGAATATATATTGATGTATTTTTGTTTGTGTCATTTTCCTTCCTTAGAATTTTTTCCTGGCAAAAGAGTCCTTTGCTAAAGATTCTTATGTGTCCACTGTCACTTAGCTAGCATGAAACATGCCAATATTCATAGTAAATTCAAAGTTTAAGATTTCTAGCCGATATAATATAGTTAATTCTATTTAATAGTAACTACGTTATGCTATTTAACTGCTCTTAGACCTAGCAGTTAAGAATGACATTAAGTTTTAATAATATGTGACACATAATTCCTATGTAAAATATTGAATAAATAATTATGTATTGGGGAAAAGGGTAGCATATATTCAGTGCATATCTTGTTTTAACCGTTTTAACTATAGTGTTAAGTAATTTATATGAAACACTTTATTTAATCTTTACATAAACCTTAGAACCAGGGCTACTATGTGTGGCTATTCTAATTTCAGGAAGTGCCATATGTAGGAACTAAATAACCTGATTCTTATTATCTCCATTTTCATATGAAGAAACTAATGATTAAATATGTCACAGGGTGGCTGTCAGGGTCATTATTTAAAATGGAGTCAACCTTAAACTAGAATCCATGCCCATAATCACTACTTATACTATTTCTCCCAATTAGGATTTTTGCCAGTAATAGTTTAATGTTATTCTTTAGCACCTGTGTGCCTAAATTCATTTGAAATAATGAATAATAAAGTAGTATTCAATAATATCCTGCTAAAGTAAATGTCTTCGGCCTAAATGGTGATCAAATTTCCAGTTTTAAAAAACAGCTCAACTTGAACAGTTTGAATTTAAACTATTGAAGGGGGTAAAAAAGCAAAACATGAAATAAACAAAAAAACCAAAATATATATCAATAAGAAATTGTTTTAGAAAAATGGGAGAAAATTAGCTGCGGAGTATTTGAAATTTGGAATTGGAATGAAATGCAGACACATGTTAGGCTTCTGCCCTCACAGAGACTGAGGCAGAGATGCACCTGAAAACATACACCAAGTTGGTATTAAAGCCAGAATGAGACTTCAGTTCACATCCAATAGGTCCAGGTACCTTATTTTTCTTTTCCTGTTTAGTTCATCATGCATTTTTGATATTTGCCTTTTCTTGATTTGTAGAAATAATAGCATCACCTCCTCTTACTTTTAAAGAGTATTTCATTGTTCATTAAATTTAAACAAATGTAAAACACCAGATATATTCATGTAGCTAATAAAACCAAGATAGACAGGTACCCACAAACACCCGGTGTTCTCAAGTTCCAGATAGCTAAGGATGGTTTCTAAAAATTTAAATTTAGGGTCAGATTCAGACTTTAACATGATTTTTGTTCAAAACTTAAGTTCATTAACCCTGCAGGTGAAAATAATTTTTGCCATGATGAAAACTTTCAATATCTCAATTGAAAGAGAGTCCTTTTAGTTGCAAAGATTGCAAGGGACTTTTTTTATATTTTTATATATGAACATCTGTATTTCCTTTAATAATTCTTTGGAATCACTATTCAGATTAAAGACATATGAAAGTATCCAGCCAATGAGAATATAATTAAAACATTTTGCACAATCAGTACATTTGGGACAGACCTTGTATTTTTATCTCTTCCTCCTAGAAACACTGCAAACAAACTTTTCTTTTTTGTAAAGATTTTATTTATTTTTAGAGAGAGGCGAAAGGAGAGCAAACAAGAGGGAGAGAAAACATCAATGTATGGTTGCCTCTTGTTAACCCCCAACTGGGGACATGGCCTACAACCCAGGCATGTGCCCAGACCAGGAATCTAACCAGTGACACTTGGGTTTGCAGGCTGGTGCTCAATCCACTGAGCCATACCGGCCAGGGCCAAACAACCTTTTCTTGACCCTATCTATAATTCTGCTCCTCATCTATCCAAGCCTAATTTTTTGAAAGAGTTACTTACTTGCATTAATGTTTTCATTTTTTAACAAACTGTTACTAGGCTTTGTTGTTAACCTTTCTTTACTGTAATATAATTGTCCATTTATTTGTCAGTTCCTGCACCTATATTAAACTGCTCAAGGATGAGAATAGTGCACACACTAACTATTAAAAGTATTTGTTGAAAAGATGTTTAAACTGTTTTCAGAGATGCTCCCTTTCTTTTGTGGGGAAAGGGGACAAAAGACCTGAATAAGTGCATGGCCCTTCTGTCAAATGTTATGTAAGCTATCTCTTTTAATATCCCAAACTCTGGAGTTGATATTGCTTCTTATCCTAAAATGAAAAGCTGGGGATCAGGAACTTGCTGATGTTCTTGTTACATGGAACAACTAGACCATAATTACCTGGAATAATCAGACCAAAATTATTAGCCTTTGCCAAACTACTTGGCATTGAACACAAGAACATATATAGTCCGACCCAATGCATTTTTCTTTTCCTTTAACCCTTATTTTTTTTACCACGTTTTAAGGTACATCTTCTCATATCTTACAGAATTGCCTGCAGTTGTGTCACCACGCTGTATGTTTAATTTTACTTTACCTTTTCATATGCTATTCCCTCTGCCTAAATGATATTTCCTGTCTTATTATCTACCTAACCAATCTGTGTGCACCTTACTTTAATTGTTTTCTGTGACTTGGAGTTTATTGTCCTTGGTCACAAAACTAGATATTGTAAGATTCAGGAGATAAAACTAAAATACAATAATGAAAAGTTTATGTTCACATTAATCTTTGAAATAACTTTACTAATGAATATTTCTCTAATGAAACTTGTTGGTATTATCTATGAATATGTGGCCATAGATAATAATTCCCCTCGAGTAAACTGGATTAATCTAGGAATACTTTTCCAAAAATCAAAGCTATAACTGATTCTTTTTTTATATATAAGACGTTATTTATTATTTTTAGAGAGGGGGGAAGGGAGAGAGGCAGAGAGGGAGAGAGATATCAATGTATGGTTGACTTTCGCCTGCCTCCAGCTACAGACCTGGCTGGAGACCTGGCTTGCAACCTGGTTATGTGCCCTGGCTGGGAATGAAGCCAGCAACCTTTGGGTTATCAGGCTGGCACCTTATCCACTGTGCCACCAGCCAGGGCTCTGTGCCACCAGCCAGGGCCATGGTTCTTTAATATTGTTTCAACATAAGGGAGACCAGTAAGCACCCCTTTAGTGGCATACAGAGATGGCATGAAGGGAGAAGGCTCTTATTTCCTTATGATGAGTTCAAGGTGGGGATAGCTCATTGTTGGATCTTCCCCTCTTCTATGCCTATCCCCACCAACATTCGCACAAAGTGGCTAATTCCTTTCAATACAATTGTGTTTTCCACAGAGGCTTCCAAGAACTCTTAACATGTAAATCAAGGGCAGTTTCCAATTCAGAATTCCTAAGTTCCTTCAGGACACCTAGAAATCCTAGAAATTGTATGCAAAATGGTGACAGTATATGTTTTTGTGCATTTTTGGAGACATAATCCATAATTTCACTATGAGTCAATGTTTAGGTTTTAGTCTTGACTCTGCCACTGATTACTATGTGATTGTGGTACAACATCTATATAGTTTAGTCTCTGATCAATTTTGAGTCAGTAACTTAAGTATTTAGCAATATTTGGGAATGAATTTTATCTATTTTATAACATTTTGGGGAAATGCAGATTTTAATTTTAAATAAGCCTCTCTTTGCATGAAACTGAGCATCAACCTTATAATTTGCATTGTTAAAAACATTTTATTTATTTGCCTTTAAGTTGCTGTAATAATTGTATTAATGTAATGAATATTTGTCCTTAATTGGGAATGCTAACTGCCTTACTTTCATCAAAGGCTTGTCGAAGAAAACAAATGCGATAATGTACTTTATAAATTATAACCAACTTGGAATTGCACCAGTTATTGTCATTATCACATCTTGGCTGGTAGGAAACATTGTTATTTTAGGCAGGATAGAAACGTTATATAGTTTCCAGCACTGCTTTCCCAGAATGCTTTTATGTACTGAAAAGTTCTGAATCAGGCCTTCAAAATTCTAGAAATTTAGGACATGTCATCAACAACAAAAACAACACACCCAACATTCTTAAAGGAAGTTGCTTTGAGGTTTATTTATACAAATTCCCCTAAATAAACTATGGGTAGGCTAGTTTTTTCAGAAAAATTAATTTTCAAACAAAAAGGGAAGAAAATTTCTCTGAATTGATACAAATAAAATAGGAAATTGTGACCAATGTGAACTCAAAGAAGCACCATTAGGTGAACCATTGGGTGTGGATTTGTTATCATCTTATTTCTACAATAATATGAATGTGTGCTAAAGATAAATATAAGTGAGGTAATTGATGGCTCCCTTGACCAAAAGTTTCATAATTTTCCTGACATGTTAGCTTTTTTTTTAATGTCTTCTAAGTGTTATTACTTCCCTTGCCTAATTTGTTAGTTTTTCTCCTTATTCTTGTATATATATGTGTGTATGTATATGTATGTGTGAGATCTTCCTTTCAGATCCCACATATGCTTGGCTTTTATTTAGCATCTATATCTGTCAGTGTTGTCCTTCTGAGACTGACACCCACACCTCCCAAATTGTCATGCCATGATGAGTGTACTTCTTGTGTGTGAGACTGCATTTATTTGTGAAATTTTGTTTCTACTCAAACTAGCCTATCATTATTTCTACAACAGGAGCTTTTTTCTTGAACCTCAGGAAATCTTTGCTCACAATTTTATATTTCAAGACCCCAAAAACACAGCCTATTAGCACAGTAACCCTAATTAATGCTAACTTTACATGAAACAATCCATTGCTTTTAGTACAGACTTCACAAAAAGAGTTAGCTCTCTTCTTGTGAGAACTAAAAATGGAATAAGTTGGAAAAGTATATATTATGGCAGGCCACAAGCCATTACCCTCAGCATCACCTGGAGAACATAGAGGTATCATTGGGTGAAGAAAATACTGGGGTTCTCATTCATAGTCGTCTCTCCCCCACCCTTTCTCCAGCAGACACAACAGGGCAGATTGATGTTTTAGGTGGAAAAGCATTAGTGGCTATCACTTTGACACTATGTAGTGCAATACAACATCTCAGTGGTAAGTAAAAATAACTTCCACTTACATCCATTTTGAATCATTTGTAGGAATGGATTGGAAAATTTTTAAATAACTAGTAGTTTATGAAACAAAAATATATTAATTGTTGCTTATGAACTATCCTCTCTCAAAACTTAAAAATATGTATTTTTATGGTGTAACATCTCTTTGATATTTATGTCTGTCACATCTACTGAAAATAATTCAGTTTAGTTGATTGCACCTTCTATGTTACTTTACTTGTGCTTTTTCCCCAGATACAATTATGTGTTAATGGCCTTTCAACTTTTATTACAAATGTGTTGACATATAGAACCATTAGATGCTCTAATGGATATGAGGCATTTCCCCCTTGTTTGAAAACTTATTGAAGATGATATAAGCAATATATTTTCATCCATGGTTTGTTGTAGCATTATATGTGATATTGCTGTAGAAAAGACTGGCCTCTGGTGCATGATATTTGGCCTTGTGAACATTTCTACACGCATTGTCTGTTTGATGTTTGAGTTTACATTATAAATCACAATGCCTGTTCTTTTCATTTAAATGTCTGTTGTTGGGCAGCTCTTTAAAAATTAAATTGAACCATATTACAATAACAAACTGATACAGAAATTCAAAATTGCCCCCTAATTTTACCAACTTTTTAATTACTGTTTTTTTACAGGGAACTATGGAGATTGGCTTTCCTAACTTAAAAAATAGCAAAGTATTCCATTAAATGACAAATACGGAAATTCACTTTGAAATGCACTCTTGTTTTAAAACCTCATTTGAGGAGGTGGGAAAAATACAAAGTGAATAGATCAGGGGAAAAGCCTAAAGATACTTTAATTGGCAGAGGTTGGAGTTGCTTTGTTTAGTTACTCGCTGTCCTTTTGACATGTTGAAGAGGCTTTGTAAGTGCTGTTCCACTGAAGGACAAACAAGGGTACTTTTCAAACCAGGCCTTTTTAGTTTTGTGAGGCTGAACGCTCCTCCTGATGCACTGTAGCTGTGTGTCCTTCTCCGGAGTCTGTCACTAAAAAATGTCTCTCTCCTTGTTGAGCAAGCTGGCGTCTCACCTCCAGACACTCTCCTTCAAGGCAGCACTGTATGGAAATCAACACTCCTAAAATGATGAGAAAGAAGAGAGTTTATTTTTTTTAAAGATCAGGACAAGCAGACACCCTCCTCTGCTGTAGAGCCTGTTTCTTCAGGAATAAGGGTTTTAACTTAGCCTGCCGCATACTCAGTGGGAAGCCTTGTAATTTTTCAGCACTGAAGTGCAACTTGTTCACTGTGGTCTCCTTCTCAAGTGGTGTCTATCGTAGTGGGTTATCTGGATATTGTTGACTTCATTAAGTGTTATGGAGAATTCATTTATATTTTTTGAAATGACTTTTTACTTGGATTATAAGGGCTCAGGGGATTGTCTTTGGGAATCTACCAGGGCAAAAGATCTAAGATTATCTGTACAGAAACCCCACTTGACCCAAGAAAGCTTCTGTTTTCCTTTTTAAGTAGGACTTGTACTTTTGTTAATAAAATAGAATCAAAACTATGTCCTTAATTTTTATCCTTTTGGGAATTATATCCTTAATTTGTATCCTTTTGT
The DNA here is from genome assembly GCA_004026585.1 of Noctilio leporinus. NCBI lineage: Eukaryota > Metazoa > Chordata > Mammalia > Chiroptera > Noctilionidae > Noctilio > Noctilio leporinus. The sequence continues at coordinate 609,465 of PVIW01000081.1, read as the reverse complement.
GAATCATCAAGTCAACATTCTTTTTTAAAGATGGCTACTTCTGTATTAACATAAGAAACGTTCTGTTTCATTCTTGCTCATACATGATTTTGTCTACTGTAACAGGACTGTATATATCATTACAAATATCCCTTTACTCGAATATTTCTAATAATTTTAAGCCTTTCAGATAAGTAAGGTACCCCTGTTTTTCTTGCCCTTAACTAAAATTGTCAGGCTGGACTTGTAGTTGTAACACATAGATCCCTTTAAAAAGACCCACTGAGCCAGGCTGTATATTAGAAATAAGCATTAGGAGAAGGTGCCAGTCCTTTTGGTTCCTTCTGGAGCCTCCACCTTTGGATACATGAGGCCTGTCCCAAAAATATCAAGCCAATGTCAGTATCATTAAAAACCGTTTGCGAGGCCAATACTTTCAGGACAGACCTCGTAGCATTTATTCAAGAGTCAAGAGCCAGCCACCTCTTTCTGAGGCTTCTTTTCCCCTCACACACGAAAGGTTCCAGCCCTCGCTGAATAGCAACATTCTCATCTGGGGGACACACGCACGCACAGCATTTTTATGAAACTGATTTGTCCAACTCAACTAGGAGGGGGATTTTGTGTGTTTTGCACGTTTGTTTTTCACTCAGTTACCCTTGAGGCACTTGTCATGACCGTGCATATTCAAATTAATCAGACCTGGTAGGCCTGTGTGGCTGAGTGTTTAACATGAAGAAGTGGATATCGAGCAAATGCCCTAATTAAATAGGCCTGCTTGGTGGTGTTCTAGTGGATGCTTGGTCTTTTTTTATTAATAGCTGTTGCTTTTGGGGCAGGCACGGATGGCACTAGAGTCTTGGAGAGCTCACTTGGAGTTTGATTTGCCACCTGCTCCCAGAGTTCGGAGACCTCACTGACTCCCAGTGCGCCTTCCTTAACCACCCTTAATGGCGAGGAGAAATATGGTCAGAGTCATGAGAGCGCAGGGAGGCTAGGGCAAACAGAATGAGCATATGACCTGGACATGTGGCCTGATTAAGGTAGTCCATCTTACATGTTGATGAACTGTGGATACCAGACTGCTGCATGCTCCCATTTCGGGATATGAACTTGGATGGCTGCAAGAAAGCTCTTGTGTGAAATTCAAAATGAATGCCCTTTCTTTCATGCCCTGAATTTGAAAGCCAACTTTTATTCATCTGTCTCTTCAATGCATATTTCTTAGATCATCTACATATCATCTGAAACAATTTATGAGGCAATAACTCATATACTATATATATTATAGAAAGACAGAGTATATATTGTATATATGTTTACTTCTACTGTCGTAGTCTAGGCTTAGCATACTTTCATTTATGTTACACTTTCCCCGTAGCTTGAGGGAAGACTGTCATGGACGTTTGGAAACAAACTTTGATGAAGAAGAAGCTCAAAATACTGAAAATATCTCAGGCTGACCTAACACAGTAGCTTTCTTGTTGTGTATTTAATGTCATAAATGAAGTAAACTCTTAACACTCTGATCACCAAGTTTGTGAATTTAGTCTCTACATATGCCTGTTATTTAAACTTTTTATATTTTAGAAAATGTGAAGTGGATTTACTCAAAATATTTCAAATTTGATCTCAATTGATTTAATGTGTAACAAAACGTGGAGCCCACATTGGAAACAAGGTGAAAAATAAAGTTAAAGAGTTTGGAGGCAGGTTTAGTAAATTTCCAAATAACCACAGCAAGTTATCTGATAAAAGATTACCATGGCAGGACATGGTTGCTGAAATTGTTTTATTTCTTCCCAAATTGATAGAGTTGGACAGTTCCAAAACACAAACTAGTGTTTTCCCATTCTCCTTCCTTTCCTTCCAACATGATGTAACAGACAAAAGGATCCATCCATTAACCCAATGTGCTGTTTTCCATGTGGGTGTGCACCTCACCTGTAGAGAACTACATCAGCAGTGCCAGGCAACTGCCTCTTACCTGACAGAATCCTAGAAACCCCTCCTTGGTCCACTTAGGTTGCTACTGGTTATTCATTAACATCATCCAAACTGTTCAGTGTGGGTGTCTATAAACCAGAAAGGAAAAGAAAAGCCTTGAACAAGTAAATACATCTTTCAGCATTTCTTTTGTTTGGCATGTTTACTGTGTGCTATTCTTGGTTAATAGAACTTGTTGGACAGTTCTGCAAAAGGGGGAGGAAACTTTCCTTGAACTTTATCTTTCTGTTTTATCCGTAGGACGAGGTTTCTGTTTGCTATTTTCTTTTTAGTGCTACAGGTCAATATAAAATGTCTTTGTAAAGATTGTTATTGCTATTAATATATTTTCAGGTGATTATGAAACACAATAGACAGTTTTATCTACTTTGAAATGGACAGATAAAGGACTAGAATTCTAAGGTTGTTTTCATTTCCAAACTTTGTAATTAGAAACAGAAAATGAGATGTTATACGAAACATTATTTTTCCTTCCTAAGAAGGAAAGGCCTGTTCCCAGGCCTTATATAAGTTTACTGACATGTTCAGCCTTGATTTAATTTATACATAAGTTGTCTCCCCCCTATATATTAATATAATATCAGTGGACAACTCATTGCATGGTATAATTACTGAAAAGATCAGTAGCTAGGAAAGCACACCATAATTATGTCTGTTCATTGTAACAGAATAGTGCGCCTATACTGGTATTTAGTGTGTTAATAGATAAGAATTGATTTGCTGTTGCAAGATGAATTAAATCTCTGTTGCATAGGCCTTTCTCTTCTGAAAAGTTATGCTTTGTAGAAATTTGCCTGAAAGGTTCATCCACCACCATGTGACATTAGTCATGTAGAAGGCTTGAGAGCAGAAAGCAATAGAAATAAACAAAGTGCACCTTCCTCCCTTTGCAGTTTTGTTTTCTCTTATTTTTATTTTAACCCTAATATTTATGCTTTGGTCTTTGCTTGGGCATTCTAATATTTTTCATCAATGTCAACATACCATGTGTAAGTGAAAAAAAAAACAAAACGCATAAACAAGGGAGTTTGCAATATAGAGAACAGTACAGTGTAAATAGAAGGGGTCAGTTCTCAGCCTTCGTATAGGGTTCCAAATTCCAGAAAGAAAAAAAAATCCAGTAGCAAAATACGAGGGATAGGAATTAAACATGTTTGCTCATGTTTTACCTCCTTGATGCTTAAGTTGAGCCATTTTTGTTCTGTGCTGAAGAAGGACAGCAGCCTTGTTGATTTATTTAGTAATTTTCTCCATATAGCTCCTGGGACTCTTTTAAGAATGAACCAGCAGAACTAAAGATAAATTGAAGTTGCACATTCTTAGACATCTTTTTCACTTAAAGAATATTATAATTAGGGGTTAATAAATAATATGAAGTAAGTCAAAAACATGGTAACCCTTGCCATTCTTTTTTTATTGCCAGTATTTCTCATTTGTTTTCTAAATTGAAAATACTAAAATTAAAAATGATTGCAGGTTTCAAAGTGTATTGCATTATTAGAGGACGTATACAATCTTATATTATACTTTGAAATGGCTTATCTAAACTGCAAAAATTGTGAAACCTGAAATATTGTAATATTGTAATTATTTTTGAAGAGTTAGAATTTAAAAAGTATTTAAATATCAGTTTTCAGTTTTGTTATTGATATCCATGCTTATGTATACAGGACAGGATCGTGCCAACTCTGTTTGATCTTTAAAATTTCTCTGGAATAAATGAATAACACACACAGAGACATACACACATGCACTGTGGTAAATAACAGACTCTTTTTTTTTTAATTTTTATTTTTTTAAAGATTTTATTTCATTAGTTTTTAGAAAGAGGGGAAGGGAGAGAGGCAGAGAGGGAGAGAGACATCAGTGTATGGTTGCGTTTCACCTGCCTCCATCCACAGACCTGACTGGAGACCTGGTTTGCAACTTTGTTATGTGCCCTGGCTGGGGAATCGAACCTGCGACCTTTGGGTTCGCAGGCCGGTGCCTTAACCACTGTGCTACCAGCCAGGGCCAAATAACAGACCTTAAGAACATTTATCTCATTCTTAATCTGCAAACTAAATTTTTGGCCTAAGATAATTTTTGACAAAAGTACATAGACCAGGATCTCAGTACAGAAAAGAACTCCCCATTTTGTTCTAGATTTTATTGTTCATTATCTTTCAGCTCCTGTTAACATCTTGTGTAAAGTCCCTCTTGATGCCCAATATAGTAGAGTCAATACTTCCTTTTTCTGTGATACTGTTTGTTTTTGTTTATTCATGTATTCACTCATTCTATCATTCTGACAGAAAATATTTTTCAAGGTCATATTAATATATGCTAGTTATTTTATAGGTTAATTGGAAGATAGAAATTGAACATGCAGCTTCTATTCTTAAGTTTCTCATGGTTTTTTGCGGGTGAGACAAACCATCTGACTTCATAGTGAAAGGATCTGCGAGTGAGCGAGATACAGGAGGCTCTAGAAGTGGAGGGAGAGGCGCCTCGTGCCATATGTTTATAATCAGTGCATGTAATTATATTCTAAATGGAATTAATATTTTATATATTAATATATATTTTTTGTTGTTTATGTTACCTATGAGGTCATTATGACCTTTCTAGCCAGTTCTCTTCAAGTACTTGTGCAAAATCATGGTATTCACTGAATCCATCTGTCTATGACAGTTTCTTTTAATGTACTTTCCATTCATCATTCCATCTTGTCCGGGTCTTTGTAAGGCTATTGATTTCTGCTTATCCACAGCTTTTTAAGAAAAATTTACAGCTTTAAAGGAGATACTGCAATTGTTTTTCCCAAGTAATTCCACCAATAAGGGTAGACGTATAATTCATTGTTTTCCCTCTGTCAGTGTTTATTTAGCCTTTTCTTACTAAAATAGTGGAGGATATTATTTTTGAATTTTAGTTTTAGTACCAGCAAAATGATGTTTGGAAAGTTAAACCAAAATCATGATAATAATAATAATGGGTACCTACATTCAGTCTGACTCAGCCAACTAAAATACACTTAACTTTGTAAGTTGGTTCCTGTCAAAATTTTAAAAGCTTAGGTATAACTCATTAAAAGTTTGTTTGTAATTGTAACCTTAATTTTAAACAGAACTGTTTGAATTTTAACACACATACGTATACGTTCATATATGTGTTTTATATATAACACATATATAATAGGTACATATAGGACAAAGTATTAAAATTTTTTCCAACGTGTTCATATGCCATGCTGGCAGTTAATAAAATGTAATACATTAAAAATTTTTTTGTTTTCTTAAAAAGGAGAAAAAGAAACAATGGTGGAGCAGTCTCAGGGATATGGAAGTAGGCTTATTTAAATTCTTCTCAAGAGTGGAGAAAAACCCTCAGTTGGCATGTGCTATCCTCTGTACAGTCTTTTACTGGGTCTCCCACAGAACTTTATTAAAGTGGGTATGTAGTCAGGTGGCAGCTGCAGTGAATTCACTTCCTGTCTTACTCTCCAGCTTCATTTTTCATTTCCTACCATTCCCTGCATTACTCTTTATGACTTTTGCTCTAGCAGTGCTGAATTGCTCAATGGCTTTTCATAGCCACCATGCTTTTCTTTGTGTATGAAGCCTGGTTGCAGTGCCTTGACCTGGCGCTGCACCTGGATGATACCAATTTATTCTTAATATTTAGCTTAGATTGCACCCCTACCAGGAATTTTCTGCTAACTCTTAATTGCCTCATCTTCCTTCTGTTAAGAAATTTTGTGTATTTCTCTCCTCTCCATTACATTATGATCATCTGGGACAACAGTCAGCAAACTATGGTCCATAGACCAAATCTAGGCTGCTGCTTGGTTTTGTATGACCTATGAGCTAACAGTAATATTTTGTGACACTTGAACAGTATGTGAAATTCAAATATATGAATAGTTTTATTAGAACACAACAATGCTCATTCATTTACATATTGAGGTAGTATCTTGTAATGAAAGTACTTTAGTACTACAGCGGTAAAGTTGATTAGCATATCCCACAAAGCCCCAAATATTTGCTATTTGACCCTTTACAGAGAAGTCAGTGGACTAATGTCCTAAAGGGCAGGAACAGAGTCTCAGTCATCCCATTATCCAGAGTCCTAATCAAATGAGTTAATTAAGTGGCCGAATAAGCTATCTTTGACCTGAACCAGAGTATTCATCACAGGGTTCCTAGCTGTCTTTCTAAAGGAAGTTTAATAGAAGATATACAGAATTATGAAGATCTGGGTGCTAGTTTTTCTCTACCATAAATCTGTGTAATTTGAGACAAGTGCTTCATTTTCTATTATTCATTTTCATTTTAGATATTGGAAAATAAAATTATTACACTAAATGGTTTTTATATTTCTCAATATAAAATTCTAGAGATATATCAAGTTTTATTAAGTCCATACATAAAAATAAGGGAAAACAGGAGAGATCTTTGTTAAGAATTATGGGCAAGCCCTGGCTGGTAGCTCAGTGGATTGGTGCCAGCTTGCAACTCCAAAGGTTGCTGGTTCAATTCCCAGCCAGGGCACGTAACCAGGTTGCAAGCCAGACCTCCAGCCAGATCCCTAGCTGGAGGCAGGTGAAAGGCAACCATACATTGATATTTCTTTCTTTTTCTTTCTTCCTCCCTACCCTTCTCTCTGAAAAATAATGAATAAAATCTTTTTAAAAAATAAGAATTATGGGCAAAAGGAAAAGAAGAACAATGAACTCTTATAGATCAATTATACATCAGGCTCATTATTATCGATTTTGATTAGGTACTCTGCAGTAATCCAAATGAAAATAAAGCTTGTTGTTGGTTTCTGCTCTGCATCTCTAGGACTAATGCATTGGGATAGAAGATAAGATCTTTTATTATTAAATTTGCCACATTGTTTGTAGTGATAATTTTGTGCAAATAATGAAAGACAAGACACTTTTACTGTTCATTTTGTAAGAATTCTGAATTATCGTGTTTTCTTCTCTCTTTCTCTTTTTTAATTATGTTCGCCTCTCATACGAAGTTGCCTCCCCAGAGATACTGCAAACTACATGAAGGGCAATGTTGCTAACCAGTCTGCATACTTTATTTTATAGATTTTGAGAATTACAAAATTATTACATTTCAAAAGTAATAACTGCTCTGATTCTAATAGGGGTACCAATTGTAACCTTGAGCAGTCATAAAATTATCTTGAGTGAAAATATCACAACATAGTTTAAAGATTCTTTGGGTGAAAACCCTTTTGCAGTGTATACCTATTTCTAACATATTTTTAAAAACAATTAAAAAGACAAAATTTGACTTATGTTTTAAAATATTCTTACCTCCATGAGAATATTCCTGAAAAAATTGATAATCACACAACTACAAATAAAAGTAGTACAGGTAAAAGAACAAAAAATAAAAAGATAATTTTTAAATTATTTTAAAAGTACATGTGCTTCTCCCTTTTGCTATATACTGCATTGAAATGCAGCATTGAACTTAAAAAAAAAATGTTCTGCAGTATTTGCTAAAAAGCTTACCTGATTATATGTAGGTATGGCCTCCAATTGAATTTCCCCTGGTTTTTCCACATGTAGAACTTTATGTAAGTTGATAAATACCAGAAAAATATTTCCAACAATATAAAAGCCAGTAAATTAATTGAAAAAATAACCAGGAAAATTTAGGGAAAAAATATTTTTCTAGTAGCTCTATGGCAACTCTATGAAATAATCTCAAGAAAGACCTTTAAAAAACATAATTTTACATAGTCTCCTCACTGCAAGCATTAGGGTCCTCCTGCTCTGTTGTACTACCTTTTTCATTGCCTTCTATAGGAACCTCTTACACTGAAGGCCTGCAACTCTTCTGCATGGGGTGTCTTACTGTGGAAAAAGGTAAATTTCCCACAAACCCCCCTGCTTTAGGGTTTGCTGTGTAGTCTATCATCAGATCAGTTCAGCTGCCTAAAGTAGGTTAAGGGCAATCAAGAGAACCGATTTCAGTGGGATAAAAACATGCTAGTTGTAAAACATTTCTAATTCCATAGTGTATATATTATGTTATGGGAAAACAGCATTATTCCTACCTCTAGTTCTTTTTTATTCAGTTTTTCACTCAACAGACCTTTACCAAGCATGGTTATGATTGACATTTAAAACATAGCTGAACACATCTATGAGTTAAAATTCTATCTTTGTTTATCTTATATATATATTTAGAGATGTTATTCATTAGGTTTAGAGAGAGTAGGGAAGGGAAGGAGGAAGAAAGGGAGAGAAACATCTATGTATGGTTGCCTTTCACCTGCCTTCAGCTGGGACCTGGCTGGAGACCTGGCTTGCAACCTGGTTATGTGCTCTGACCAGGAATTAAACCAGTGACCTTTGGGTTCGCAGGCTGGTACCTATCCACTGAGGCACCAGCCAGGGCTTTATCTTATATTACTTTTAATGCACCCATACCCCTAAGGGCTATGCTCTGGTAAAGTCATAAATCCTTATTGGGCAAAGATGAATATTCTTTAATTTAAAAAATGAAAAAGACATTTTAATACTCTTGCACTCTCATTTAGACTTTTCCATATGAAAATTCATTATTGTGTAGTTGTGAAGATTTACCTTGTGATTGAAAAGGAATAAGATCACCCTTATTTTGCTGCAGTTGATATAATTCTAGCCTAATTAAATGTCAAAATATAATTTGCTTTATATTAGTTAAAATGTATGCACTTATTTCAATAAGAGTAATTTAGCAAGTATCCCTCAAGTTACAGTCGCCCCATATAAGGAGCTTTTAAAACTAAAGTTAAAAACAGACACACGCACTTCTCAGAACTCAGAAATTTACTTCCTAAAGAAAATTCAAGCAGGCATGCTATGTATTCTGCAGCAAAATGGTACATAGATGAGGAACGACAGTTTAAAAATATGTAGTGTGTGCCTAAAACAAAACAAGCAGATACTTGCTGAATATAGGTTTCAACCTATGATGATGATTTCAGAACGTGGGCATCTGCTAAACGGGTTTGAAACAATTCTTTTCTATATATTTACTTCCTGCTTTTCGTGAAAGCTTTTAATTCTCAGAAACGTGGTGATCAAATGCTGTGATTTGCATGGAGGTGAATGAGCTGGTGCATGTGCTCCCTTCCCTTCCTTGCCTGGGTCTCCCTGAACTCTCCCCAAGCTGAAACAGATGGCTGCGGGTTCGGTTATGTGCGTGGGAGAGAGGAACTTCCACATGTGATTCTTACCATTTGGTAGTAATTAGTTTGTTGTATAAATTAACATTAACTGAACAATTCTTCAGGCATTGTTTGTAATTATCTTCTTTGAGTGGCTGAGTTGTGTAAAGAGATAAAATACGGGGAAGAAACTGATTCTTATTTTATTGAAGTTGAAGAATCTGTTATTAGACAGAATAGATCAACAATTATTGTTGATGCTCAACAGACCAAAAACTTTACTGTAACTATAGAACAGAAATACCAAAAGATTGTCCTGGAATGTAATGATTTAGAAATACAATTAGATTCTCTGAAAATGTGTGATGTTTTAAAAGAACTGAATGCAAGAGGAAAATGAAATACAATTTGAAAAAATTTGCTTCACATCATTTAGCAAATAATGTTTTTAGTTTTCACAATAACTACCACTTGAAGGTCACAGTCTGTAGTGCCTTTTTCTTTATATGTTATAGCTTTTTTTAGATGCTTTCAAGTAGAATTTTAGTGTACATTTTATGAGCAGCATATATTTAGTGAAGTATATTGTGTTGATACTCATATTGTTTAGACAAAATTACTTATCAGTAAGTGGGATTTGGATAATTGGGGTTTTAAGCTTTATAGAGTCACTGTTCTTCTCTCTCACCTATCTCAGATGAAGACATTGGATATAAAAGAAACAAAAAAGAAGCAAGCTTCTTAAAAGTCCCCCTTGAGTTTGGTTTTGGCTTTAGTCATTATTTCTGGGTTCAAAATTTTCTTCTGTGTCTTTCTCCAAAGAGATCTAATAACTAATACCATATAACAGATTGTCCTTTAAAGCATAAATGTTTTCTTTAAAAAATTCCCATCTGTGTTTTTCTTTGGAAATTGCTCTAAGAAACTACCAAGAAGAACAAATTATTACTAGATATACTCTGACCCAAAGTACTTAAAATATGTCATTGCACTTTTAATGTTTATAACACTGTCATAACTTTGATGTTGACAAGGAAAAAGTGATGGCCATTATTTTATCAAGCTTCTTTTATTACAGTCCATTAGTTAACTAAAACCTGAGTCACGCAAGGATTCATATTTGTGTGAACCTATTACTAAAATATTAATAAAAATAGAAATGTATACCATTAGTAGCTATTTTCTGTCATACAACTTCAGCTACTGACCTGATGTTAGTTGTAGAAACTATAACTACCAGGAGTAATTCATTTCTTGGCTTTAAAAAAAATACTGTTGCAATATATATATTTCATGGGCTATAATTACTTAATGGGTCTCCAAGATTTAAAAGTATCCCAATACCATTGCAATTTACTTGGGAAAATAAGAACATTATGCTCTTATATAGAATTGCTTCACTTACTGCACTTTTTTTCCCCAGTGAGTGAACAAAATTAAGGTACTTTTATTCTTTACTGTGACCAAGTAGGAAACTTATTCCTGAAATGCAAGATGGTTTGACAAACAAAAATCAATTAATGTAATATATTAAAGAAAGAAGGAAAATTGAAAGGATGAAAAAACGTACAAAGTATGTTCTCAGGCAACAATGAAATTTAACTAGAAAACAATAGCTGAGAAATGCTTAGCTAGAAAATTCCCAAAAATTTTGAAAATTAAACAGTTCAGTTTATTAAAATTAGACACTTTAAAAGCTGGCTTTTGTTTTGCATTGTTGGATAGACCATATTATTATTAGGTTAATAGATATATGCTTTTTATTGAGAATGTTTCAAAAAGTTTCTGGACTACTATTAATGAGTTTTTTTGAAGTACTTCTAATTCAGAACTTACATTTTTTGAAATGGGAAAACTAGAAGTACTGTGGACTCAGATGTTGGCCTACCCATAATGTGTACCATCCTACATTTCCCCTAATTAACTAAGATTCTAAATCATGCTTTTGTTTTAAATGTAAAACACTCTTGAACATTTAAAAATCTCCAGAGTTTCTAAATTTTCAAAAATGTTGCCTCCTCAAAATAGCTTCTGCACATATATTTTTCCCCAAATGAAGAAAGGAAAATCATTATTGTCTTATCTCTTTATTTTGGCTGTAAATCAAATAAACATAACAACCTTATGCTCTGCATTTTTGAACATCCAAAGCTGGCTAAGGAAGCAGCTTTAATCCTGAAGATATTATTCCCTTTTCTGCTTCACAGGATAGATGTGTGTGTGTGTGTGTGTGTGTGTGTATTAAAATTATATATGTAATTTTAAAAATATGTATTTTAAGTGAGCACATACAGAATTTGTTCAAATTTTGAAAGGCATAATTTGTGTTCACTCAAAATTCACTCCATATTCTACATGGTACATGCAAATGATATGAATATAATTTAGCAAAATATTTTAATAATGCTTTTTTTATTTGTGCATAGTAGGATTCTTAATATCAGACCAATTGGTGAATGGAAACCAGTCTTTATGTTCCTCAAGTAAATATAGATATAATTCCTGAAAGGGAAGCAAAATAAATACTTGTGCTTCCAGACTATTTGATTTTGCTTCATTTATATCCTTGTGCTAATAAGACTACATAAATCTAGACCTACATGCACCTTCTGAGAAAATTACAGCATCCTACCATCCCTTCCCATATAAACCTAAACTATTTTTTCATTATTCCCTAATTCAAAAAAATCATTTTAAAATTTCTTCTTTTGGATAAATAGGTTTTCAGAGTAAAACCATCAACTGTTGACAAATACCCTACACAAAATCCGACTCCATATAATTTTTAACAACCATTTGACATGCAGAGTCATGTATGGCACGATATATTTTAAAACCGAAGAAAAGAAGGGAGAAATAAAAAAAGAAAAAAGCGAGCAGCTTGTCTGTGGCTGTGTCTGTGAAGCTCCAAGAGAATATATTAATTAACCCAAGAGAATTTCTAGGAAGCTGTAGTGAGAAACTGGAGCTTTGAAATCGAGTGATCTTGATCCACTGTTGAGTTTGGGTCAAAGACCTTGGACAGAGAAGGGAAAAAAGGAGGGAGGTGCATTATAGGAACCAGATGTTAAAAACTGATAAGGGCTGACCAACCCCCTGCTGCTGAAATCTAACCCTACCTCCAAGGAAAGGTGACATTCTCCTCGGAAATCCCTATGTCCTTCCAGGAGAGAAAGAGACACAATTTTGGCTCCGCATTTTTCCTTCGGCCTACCTTGTCGAATGGCCCTAGAAGACTAAACAGGTGTTATCTACTTTTGATTTCAGTGCATTTAAATTAATCCTGTCAGCTCAGCTGTTAAAACAACTGTCATCTCCAGCTGTTAGTAATTTTGGACTGGGCACTTTCACAGGTTGCCAAGACTGGAGCCTGCATTGTGAGTCTCTCTGAATGCAATTAGAGTAACAATTTGTGGCGTTTTAAAGGGGCTGGTATTGTGATGCTGCACACACGAAACGATCATTATAATTTCAAAAGACTCTCTGGTGCCTTGTTTTATAATATATAAATAAACCCTGTGCTGAATGCCACTGCTTTCTATATTGTAGAGTTATGTTACATAACTTTTGGGGGTATTTAATCTAATGACCAATAAGTCAACTTAGAAAGCATGAAAGAGGGAGGTATGATTAAGTTAAAAGATAGAAGATAGAACTGCACCTGCTTACAATGGTTTCTATGTTTCCAGAAATAATAAGACCTTCTGGTAGATTTATGATTTTTCTTTCACTGAAACATTCAGTAAAATGATTTCTTTAACAGTTTGAGTAACTGCACTCTTAAGCCAAATACAGTGTTTCTGGCTAGATCTCCTATTAAACATTTTACATCAGAACAGGAATTTCATGTATAATTTCAATACTTGGGATCTATTTCAGGAACTAGCATGGAAAGCTAATGTTGTGGAAGAGAGGAAAGGCTATTAGGAAATTGAGTCTGTAATCAACAATTGCAACCTACTAAAAATGTGTAGTAATCTGAACTCTTTCAAAAGAAAAGAAAAAAGCCCTTTTTTCATTTGCCACTGATAAAACTGTTGGTAACCAATGAATTTTCCTCCTAGCCTAACCTTAGACATTGTAAAATGGAACAATTACAGGTTTTCTTTTTCTTTTACAAAGTCTACATTTGGGTGCTTAAAAGTATTTTTCAAAGGAAAACAGATAGAAGTGGCTTAAATTGATTTAAATTATTTATGTTTAGGAATAATATCCAACCAACACTGAAAATGATTTTTTAATCAAATATATCAATCACCAGATTTCTAGCTAATTTATAATATTTTATTTGAGTTTTTGCAATGCAGATATTGAATAAACATGCTAATTTAGTTAGTATGCTCTACATTTATTAATTTCTGATTCCATATATATTTAAATTATAAGAATGTAGCTATTTTTTTAGGAGGACATCATATATTTGAGGCAAACAATGAAAACTGTAATAAAATGTGTGTAATGGATAATATTTCTCCTTCCTACTTCTGTTCTTCACTCACCCAATTCTTCTTCTAGAGGTATTTATTTAATGTTTTCTCCATATATCTCCAGGAGATGTTTTGTGCATACATACATAGAAATGAATGTGCATGGGTGGGCCGGAGCCGCCTATCAGAAGGAAATTATACTCACACACACCCTAACTTAGATGTTATTACCCCCAATTTAATTATATAGTGTTTATTCCCTAAAGAAGCATATGTATGTGCACGAGTATAAATGGTAAGGTTACAATGTGTGTAATACATACTGATGAAAATTACATAATTTATTATAGTTGATAATTATAATTCATACAGAATAAGAATTATTAGTATAGCTAATAAGAATCAATTACTGATGGATTTTGCTTTTAGTTTCTGTAAACATTAATTTGCCTAGGAATAGTCATTAAATACTGATGTAATACATGAAATGTATATGTGAGAGCATTCAGTTAGGGGTGAAGGGGTGGAGAACAGGGCAATGCAGAGGAGCATAAGAAAGGCATGAAAAAAGGATGGTAGTTAGAAGTAGGGGGTTAGTTTTGCTTCCTTTATTTCCGAAGTCATATCTGCGGAAATGTATGCCCTGTAAGAAAATGGTGGGAAAACAGGTAAAAAGCTCATCTGACTATACCTGCTCACACAAGTTGACACATACCAGGAGTTTGAAAGGGAAAGAGCTATGCCTTGCCCAAAAACATGTTCTGAACATATTGAGGTAAAGATCAATGCATTTGAATGAATAATCTGCTCTTTGTATTAGTTTCCTAGGGCGACTGTAACAAAGTAACACAAACTGTTTGGCTTAAAAGAATGGAAATTTGTTCTTTCACAGTTCTGGAGGCTAGAAGTCTGATGTGTCAAGGTCAGGAAAGCCCTGCTCCCTCTGAGAGCCTCAGTAGAATCCTTCCTTACCTCTCCTTAGCTTCTGGTGGTGGCCATCAAGACTTGTTTATAGTTTGCCTAGAACCTGAATCACTTACATCTTGACTTCTTTTGTGACATGGTTTTGTGTATGTGTGTGTGTGTCTGTGTGTGTATGTGTGTACATGCTATTTCTTATTATAAAGACCCCAGTGATATTGAATTAGCCCCCCATGATAATCTCATTTTAACTCAAATTGGCAGACTCTCTTTTTAAATAAGGTTAGCTTCATAGGTATTAGGGCTTAGCATGGTCAACAAACCTTTTTTGTGGACACAATTCAACCCATGCCAATCTTAAAAATACAAACAGATGTGATGGGCCAATGGACCCTTTATAAATTGCAATGAACTTATTTAGTCACAATATGAATTTGAATTGCTATATAAAAATAAAAATCTGCCCATAAAAATAAATATTGGCCCATAACTCTGATAACATATTTCAGAACTTATAGGAGCTTTGGTGTAGGCCATACCACCTAAACAGATTTTTCAGTGGGAAACATGGGCATCCAAAAATTGACCTCAAGACCCTGGATGGATATCTGCAAGTGGAGAAACGGTAGGAAATTATTCTGAAAGAAAAATGACACAATTACAACATGGACACAACTCCTTTTCCTTAGAGCAGAAAGCCATCTTGTTGCCCCAAGTTTCATGCCCTGGCTAATTGTAGGCTTGAAGAAAGTTACAGTATCTTGTGATGAGAAAAGCTATATAGAAAATTTATGTGTTTTTTTTTTTTTTAATTTGTATCCCATTGTTACTTGGATTGGGACTCTTATTTTGTCAAAACCCCTTATTGTTTAACAAAACAAAGCCAGAAATTACTGCAATTTAAAACCCTGTCATTTTCCCTTCATACCACTATTCTTACTACAGGAAAAGGTTCTTTCTTTCTTTCTTTCTTTCTTTCTTTCTTTCTTTCTTCTCTCTCTCCCTTTTTCTTTTAAATAGAACAAGGATAATTTTTCCATCGTCATAGCACCTCAGTTTTTGGTTTACATTTTACATTGATTCCAATGTTTTAAACCAAAGATCAAAAGAAATGTTTGAGTCACACTGACTCAAGCTAACCTCTCTGTATTTATGTCAGAGTTAAACATGTCCGCACCACCTAGCAGGAGCCGAGTGTTGTAGTCAAAGCCAGTCGTCCAATCTGAGTGCTCGTGACTGGGGAAGTAAGACCCTAGTGCGTGCTGGTTGACCTTTCCTCCATGAGACAGAGATGTTTTCTGTACTTCTGCTCTGTGCTTTTCATGATATTCTTAGGTGCTGTGCTGAGAACTGTTAGGTCTAGGTGTAGAGGACTGATTTTTCATTGAAGAATGGAAGGTCGATGGAAGAGAATAAAACAGAGGAGAAATGGAAGATTCTCCCTTCTTCTACCCGCTCTGTAAGAGCTAAGTCAGATGATGAGAAAGAAGGGAGAGGATTGCCACTTGCCTTTTCTTTCATTTTTCATTTTGCCAGAAAAATATAATTACTCATAAAATGATTATGTAAACCTTACCACACTCCCAGTTTCATAAGTTAAGAGAATGTATTACAGTGATGCATTCTATTTATATCTACAATACCCATGGAACAGTGTTAAGCAAATGCTTTCCACAGCATACGTTGTCTAATCAAATATTAAAATTTAACTGCACATATAGGAAATTATTTAGTCAAATATTAAATTTCAAGGGTATTAAGAGGAAGTGGTAGCAGTATATAGAAACTTGCAGATTGCTACAACTTTCACTTAGATCATAATCTGAACTTAGTTCTGAATTGCCTTGTTTGTTTGTGTATATTTATATAGATCAGTCTGATTCTTGTCTATCAGATTCCTAACACATTGTGTTCAGGTAATATAAAACACATAAGCATTTTCCTGTATTGTTTATGATAGGAGATAGAAACAGAAAAAACAACATTACAAACCAATTTTGATTAGCTTGAAAGATTGTGCTAACTGTGGTGATGCTACCTTTTAATAATAGAGAATATTGAGCATATAGTTTTTCTCAGGCAACTTATACTATATATATGTATATGTATATATACATATACATATACATATATACATATACATATATATACATGAAACATGTCTAGATGGGCTAAATGATTAAAAAAAAGCAATATTTGACTTCAAATATATCTCATGCAGAATTGGTCTTTTACCTGTTTTACTACATTATTTCTCATAGGTTTAAATATTATGACAAGCACAATTAATAGGAGTTTTTGAGATATGACTAAGTTCACTCATACACCCATTCATTCCACAGATCAATTTTTAAATACCTGGGCTTGCAAAGTTCTCTGATATACAGTAAAACAAGTTCTATGCCAACCTTGTCACATAGAAGTTTGGAATCTTGTGTTGAAGCCTTTTTTCTGAATATATCAATAGCTGTATGCAAAAACAGCTAGATATAAAAAACATCAGATACCAGGAAAGGATAAAATTCTATAAAAAAGGCACAGAAATCTTTTTGGAGGAAAAAGTGGATTATTTCATGAGGGAATGATGTCATTGAAGATGGCAGCAGAGGAACAGGCAGAGATGAAAGAGGATACTCTAGTACTTTTCTAAGGGGAGTTGAGTTGGTGTGAAAAATTTAATAGTTTAATTAAAAACCCAAATATTACAATGAATCAGTTATTATCAGGCGTAATAGATAAAATTTTAGGGCAAATAAATTGAGAAAAGGAAAACAAATTAGATTCCAAACTTGTTTAGAGTCAGATTTGAGAAGCCCTAAATGCCATGCTAAGGGGTTGAAACTTTCTATAAGTTAATCATTGAAAAGCTATTGATTACTTTCTAACAGGGGAGTGGTCTGATGCAAGTTCTGTTCTCAAAACCCAATTTCATCATTAATCATTCATCTTTAACAGTTGCTTGAGTTTCTTTGGCTAACAACAATAATCAACAGTAGGGCCATGGATATAGATCAATATCTATGGATTTATTTTTCATTTTAATGGAATTTTAAGTGAGAGGTATTACAGATAGTATGATCAGTTAACTCCCTGTCTATATGATGCACCTACCTTGGCTTTTGTTATTTCTTCATAGAACATTTTTTTACTATAATTTTTATAATAACTCATTTCCACTATTAAATTTTCAGTATCTTGAGACCAGGAAGTTTGTTTATTTACTAAGTAGCATGATTCAGTAAACCATATTTGTGCCTAATTATTATCTATTGAATAAGGGGATTAATGAGGAAATGTTGGATACTTAATATAATAATTATTTGCTAAATGGTAAAATTTAAACAAGCAAAACTCAAACCATGCAACTCTTCGTCTTCCTCTATCTACAGCTGTATCTGAACAGACATTCATATCTGAGGGTTTATGCCCATATCACAGCTTTTCGCACCAATGTGATACTATTAATATAGTACCATTGTTTTAAAAGATTTTAACTCCTCACTTTCTGGGGTAATGTTTATAAGTCCTTTCAAAACTCAGCTACCCAGTACCTTTTCTGAGAAGGATTTTCTCATCTCTCATCAGGCTAGTTAGAAATGCAACCTCTGTGCTCATTTTTTATGCTTACATTATATTTCCTATTTATACTTCATAGCACTTAATCACAATGTTTCACAATCTCTCACTTCACTAGATAATACACAGACTATTTCACTTCATTTTTGTGTTTCTGCACTAAACAGCATGTGGTAGTATTTGATGAGTGACGGACTAAAAATTGGGAGATTTGTTAGGAAGCTCCCAATTGTTCTGTGATTGAGCTAGTTAAGACCAAAACAAGCTTTTGGACATTATGGATAAAGAGTAGAACAAAAATTTCAGAAATAATATTGAAGGGTAAAACTTAATGGGACTTGTGGACACATGGTATGTGAGACTAAAAACAGAGAGAAGTTAATGATGCAAAGTGGCTTGTGATATGAAAGTGCCATTTAAGGAGAAAGGGGCCCTGGCTGGTAGCACAGTGGATAAGGTGCCGACCCTCGAACCCAAAGGTCGCTGGTTCGAATCCCCAGCCAGGGCACATAACCAGGTTGCAAGCCAGGTCTCCAACCAGGTCCATGGCTGGAGGCAGGTGGAAGGCAACTGTACATTGATGTTTCTCTCCCTCCCTGCCTCTCTCCCTTCCCCTCTCTCTCTGGAAATAATAAATAAAATCTTTTAAAAAATTATTAAAAAAAAAAAAAAGAAAAAGGGAAGTCAGGGAAAGGACATGAATTTTTGCTGAGACAGATGATAAGTTCTCTCTTGGACATGGTAATTTTGAGTGACCATTGGGCCATACTTAGATGTTGAATAGGTATTTCAAAGAAATTGAACTTGAGAGAGGTCAGGAAAGGACATCAGAATATGTGAGTCATTCACTTAGTAATGATAATTAAGTGCATAAAAAAGAGAGATTTTAACACTGTATTTAGGGTTAATTCACTGAACAGGAATGATGGAATCTTGGTGGACACCTAGTTGTAGCACATTCAGAGGAAGAGTACCAGAGAGTAAATAACAATGGAGAAAAACAAGGAAAGAACAATTTCAGAAAAGTTAAGTTTAAATACAATTTGTGTGTTTGTGTATGTGTGTGTGTGTGTGTACGTTCTTTTCTTTCAACTGTATTGAGGTATAATTGTCAAATAAAATTGTAAAATACTTCAAGTATACATACATTTCAATAATTTCATATGAATATACATAGTGAAAAGATTCCTACCACCTAGTTAATTATGTAGTTTTAAAAATATTGGAGAAGTGTGGGCAGAGTAGAAGTTGTTAGCAATATAATATACTCTAATATAGTTTAGAAGTAGATAGTTGCTGATCCAGTCAGACGTCAGGTTACAAAAGATCAAGGATAAAAAAGGGAAAGCAATAAAATGGTGACAAATTATATGAGTAGCATAGTTAAGATGAATAACTGTTTTGTGGGCATTTCCACTTTCAACTAAAATGGGGTACAAATCATAGGAAATGTTTGCATGGATGGAATTAAAATGTATTGTTAAAACACAAAATTCCCTAATAATTACAGTTGCTACTTAAATTCCCTGTAATATCTGTGAAGACATAAAGAAGAAGGTGGACTTTCTGGGAAGATTTTACATTTCTGTATGAAGGATTATCACACAGCCAAACTATTCTGATTTTCACAAGTAAACAATGTGTTGTAAATGTGTTTTGTTTTGAGATGTAAGACCCCAGAATTAGTAAATATGTGAAGAGTCCAAATGGCTAGTGTTTGTAATCTAAGTAGCATTGTGTATATCTATAGACTGGCTACTTTATAAATCTCTTAATTAAGTTGAAAAGAGTAAGGGGAGAATTAACTATCTCTCTAAAGTTTGTTCCATGTCTAATATTTTTAATTTTACCATGTAGCATATACTTCCTGAAAAAAGAGGGCTTAAAAAGTGGATTCTGAAGACCATCTTTTTTCCATAGGATTGCTAGGATACGGTGGTAGCAAAGATGGTGAAATGATATAAAAAACTTGTGGGACCTGGCTGGTGTGGCTCAGTGGATTGAGCACTGACTGGGCTGTGAACCCAATGATTCCTGGTTAGATCCCCAGCCAGGGCACATAACCAGTTTGCAAGCCAGGTCTCCAGCCAGATCCGTGGCTGGAGGCAGGTGAAAGGCAACCATACAATGATGTCTCTCTTCCCTTCTTCATGCCTCCCTTCCTCCTCTCTAAAAATAAAGAATAAAATCATGTTAAAAAATAAAATAAAATACCTGTAGAGCTGGGTGAAAAAGGTGAAAGGAATCAATCAATTAATCAATCAACCAGAGGAGATGGGGAGGGTTAAGGAGAGATAGAAGAGGCTAAAGAGGGGATGAATGGTGATGGAAGGACACTTGGGGTGGTGAACACACAATGTAATATACATACAGATGATGTGTTATAGAATTGTACACCTGAAACCTGTATAATTTTATTAACCAATGTCACCCTGGTAAATTTAGTAAAAATAAATAAATAAAGTAAAACACCTGTTTCTTTTCTCTCTATAAATATTTCGAGGTAAGTGTAAGCATAATGCCATTTACATCCAAACTCAGCAGTAGGAGTGGAAGGCAAATATCATGGTGATTTAATTAATGTCATAGTGACCAATGGAAAAACTTATGTGTAAACAAATTTTAGTAAAGTGAATGACATGAAAACATATAGAGAAAGCACTAGTTGTAAAAATTCATAGTTTGCTAAGAAGTAAAATGTTCTATATAAAACATATGAGATCTTATGGCTAATATTTGACTATGTCAAGTGGATTTTTATACTTTCACCAACAAATGATGGATTTTTTTTTTAAAAGGAATCACTCGAGTAGAGATTTAGGCAATTTAATGAACAAAATTAAGTAACGAGGAAAATAGTGACAGACTAATACAGAGAGAGCAGGCTGGCAGCTGTTGTTGGTGGGGAAAACTGGATGGGAAGCAAAGGGATTGAACCAAAAAGAAAAGAAAAATAAAGAAATCTGGGCTGTTCTCTTGAGCTTTAGCATGATAGATAACCCACTGAACAAGCCAGATTCTATCGTGGTTGAATTGCCATTGTCTGTTGAAACCCACCCCCCTTGAAATTTTCTAGGCAGTCTGGGCTGGGAAGATAGCAGGAAGACTGTACGTATAGTTTCACCCTATTTTTTTATAGCCTGTTCATCTTCTCCATGTTCTCCTTTCCTCCTCCTTTTCTTCTTTTTCCCCACCTCTCTCTCCACCTTTCTTCTTATGGACCCCTGTTTTATAATTAGACCAGGTCCTCAGTTATATTATTGCTGGTACATTTTATGTACTGGGTTTTGCTGATACGCTGTCACTAGGTGTAGGTGCTGTAAAACTGCCCCTGGAACCAAGACAAATGGGTAACAAGATGCCCTGTTCCTGGTAAAGCTGCTCATTGCTTTTTGGAGAAATAAGCCCAAACAGTAATGGGATACAGCAAAGATAGCAATTTCCTAGAGGAGTATTTCTTAAAGTGTGGCCTGGTGCCCTATTGATTGCTTTATAATGACACAGGGTGTTTTTTTAGTATGTTTGTGTTTTAACAACTTCTCCAGATAACTAAAAGCTTTGCATTACTTAATTAATTGTACAGCTCTATAAGGTAAGAGCATCCCAATTTTACAGATAAGGAAACAGTCATAAAGGCTACATATGATACTCACAAAGAAGTTTTTAATGAGAACACTTACTCATTTCATGATATACCTTCCTCTCTCAGAGCTGTTACCATTGTAAACTTCGTTTGCCATGTGAGCAGTTGCAGCTTTTTGTTTTGTTTTGTTTTGTTTTCTCCGAATGTAGTGCTTTAGGGGAACATTTGCTATGATAGGTATAAAAGGAAACAGGAAGAATCATATTTTCTGCTCTCTATTTATATTGGTGGATTAATGCTATAGATACTTAACCCCTTAAGTATTTTTATACAGAGGTTTTGTTTTATAAAGAAAAGTGAAGGTGGCGGCCTGCGGACCCAAAGGCCCTTGGTTCGATTCCCAGCCAGGGCAACATAACCAGGTTGCAAGCCAGTCTCCAGCCAGGTCTGTAACTGGAGGCA
This sequence comes from Noctilio leporinus, assembly GCA_004026585.1. Taxonomy (NCBI): domain Eukaryota; kingdom Metazoa; phylum Chordata; class Mammalia; order Chiroptera; family Noctilionidae; genus Noctilio; species Noctilio leporinus. Next base: position 587,349 of record PVIW01000081.1, on the reverse strand, counting down.
GGTGTAAGGCAACCATACTCTCTGCCATTCTCCCTTCCCCTCTCTGAAAAATAATAAATGAAATTGTTTTAAAAAAAGAAGGAACAAAAGTGATAGCTATGCATTATATAATTTATGTCCCACTTTTGAAATATTGCCACATCTTCCTTATCATTGATGTGTATATTTTAAGCACCCCTTTCTCACTATGTTCCTTCATTTGGTTCATCATATGACAATGGTATATTCATATATAACAGATATGTGTGGAGTTCTTAATATGTTTGGGCACTGGGCTGACACAGTTTCATGAAAGTCTTATTAGTGTTTGATACTGAAAGAAGGACTCATCAACATGGTTAACAGTGTGGTGATTGCTTGGGGCAAGGGGCATAAGGTGACTAAATGGTAAAGGAAAAATGTAATAAAGATTAGGTAAAAAAAGAAAGTATCATGCCATTTTCCATTATTCTCACTGAAATTTTAGATCTCACTGTAAGAACATTTCCGTCCTTTTGAAATGTTCACATGACACTCAAGTACACTGTTATTTGAAAAAGTTTACATTTGCATTCAATGCCTTTAGAAAATTGGCATTTAAATTATATTATTGAAAATTTATCTAGTTTATTTCTGTTGTGAAATACATTGTGTTCACATGTAAAAATCATCATAGATAAAACAGGTTGTTAAATTTTATGTAGTGTTTCAAGCAACAGCAAGCATAGCTACAAAATACGGTCTGCTTAATCTTGTCTCTACAACATTGTAATTTTTTATTTGATAAACTTTGTTCAGATTCATAATATTGAAAAAATTTTCTTTATCGTGCACTTGAGAAAATTGACAAGAAAATATTAGTTGAGAATGACCAGGCTGACCTGTTGAAATAAACAGTTTAAGAGTTGGTTAATGTCCATACATGGACTATTCTCATACAAGGTTCTCTTGTGCAGATTTTTACTCTAGGTTATTCCTTCAGTTGCTTTATCAAACTTTACCCTTGGCTGAAATTGCTGAGGGTTTTGCGGTTTGCCTATATTATAACCTCTGTTGGTGGAGTACTTCTACAATATCTAGTTTGCAAATGTATCAAGCATTTAGAAAGACTAGACTAAGTCAAATTAAATATTTCTTATGCTTTCAGGCTTCTTCAGAACAGTAACAAAGTTTTAGAGGTTTCGGGAGTAATCCAAGAGCTTTTCATCCAAAATCAGATAGGGACATGAAATCTCCTCTCCCTTTCAGAGCTTTTATTCAAGGTTCCCTTTGGACCTGCTCTGAGATTTGTATCTCTTATTTTGCTTTTTCGTTTGCTTGCTTTGGGACCAAATAAATAGAATTTTCTCTTTGCAGACATTATTTTTAAGGTTATTTATAGTAAAAAATTCAAGTGGAGGGTGACTCAGTAAATGATTTATTGCTCCACGTTTAGGAATTTGGCCAGGTGATCCACACACCTGATAGGTTCAGCAAGTGACTATTTTGTGGCCAAGACACAGCTGTCTATATTCTCCATACTTTAAAAGCAGACTTCTGAACCACTGTCCAAAATATTGTGAAACAGAATATTCTCCATTATTCTGATTGTACCAGTACATGGTCTAAAACATAATAAGGTGCTTTCATTTTAAAAGAGTTTGAATGAATAAGGTACCAAAAGAATAGGAGGGCATCAGGAACCCATTCCAGGAATATGATTTTAACTCATTAAACATCTGGTGGTGATTAAGACCACTTTGAAGCTGTATTATTTTTCAGATTTACATTCAGGCTAGATTCATGTTTTGCTTCTTTTAAGATGGATAAAATACAGTGACTAATTTATCTTTAAAGAAAATGATCTATTGTGAAATAAATAGTAAGGACATAAGATTAGGAGGCCACCTAAGATTAACTCCACCTCTCACGTATTTATACATATATTTTACTTTAAAGCTTTTTGCAGTGTGGAAAATGTTTAAATACCCACACATATAATACTGTAGAAGAATGAATAAGCACATTAAATTAGAATGGAAATTACTATATTGCTGATCTCTTTAGGTAGTTTTCAGTTAGCTCTTTCATGCATTGGAATTGTAAAACCCTATCATTTTGCAATTAGGAACAATTGGTCTTCGTTTAGAAGATCCAGTTTAGGAGCTAAACACAGTTTGAGAGTTTAATCCAGACTTAATCCCTCCTATTTAGTTCCTAGGAAGGCCCATCAGAACATGAAAATTCCACCACCAGTGAGAACGCCTATGTTTTTGCCTGCTTGTTCTCCAACTTTGTCTGTCATTAAACTCCTTGATACGATTTTTTTTAGCATTAGCTATGCAACTCAGTTATGAAAATGTGCCCTTTGACTCCTGGTAACTTACAAAATTCTGGCAACTCATTATTATATACTTTTCTTTTACCCTTCTCCTGAATATTTTCCTCCAGGGATATTTAAACATCTTTAGAATAATGGTGCATTTACTTTCCCCACTTTTCTCCATTGACCACTGCTCTCTTGCTAGGTTCTGCAGAGTTTTGTCCAGTGGTGCATTACACTTTATACTTCTAAGACAGAAAGAATTTAGCTGCAAGGCAAGCCTTTGGACAAAAGAACTTTGAATGAAGCAGCAATGGATAATTTGACTTGTAACCACCCAGGATTCATTGTCATGTAAGAGTATTTATCATAACTGAATTGTCCTGAGAAGGACATGGTAGACAATTGGGTAGAGATAGGTAACTATTAGGGGTTTTGCAGACTCCCTTTTTTGTGGCTGAACAAGAGCTGCAGAACAAACAGGTTCATAACCCAGAATTACACCCTCTCCAGACATTGTCATCCAGGCTCCAGACTATTTCTTTAATTTATTAGTTCAATACAGTGCGGTCCTTTAAATACTGGAATGCTTCATTTTATTCAGATTGTTTTCAGGAAGAGAAAATAGGGATCCATCGCGACGTTACAAATTATTTTATAGGTTGTGTGCGCACACACGCACACACCTGTGCGCAAACACCCACTCCTGAGGGTGGCCTTCCGTACACTAGCTTCATTGTATAGTAGCAATCTTTGGAAATTCACTAACTAATAATGCACAGCAAGGCTCTGTTCCATGGCTAGTCTTACCCACAAAACTTCCATTCAGCATTTTTTCTGTTTTCCTGGATTATTTGAACAGTTAATAAGCACCTACACACGCGCACACACTCACACATACATGCTTATCCCACATCACAAAAACCACCCTCCTGTTTGGCTCTCATCTGATCCTCAAGTGGGCCACAAGGCAGGACTTAACGAGCTTGTGTTCACTCTATTAAAAAGGTATCCAGAAGTAGTCCCAAAAGGTACAATCTGAGCCACATATTTGAGGTAAGGAAAGGGGGAAATTATATTTAAATCATAATGTAATGTTTCTGTACTCAACCGAATGTCTCTAGAATATCTTTTGCTAGCATTTTTTATGAACACTCTGTTCTTTGAAAATTTTATAGAAGTCCACCCATCAAAAAAAATCAGTGGTAAAAGATATCCTTATGAATCTTTCTTTTTTTTTTTTTAAATGTTATTCATGGTTTTTTGAAAGATTTTCTTTATTGTTTTTAGAGAGAGGGGTAGGGAGAGAGGCAGAGAGGGAAAGAGCCATCAGTGTATGGTTGCCTTTAAATCTTTCTTTTAACACTAATTTTTAGTGTCACTTGAACTGATTCCTCCCATTTTTCAGAAAATTCAAAGGATTCCTCTGTTTTAGATTTCAAACACTGAGTCCTCACCTTTAGGTAATCTTTCACCATATAACATTTAGGGCACTGCATCATGAACAATTAGGATTAAATCTGCCGATTACAACTTGAAACAGAAGGGATGGCACCAGACACTCAATAGCATTACAGTTTCCTTTTGAGGTTTTCTTATTGCATATTTGTTAGAGATGAGTTATTTTATTTTTGAATATATCAGCTGGGTTGTTAGAAATCATCTTTCTAACAGAAGTTAAATAGTACATTAAATTTTAAAAACTATTAAGAGATGATTAGCATTTATGAGAGTCTACATTTTATTTGACAAACTTGTAATAATTATTTTAATGCAAAAACTATAAAAATGAAACATTCTCTCATAGACCTAAGTAAATTAGAACCAAGTTAATCTGCTACATTGTCAGCTAAATATATGAACATACACTATGTGTAGCAGCCATATTTTTTATGAAAAAGACTAAATACATAATTTTATACATTTTTTTCAGTAATAGTGTTTTTAAGTTTTATTACAAACAACATAAAATATTCTCAGTAAGAACTATGTTTTGCTTTTCTTACATTTATTAAGTGACTACTATATGAAAGATATACTGTCTTTGGTAGGGAATGCTAAAATAAATAAAGTCTCACCCTGCCAGCCTCCCAGGGGAAAAACATGAAGACAGCCATAGTGCTGTGCAACAGTTTTCTTACGGCATCTCATTTAACCAGGGAGTTGACAATCTGCTGAGAGACAGAGATACATCACATATCTGCAAAAGTCAGACAACAGGATTTGTGAAAAATCTTCTGATACCGTTTGTATGATTGTATTTTTAAAAAATCTCATAGAAAGAGAATTTGCTTAAAGGAATTAAGATTGTATAGGGAACTAGAATTATAAGGCTACCTGTATAAATTTAGATGTAGGTAAATATGTATATATATTTATTTTTATAGCCCCCTGAAAACTAGTAGGTATAGCACACCAATTAAAGAAAATGTCAGTGAATTCTTTCCTATTATATATGAGTATATTAAAAATAGAGGGTTATTCCCTTAATATATAAAACTTTTTTAACATTCTTCCCAGGTGGTTTGAGTAAAATACTGTTTAATTCATTTTATGTTAATCGTTTCAGTGAAGTATTATACAAAAGTGTATATACATCTTTATAGGTTTATCTTGAACAAAACAAACGGCCATAGTCACCATATCCTATAAAAAAAGAAGAAACTTGGACCCCTGGCTGGTAGCACAGTGGATAAGGTGGCAGCCTGCAAACCCAAAGGTCGCTGGTTCAATTCCCCAGCCAGGGCACATAACCAGGTTGCAAGCCAGGTCTCCAGCCAGATCTGTGGCTGGAGGCAGGTGAAAGGCAACCATACATTGATGTTTCTCTGTTTCTCTCCCTCTCTGCCTTTCTCCCTTCCTCTCTTTCTGGAAATCATAAATAAAATCTTTAAAAAAAAAAAAAAAAGAAGAAACTTGGAGAAACATTCAGTCTCTTGGGTTGATGGATAGAAAATGTTAGTACTTAGGTCACAAAGTGTAAGAAGGCATTTACTCTACGTCTTGCAAGGAGAGTCAACAAGTGCAGGACTTTAAGAGTGAGAGTCTCCTAAGCTTTTGCATCCTGGGTGTGTCTCTAGCCTCATTCTTATAGGTGCAACTCTGAAGGCAGGTGCTGCTGGCCATACCATGCAGTTGTAACATAAACACGTTTAATTATTGTAATGCTAAATTCAGAACCTTACTTCCTACATCTTCATCATTACAATGCTTCCTCCTCACACATTCTCGGGCTGACCCTAATGTGCATCAAGCAATTGAGTAAGTTCCTCTGCAGAGAAAGGTGGGAATCTTTTAGAACTCTGTACCCCCTTCCCAGTCCTAGGTTAGGGATTTGATGGCTTTCCCAAGTACAGAATGAATGGCTTTTCTGTTTAAATAGGCATTCAGTGTATTTCTCCTTTTGTCTAATTTAATTTGGAAGTTACTGGTTAAGGGTGAATATCATAAAATGCATATTGTACTTTCTGGGCAAACACAAACATTTTCAAGGTTATTTTTCTTATAAGTCACTTTTAGTTAATGTGCTGATTTTAGTGTCTGTCCCTCCCCCCTCACCTGAAGGCCTAACAGGCCAGGACCTACCAGACTGCATGGCACAGAATAGGCGCTTTACGAATGCTCATTGAACAATGGCTTATACAATAGTAACTACTGTTTCTTTTTCTGTACTTTAAAACATGAAGTTACTTAACAATTCATAGGTATTTTATCAAGAATTCTTGGAGTGATGAACAGCGTATGCAAATAGATATTTACTTATTTTCACAAAAGGGGCATTTGGAGTTAAGGAAAGATGACTGCCAGGTCTAGGGGAAATTCGTATAAGAGGAAAGTTGCAAGTTTGTTTCATATGTTTTGCCTTTGAAATATTTTGTCTTGATAATTGAGTTTGAATTTCAGAAACCTTAATTAAGGTTTCAGAGAATTTCTCTGCAATGGTCCATTTTACATACTATAGTTTCGTGGGTACAATCCAAACTTACAAATACAGTTTTAAAATCTTTTCTGATTAGGGGGAGGTAAAATCATAAAGAGCTATGGAATAATTTTACCCCATTATCCTCTACTAAATTTTGCTAAAGTCTCTCATTTTGAGATATAGTTGATACTATTTCAAACTGTGGGAGCGTCAATATTTCAGTTAACCTATGCTACCTGCAAAGAACCATTAACTGAGTCCCAGTAAAACATATTAACCAACTACTCTATGTGTGGCCAGTCTTCACAATTCAGACTCTCTTGGGGATATTTTTAATTGACTGAATTGGTAGTCTAATTAATCCAAACTTTAGTATTTGATGGACAACACAAGAACATGGATTGTGGATATGGAGATTTCAATGAAGTTTCCATAGAACATAATCATCACCTTGTACATAACATAGCTGTCAAAATCCAGCTCATTAAACACTGCAAATGAAATGCTCTCAAAAACATTATCTCTCTCCAATAAAAACAACTGGTAATTTAAGCATACCTCCATAGTTATGTGAACCATTTCTTAGAGAATAGAACTGAAAAATAAAATAATGTATTCTATATTCATGAATGGGGCCCCAGACCATATCTTTTCTTGTGTAGCTTGAGTCCTGTGACCTCACACACTTATGGTCATAGCTACTTTGTGGTAAGAGCTGCCTCTGTGTAATTAACAAGACTTGGTTTATAGCAAAAGTATTGGGAAAAAGTAGACATTTGCTTTGAAATTTTGAACCTCAGCAGTTGGTAGATTGGTTCATGGTTTACTGAGATAAAGAACATTGGAAGAATTGAAGAAACAGAGCTTTGCCAAGTCTACATGGAAATTTTGCCAATTGTTTCTGTAATAATATAAGAAACTTATTCTCAGGCTTAAAGGAATATTAGTTATCACCTCACAGAGTGGGTGTAAAGATTAAATGAGTTTACATACATAAGAACCTACTATTGTGCTTGACCCATAGTATGTTAAACTAGACACTAATTTTTATTAAGATGCAATTTGGTTTGAATATTAACTTATGACTTAAAGATAAGAGATGTTTAGGAGACAGCTGAAAACGAGTATCACAGAACTTCGTGTGTGTGTGTGTGCGTGCGTGTGTGTGTGTGTGTGTGTCAGTGAAAGAGACAGGGAGACAGAGAAGGTAAAGGGGTGGTAGGCATTGAAAGAAGAGCCAGTGAAAATCTATGAGAGAGAGGAGAACTGAGTGTAATATAATAAAATTGTTATTGAGTCATTTATTGTATGCATCATATCTAAGTCTTGATATAATTTTTAATTTTCTAACGCTATTTTTTTCTTGAAAACATAGATTTAAGAGATGCTTATGTATAACTTGCAAATCAGGACACTTAAGTTGTGATTATGAAATTATAAAACTCATAAACACAGAGAAAATTATTTAAATGAAGAAAAATAATTTCTTCTGGTGATTAAGTAGAACACATAAACTGGGAAGATTAAAGCAAATGTTCTGTTACCAATTTTATAGTTATAATAATTCTCATATTGAAGCCAAACTTGTAAATACATTCTATAGGAATACATTTTATATATTTGATGCTCTAACACAGAGATTAAATATTTATTATTTATTTACTTTACCCAGTTGTCTTAGTAACATGTATTTTAACTCCAACAAAGTAATACCTTACTTATTTCCAACAATATACAAAGAACATGTGCTTTTCCCTATTCTCACTGGTATTACTCTTTAAAATGATGTAACAGAAGACATCCTTTCTAGCAAATGTGGTATAAGTGAGAGGGCGAACGATTTGTTGATTTTTGCACATTCTGCCTTTGGCCTGTTCTTAAAGGAGAATACATTATTTCTTTTTACAGTATTCTCTAAATTAAAGCATCATGTGTACAGGGGCAAAGTCACAGGTTAAATACCTACATGAGCCAGTGAGATTGAAACCGTTTCTCACCCACATGCTATCCATTACCAGAAGCCCAGAATATGTGAAAGAATCACTACAAATGCATCACCACTACTTGGAAAGCTTTCAAAGCAAGCTAGTTTTCCCTATAGATTATGTATTAGGGGATAGAAGCATTGGTCTCTCATTCAAACAAACTTCTTACATGTTAACTTCAAAATAGATTTTGTCTGGCTGTTTCAAAATTAAAACTATTACAGGCAAGGTATATAAATATGGTATGTAGTTTAGCTTGCTTAACTAATCTATTCCAAGAACTGAGTTATGCACTAAGAGAGGCTCAGTTTTTTTTTTTTTTTTTTTTTTTAATTATCATGTTGGAACCAATTACCTTCACAGTAGTGCAGAGAACTATGTTAACCTAGATCTCTGAAGGCTAATTTCCTATTGTGTTAATATAGACAAAGTTACCACTGAATTCTCAGGATAATTTACCTGGCAAGTGAATAAACTTTTAAAAGACCTAGGAAAGTAAATCACATTTACAAATATGCCAACTTCAATTTCAAGGTCTACCAGAAGATAACAGAAAAAGATAACAGAACACAAAATCCTTTTTCTGTTGTTTGAATACAATAAGCAAAATCAAACCTTCTTGATCTGGGTATCACCAGATACATGTAAGAAGGAAAAAAATTTAAAACGTACATGGAAATATAGGTACATCTCATACTTTTCAAAACAACAAAGCTGTGTGCCTCAGGAGAATAGAACATTCCACCTTTATCAAGCTCTAACCCATGAGCCTCCCTTAGAAAGAATTACATGGTATCTATCACAGGGTGTTTCCTAAAAGTATCCTTAAAGACAACACAAGACAGTGTTTATCATATGTGCTTTGAAAATGTTAACATCATTTAATGGGTTTTTTTTTGTTTGTTTGTTTGTTTGTTTGTTTCAAAAATGATTCAAGTTAAAGAAAAAATTTCAAGAAAAAATGGGTAGTCCTTGATTGCATTTTGATTCATCATTTATTCATTTCTCTGTCTGGCTATCTCTTTTTTTTTCCCTCTGTTTCTTTTTTTTTGTAGATCTTCCTTGACATATATCATATAAATTGTCAAGTATGTAAGATACAGCAATGACTGGTATTATTTTTATCTGGGTGATGAAAGACATCAAAAATTACCCTAAACTGTGCTTTGTGGACACACATACAGAAAGTTTTGGGAGCTAAAAAGGGACAGCTGGGAAACAGGCAAGGAGTAGAGTCAAAGGTAGCTTATCTATATCTCATTATAAAACTAGATTTATTGGACATACTTTTATATCTTTTAAAGGTTTGAAACATTTTTATTTAAATGTGACAGCTCTGCTATCTGAAGGAAGAATTCATTTACAGACCATATGATAGGTTACAAGTATTTTCTATGGCCCCTGATATATTTATTTTTATCTCACATGGGACTTCTTTAGCTACAATAAACACAGAAAAGTACAATTTATTGGTACATAATCTTTTTCTTTATTTGAACTGGTATTCTCCATTGCTCATGTATGGCACCTTTATGTGCTCAATAAATATTTATTGCATCTGTCTAGTAATTAATAATTTCCATGTTTTGTGTTCATATCAATTGGTATAACATCTGAATTGTTTTTAAATTGTTATCAAAAAGCTCAGTTGCAAAATAGAATATTTATATATGATTACTCTAAGTCCAAGGATACCTGGAGGTTTAAATTATTTTCCCTGAATAAAAAAGGATTTCATTATTTCCACTCTTATTCCATGTACAATATTGTACAATGCTTTTATTAAGCTATGCTTTGGCATTATAGTATTAGACTGCATTGAAAAATTTAAAAAGAAATGTTCATAAAAAACATGCTACTGTAAGGGGATATGTACGTGTGTGTGTGTGTGTGTGTGTGTATGTATTTCACTAAATTAAATTGGATGTTCCATTAATGACGACCCATGGGAAGATTTTCTCTTAGATTTGTGCATCAAGACACGCATTTTATACCTGTGCAACACATTTGGTTTTTGTCTGATGAACATCATAAAATTATAAGCTGTTTCTCTTGTAGCTCTGAAGAGCAGGAAGTGCTAGCAGTTGTACCATACCTTAGGTTTATGCATGCCACTCTGTGACCTGACCACTTAATTCATTTTATTTAAAATCCTTTTTCTTTTTCTGTATTTTCTCACTCTTAGTTGTTACAGTCAATGTTTATATGTACCTTCAGTTATATTATTTAAAAGAATAAACTTTTCCAAAACACTTTAGCATCTATTATGCCTATTATTCTATCTTACTTACCTAGTATAATAAATGCCGGAAAACCAGTGTAAAATGAATATATGAGCAGTTATCCTTCTCACTGTGTTTACATGATAATTCAACTTTTCCTCTTTTATTTATTTATTTTTTAAAAGACTGACTACTTCTGCTGCATCTCAGGTTCAAAGAACACTTTCTTTTTTTTCCCATATACTTCCCCTGCTAATGTTGGTAACAGACATGTTCATTGAACCTTGAACTCTAATGCCCTGATTTATAACTCTCACTCTACAAAAAATAGCAGTAATATTCCCAGATGTCATAGTACTTCTGTACTAAGCTCAACTATCTTTGATTAATTAGAAGACAGCAGACATTATGGTTTATTTCTAAAATAAATGCAATATAACACACAATACTGTGTTCTTGTAAGGAATATAATTATGACAATAATAAGGGTGGTATGGATCTGTTTTAAATGGCAGTGTTTATCATGTGTGCAAATTTTGGATCAAAGCAAATGTGGAATTCTTTTTAAATAGTAATATGGAAAAGAGAGATTTTAAATAGCCTTTCATTGTAGTACATTTGAGGACATTTGGGGCTGGGATTCAGGAGACATGATCTACTGCCTGCCCTTCTGCTGACTCAACATGAAAATCTCAGTATCTAATAATTCTGCCATTTCAGTTTCCCCTTTGTGTCACGTTTAAAACCTCCCTGAACAATACCTTACAATGACATTCTTAGGCTGAATAAGATTTAGAGTCCGACTGCGCTCGACTTAAAACTTATTGATAATAAAATGTTTTCTGAAGAATTCCAGAGCGTTTTAAATCCAATACTTTATAAAACTACATGACCACTACATTGCACCCTTGATACTTTAAGAATGTAAACAAACATACTGCACAGTACAATTATACAATCTTTAATTGTCAAAACCATTTAGTTCAGCCTCTGTATTGATACATATTTCATATAAGCAAGCAATATGCTGTGATTGTCTGCTTTTGTGTTGAACACTGTCCTAACTCATGGGGATACAAAGGAATAGGAAAGTATAGCTTCTTTCAAGGACTTTACTGTTTAGCTGGGAGACAGAAAATGTATTATCCTTGATGGCACATCCTAACCAATGTTTTGGTAAGACAAACTTGATACTCATTAGCTACCCATTAGTAAATATTAAAATTATTCTTCATTATTAGTAACTAGCCAACCTTTTGAGCTCCTGAATGGTCCTTTACTACTCTGGCTGTCTCCGCCCGCTCCCTAGGACCATTTTGGCTTCTCCAAGATCCAAGAATGAATGCCTGTAAAGTAATATAGAGCCTCCATGGTCCTGCTTTTGTTACTGGGCCTGTGATACTGGTGGTTAATGTGTTGGGTTTGTTAGAAATATACAACCCTGGCTAGTGGCATAGTGGATAAGGCGCCAGCCTGCGAACCCAAAGGTCTCTGGTTCGATTCTCAGCCAGGGCACATAACCAGGTTGCAAGCCAGGTCTCCAGCCAGGTCTGTAGCTGGAGGCAGGTGAAAGGCAACCATACATTGATGTCTGTCTCCCTCTCTGCCTCTCTCCCTTCCACTCTCTCTAAAAATAATAAATAAAATCATATATATATATATATATGTATATATATATATATATATATATATATATACACACACACACACAAACACATACTGAATATCATCCCAGGATACAGATACACACAATGATATTCAAAACAAACCTCCAAGAGGGCTTTCTGGAGGAGGCTAAGCTTTATCTTACCCCAGAAGAATGAGTAGGCATTAGTTAAAAGCAAAGAAAGTGATGACCCTTTATGACATCTTCAATAAGCAGTTCTTCATTCAGTCCTTACTTAAACAACCTTCAATGAAGAAAGTACCTCACAAGGCATCTGAATCTGTCTTTGGAAACTTTGAATTCTTAAATATTTTTTTATCTCTTAGGGTAGAATTAGTTAAAAGTATTCCTTCCACACCTTTGCTCTGGCTTTATATTCAATTTAAAATAATTGCCATTATTTTAAATAGGATCCTATTTTGTAATTAGTGAATCTGAATTGCTTTTTAGAAATAATCAACAAGACATGATAATGAAAAAAGCGAACTGAAAATTCTCAGTATTTCTTAAAATAGCATGTTCACCCTAGAGAAAACTTTGGTGCTTCAGAATTTCATATCTGTCCCTGATCTATATATTCAAAATCTTAAGTGAGTTTACCATATAATTTACTTTCAGATGCCATAAATACCAGCTCTGTCTATTCTTTGTTTTAGACATTTAATGTATATTTAAATTTTAAAAATTATCAGGAAAATTTCTAGAAATTATGTGGTTCTAGTACTTCTCTACCCCTGCACTCCTAGCACCTGAGACCAAAAGTAGTTCTGTGGTATATCTAAAGCTACTTAACTTTGGCATGGGGGGAAGAAGTCTCTCTCTCTGTCTCTCTCTCTTTTTTTTTTTTTTTTTGATTAATTTACTACAATTTAAATAGCTATGTATGATAGTTTGAACTTATTGCCTAAAACCTGACCAAGAATGCAGAATTTATTTTTCAGTATTGTAAATGGAAGGGTGGCTTTCTGGTCCGACCCTAGTTGTGTGATAAACCAATGATTTCTTATAATTTATATCCTATTATATATTTCATTATCCTTTGAGAAAGAATTGAGTGAGGAACAGAAAAAGAATATTACAATGTGTCTTTTTTTAAATAAAAAGCACTGAATTGATAATAAGAAAAAAAAATGTTCTCTTTTTTTAATTCAAAGGAGCTTAGATAACTTGTTTTCCCCACTATGTCTTCATAGTCTGCTTCTCTGGCCCAAATAATAAAAGGAAATGCCAACAAAAATGGAAGAAAACATTTTAATTTAGTAACAAAAAAATCTATAGTTCTATTCTTGTTTAATTTTTGAGAGATTAAATAGCTTCATATGAACTTACTATACCTAAGGAATTGTGTTTTCTTTATATTAAAAAACTATTCCTAATGCATTCCAGTAGTGATTATGTTTTGTGTGTTTGTGTGTGTATATATGTATAATTTTACTTGAGTGTTTTATAAACTTTTCAAAAATGCATGGCATCAATTAATACTGTTATCCATGTAAGTGATTTATTCATGGTTTCTAATGAGTAAATTTGGAATTGATAAATAACAAAACAAAACCAAAAGAATATCACTTGATATAATTTCCTGCTAGGAAAGTAAGTTGTTAGATTAAAAAAATACTTTTGAAATAAACATCAAAATTTACTAAATATTTGTAACAATTTAGACTTTTTATTGAAATGTTTTTATTTAATTTTGCAAGATTCATCCACTTGTTATTTTTTCCACAAATAATTCAGTGTTTAGTTTAAACACAAACGACACCAATTCAGCATTCATACTAATCCTATAACAACAAACTGATGGAAATGGAAAAATTAGGTATTTAAGAAAGTAGATTTTGATTTACAACTTCTAAAGACTAATTTTAAACAGCGAAACATGAATTCTATGGCTAGCCAAATGTCTAAGTTCTCAATAAAATCTCCCAGGTTGGAAAGCAATCACCTCATAAAATTTACTTTCTATAAATCATGCTTTAAATGTCTCTGAAAAAAGTGTATATCAAAACACTTGTCAGTTGTTGTGATCTCTCCCAAAGAGGAAGTTCAAAGCTTTAATTAAATAGATGACATTTTTGTAATGCCATGGAGATAGGATTGCAATAAATAGTCTCCACCTCCCCACAGGAGGTAAGTTGTAAGGCCTCAGTCAATGCAAACAGTGGATATAGAGTACCGAACCTTATACACAGTATTTATTATGTTTTTTTCCTATACGTACAAAGGAAGCACTTTGTAGCTTCTCTTTGGCATATCCAAATTGCCTGCATTACTACTCTTGTGTGTTAGGGTTATTAGTAAGTAAAATATGGGTCACTTGAACACAAGCATTGTGTCCTGCAACAGTTGATCTGATTACCTAGACAGCTACTAAATGACTGAAATGAATGTATAGAGTGTGCATATGCTGGACAAAGGGATGATTCATGTCCCTGGCTGGACAGGGTAGAAAGGCATGAGATTTTATCACATTACCTAGAACAGTGTGCAATTTAAAACATGAGTTGTTTACTTCTGGAATTTCCCACTTAACATTTTCAACTACAGTGGACTATGAGTAACTGAAACCATAGGATGCAAAATTGCATTTAAGGGGGTCTACTGTACTTCTTCAAAGTTGAATAATTAGCAAATCTTCAAAGGAAGCTGTATGCTCACACAAGACCACTTTAGCGGCATATCCCCATTTTATTTCTGTTTATGTGTAAATGTAATGTGTTAATCAAATGAATCCGAGAGCCATTTGTAGGTCCAAATGGAACTTTAAAGGTTCTGTCATCCAATTGCCTCTCTTACCAAGGAAGGACCTACATGGATATACATTTGCCCAGAACTATCCAGTGATTGGTAGAAAAGCCAGATAAGGAATTGGGTTTTCCCACCCTCCAGCCTCTGTTCTTCCCATTACTCCGTTTCCTTGTTTTTTTTTAGGTTATTTTAAAGATCTGTTTGAAAATGTCAGATGTTCATTGTAAAGCAATTAATTTCTGGTTGAGATAGGTTGCTAAGAAGACTGAAATAACTGGGTCACAGAAGTTTAGTTTGTAGCTATCCTCTAGGCTATAAACCTCATGAAAGCAGGTGAGAGTGCCCAACTTGTTCATTGTTGAGTTTGCAGATGCATGTTCAATGTCTGGGACATAGTAGATTCTCTGTAGGTATTTGCTGAACGTTGAAAGACTGAACTTTAGTGGTTTATCTGGAGCTTGTCAGTTCTATACAACTAAACAGGAACAAAATATCTGGCCTATTTTTCATCAAATTTGGAAACATTTACTGTGAAGTTAAGACAAAAGTAAATTTGTAAGTACATCTTGTACTAAATTATTTTCACATGTCATTTAATTTGTGGATTGGTGTTTTTCTCTCTACTTCTTTCCATACAGTATGTATTATTACCATGATCATTATCATCATCTCTTTGCTAGAATAAAGGCAAAAGCAGTCTTAGAAGAGTTTTTTTTCAAGTTAAATTTGTTTGGCTAAATAAAGTGAACTATTTCAGCTCAGTCTCTCAGAATTAGGACTAGGGTTCTGTGTTTCTAAACTACATTTCAAACTATTTTTAACATCTTGCTTGTCTTTTTAAAAATATTTTATTTATTATCTTTAGAGAAGGAAGAAGGGAGGGAGACAGAGATGGGAAGAGACATCAATGTATGGTTGCTTTTCACCTGCCTCCAGTCACAGACCTGGCTGGAGACCTGGCTTGCAACCTGGTTATGTGCCCTGCCTAGGAATTGAACCAGGGACCTTTGGGTTTGCAGGCCAGCACCTTTCCACTGAGCCACCAGCAAGGGCCTAACATTTTGCTTATTTTTAAGTAGTCAAACAAAATCATTTGATTTCTCCTTCTCTTCCCAAATTGGCATGCCTTCAAGGATTGCACAGTGATGATAAAGGACCTATTATTTGCTTCATATTCTACTTTTTAAACTTATGCAAACTAGGCGTACTCTCCTTTATTCAAAATTAAGTTAACATTTCAAAGTTGTTTTTATGATCTACACATTGTTTCGGACACCAGAGATACACTGGTAGCAAGTTAGACTCTCTTGGAACATATATTCTAATAGAGACAGATAAGATCCTTTCAGGTAATATGGGCTACAAAGAAAATCAAATAGACAGTGATAATGATGAGCTAATTTAGATACAGTGGTCAGAAAAATCTGCTAGAGAACTGGCATTTGAACTGAAAACCAACAAGGATAATGTTGTTTTTCATAAGAAAGGTTTTCAAGGTATCTTCAGGACAGTATTCATTCACTTGACGATGGAAGAGGTTATAGTCTTATAAATAGGATTTTACCAGCTCAGTGAGAGTAGATCCATCTCCAGCAGTGGATTCACTTCATCTAAGCTCAGCAGTTGATTTAATCGTAACTACTACAAAGTTTAAAATACTGAATATCCTTATGACAAAACAACCTTTTTCTATTCCTTAGGCAGATTCATGTGGTAAGCCAAATAATTGTCTTAAAGATGTTGATAAGCATGTTATTAGAATAAGGGAGTTACATTAAGTTTGATAGATATAGCTAGTATAACTACAACAATAATGGCACTCTTGCCAATGGCACTAGCTTGGCTTCTGTTGGCTGTAGCTTTAGCCCACCATCTCCACCTTAAGCATGGCCTTGGCTATTTTGGATGAGTCTACTCCTCTGCTCCTTTCCTACATTCATCCAACCTCAATCCTTCCCTTCAAATTTTGGATGCCTAGGACTTCCTCTTACTTATATTGTTTTTTTTTTTTTAAGAGACATTAATACCTTCAAACAAGTTAAATTAAATTCTTAAAGACCTAAAGAGCCGTTCTAGTTTTACATGTCCGATTTCGTCTGTTATGTTTTGATTCTGAGGTTTTCTTTATATCTCTATTAGTGAATTATATGTATATTTTTACTACTAAAACTCTTGGAGAAAGCATGAAACCCCCATATATCCATAAAACTTATGTCTACCTAGTAGAAGATGATGCAAGATAAATGCTTATATAGGAGAGTATGATTCTAGACTATCGTTGGAAAAATGTATATTTATGTAATGTAAATACTTTTATTTTAGCTCTATACTTCTGTTATCAACTATTAACCTTTTCCTGGGGTTGGGCACTGAAGACTAAGATGTTGGTACCCGTATTTTCGATAGAGGTAAGGCACCATGAGTAAGATTTATTCCCTAAGAAGGAGAGGTAGATCAACTTTTCTGTACTTCATTTCTTTCATGCTTTTAATGAAAACCTCTTCTATTACTATGGAAAGTTTTTTTGTTTGTTTTCTTAATCTTTGCTCTGGCCAACTAACCAACTAAAAACTGCTTCCCTTCTAATTTAAGTCTTAGGATCCTGCTAACAAGTGACTGATAGATAACTGTAGAAATCATGAAAGCAAAAAAATCAAAAAACAAAAAACATGCAATCACACAGATCTGGTTGTTAAAAACTTCTGTGCTGGCCTTTTCTGAAAGAAAACAAAGGAGAAAAACAAAGCATAGCTTAATCTTATTATCCAATATTGTTTTGCATTTAAAGTAATCCAAAAATTACTTTTAAATGATGAAAAGTAAAAGAAATACTTGTAGGTACATTATTAAAAACCAGGGTTGACATTAGCTAAAGAAAATTAAATACAAAATCAAAGTTAAAACATACTTGAATGTGTTTTATTCTCTTTGTCTGTATTTGTATTTTACTCCTGTTCATTCTTTAGAACACAGTCTTTCTTTAGACAGTAGGTCTTCTCTTCATTCCTAAATCAACATAGTTGAAAGAATTTGGAAAACTAAAGCTAAATTAAAGGCCAAACCAGACACTACTTTTAGTTAGGCTAAGTCAAACTAAATTATGAGTCATGATGATTGTTAAACTGACAGAAAATAACTTAAAAAAATAGTGGCCATGTGACTTGCTTTGGCCAAGGAAATGTTAGTAGAATATATCACTTCTTAGTGAAAGATTTTTTCTCCAGTTATTTTTTATTGAATTTATTGGGGTGACATTGGCTAATAAAATTATATAGGTTTCAGGTGTACAATTCTATAATTCGTCTGTGTTTCATATTTTGTGTTCATCACCCCAAGTTGTCTCCTTCTGTTACCATACCTTCTTCTACTACTCCCACTCCCTTTTATAGCTTTTCAAGGTTAAAACTTACAGAGACTTAGGTTTAAAAACTGGGATTTAATGATGAGACAAAATATATATGGTTTGTTTACAGATAAGAGAATTCCATAACATTGCACCTAGTTCATGTGAGGTATTTAACAAACATGAAATGCCAAATTAATTCTGATCTCCATTAGTATATATATAAAGATGCACATATATATTTATGTATGTATACATGTATGCATATATGTGTGCACATGCATGTGTATGTGCAATATATGATCATATACTAAAGAAACAAGTGAACTCTTGGGAAATTTTGCAAAGCCATATGTTTGAGATAAAAAAGTTGCTACAAAACTGAAATAACAAGTTCCTATGCAATTAATTTTAGGCCAGTATTTTTTACTCATGTGTGCATGAATAAATGATCATATACTAAAGAAACAAGTGAAACTTTTGGGAAGTTTCCCAAAGCCATATGCTTGAGATCAAAATTGCCAAAAAAGCGAAATAATAAGAAGTTCCTATGCAATTAATTTAGGCCAGTAAATTTTACTCATAATATACTTTGTGTCAAACCCTTACTTTTTAAATTTCATCCTGTGTACCAGAAATAATTTTAACATAGAATATGACTGTATTTATAGATATGCATATTAATTTAACAGGTATCATCAAACTAGTCTATGAATTCAATCAAAAAACTGTCAAACTAAGCATAATTGGCTGATTTTGAATTTATGTACTAATATTTATTAAAATTCCTTTCCTACTTGTTCATTTATTTTTGTCACTTGAATGTACTTGTTGGCGCATACTAGGTAAAAGTCTCAAAAGTCTTAGAGAGGTCTGAGTTAGACCATTTAGAAGAAGAAAAGTCAAGTGATTTTATTGGATTCAGATGATTTTGTGATGAGTGTAATCCCTCCTTTTAGCAATAATTACTCTTGAACTTGCTCTTGTGGCTTAAGTGTCATGAGGAAAAAATTAGTGTTTCTCAAAATAACATTTATTAAAACCTTTATGAGGTGAGGTATTGTTCAATGAAGATTTATGAAAATTGCCATTTTATATTTAGGGGCACAGAGTTAAACATTAAAATTCATTATGGAAGTTTTACTGTGTGTTTTACATTATGGAAAACTTTTGCCTTATGCTGGAAGCAATCAAGATGCACATCAGTCTCTGTTGCTACTAGGCCCTTTTTCATATTGCTTTCTTTCTTGGGTGACATTGTCACTTTCATTCACATGGAAAACTCCATTTAGCTTTCAAAACTTTCTCAGTTAATGTACATTATTTTGTAGACCTTCTTACATTTTGACCTTCCTATTCTGAGCTACACCACCTAATTCTGTGTTCCATAGCACCTGAGCATGTTTCTGCCATAGCTCCTGGTCCAGTGGCAATTTATGTGTCTGCCTTGTAAGCCTTTTAGGTCAGGGAGTAGGTTCCTCTTTGTAACTATGGTGCATAGCACAGGCACTGGCACACAGTGGGAATAGAATAAATATGAACAATAGTTGTTCCTATTCTCAATTCTTAATACATGTTAATTTTTGAAAAGATTATCAATATTTGGGATAATCTTGATTAATTACACCCACATTTTAGAAAATAAAAGGAAGTGGAAAAATATAACATTAACATTCTCACTTGTATGTACATTTTAAAGTAAAATTCCAATGCTTAACTAATCTTTTATTTAAAACCAATATAGTAGTGTCACATTTAAACTGTTTAGATTCTAAAGTTGGTAGGAAGAATACAATTACACTTCTAAATAACTCCAAGACTTGCCACAGTGAAAACCAGCTCACCATTATCACTTGGCCAGCCCAACAAAGCATTGTAAAGCATGCC
The DNA here is from genome assembly GCA_004026585.1 of Noctilio leporinus. Taxonomy (NCBI): domain Eukaryota; kingdom Metazoa; phylum Chordata; class Mammalia; order Chiroptera; family Noctilionidae; genus Noctilio; species Noctilio leporinus. Next base: position 567,295 of record PVIW01000081.1, on the reverse strand, counting down.
AGATTTCTTTGCTGGAACCTAACATAAAGTTGTTGACTTGAGTTTCATAGAGAATGAAAAGTATGTGTCTTTATACATGAAACTCACTTCCAAGAGAGTGAGATGCTCAAATTGTGAGAGGCAAACAGGAACTGAGACCAACTGAGGGAACAGTAGCCTCAACTCATGTGTGCCATGTGTCAATTTGGTGCAATTTATTGATGGCAACGACAAACAGCACCATCTGCCCTACTTAAATTGTTAGTTTATTTACTTTGTTCACAAATGAACTTGACTTTAGATGTAATAACAAATGTAGCTTTTGATTAAAATATAGATGCCAAATTTAGATGTAATTACAAATCTAAACTTAGAACTAGACTTACAAATGTAGTTGAATTTAGGTGAGTTGGATAGTTGTATAATGTTACTCAACAGCAAATGAATTAAAGTATTTTTCTCAACTACCCAAATAATTGTCACAGTTTTATAGTTCCTTTAGAAATTATGCACATGGAGATATAAGCTAAATGTATGTGCAGTAAGAAATTATGTGGGTATTTGCATGTTCATGTACATTTACAGTATATACAGAAATTTGGGGACAGTCAGACATTAAGGTTATTGGTTATATCTCTATAAAGTAATTAACACATCCAGAAAGAACCTAAACTCACCAAAAATTAGGGGAAAATGTGAGCCCAAGGCAAGGAAATTCCATGGTGAATACTGTTCTGATTACATTTTTCTTCATTTATTTAATCAGAGATAACAAGTGTAGCCATGCCTGTGTCCACAGTGTAGCTCTTTTACATTATGGCAGATAAATTTGGAACTTAGATAATGCAGAGTTGTCATTTTATACTGTAATTATAGTTAACTCAAAGAATGGTTGTCCTACACATCAGAAATGACTTCCAAACTATAATAACCATGAATCTTCTTATAACAAAAAAACAAAAACCCATGAATCTGGCAGAAATTCATATACTCATTCATTTTCTAATAAATATTTTTGTGTGTCTGATACATACCAGGCTTCAGTTTAGGAAATGAAAGTACCTAGTGAACAAGGCAGGTAAGTTCTCAGTTCTTCTACAGCTTTGGTATAGTAAGAAGAAAGAGAAAATAACTAAATGAATCAATAAGATGATTTTCATTAGAGATAAGTTCTATAAAAAATAAAGGAAGTTGGGTAGCAATTGACTGGAAGTGATAGTAGGGCTCTATTGCTTTAGATAGCATGTCAAAGAAGGGCCTTTCTGAAAAAGCTAAATATGAGTTAAGATGTAAGAGGACTCAGTTATGTGAAGTTTTTGGAGAACGTGTCTGAAATAAAGTGAACAGAACTCAAAGTGGAAAAATATATAAGTGAGAGTGAACTTAGCTAGTTGGAGAAGTATGAAGATGGCCATAGTGGCTAGTGCATGAGGGGGGAAGTGTAGTGGAAAAATGACTGGAGAAAGTGTTTACAGAACTCTATCAGGTTTGGTAAGAGGTTTGCATTTCCTTCTAATCCCAAACAGTAAGGGGTATCCTTAGGAATTCAGAAATCATCACCAACAGGAGCTCAGATTGGTATTGTATTATATACACTCAATTCTATTTTCAGCATGTCACCTATTGTTATTATCGTTATTATTAGTACATGCATCAATACCATTACTGGTTAAGAGAGTAAACTTTGAAATCGTCAAGAGATAGAAGCTTGGTTCCTGGCTTATTTTCTCACTAGCTGTGTGTTCTAGAGAAAGAACTTCACATTTCTAGCCTCAATTCCCCCTGTGAAATAGATGATAATAGTGCCTACCTCCTAAGGTTGTTTTAAAAATTAGATGAGATAATTACATAAACTACAGTACTACCCATGGTACATAGTGAAACCAGATAGTAATGACTTCCTCATGATACTTAGAGCATTTGTTTAATTGATTTGGGATTATAAAATTGTCTCTTTGGTCTTGTAATTTTTCTTATTTGTTAAGCAATACAGGTTTCCCATAGCCATTACAGATGCAGAATCTGTTACAATGTAAATTCTCTTTGTATACACATGAAAGAAGAGAGGTAGCTTAAATTTGCATATTTTAAAAGAGCATCACTGGGAAAAAATCTTGCTATAAAGTCATGGATTCAGGTTAAAGATGTATCCCAGAAAAACTTATTTTCAATAAATATTTAATTCTGTAGATTGTATAATCATATTTTATTCAAAGTTTTCCCTGGAGTTGGAATAATTTTCCAGCATTATTTTTTTCTTTAGAGAAAGTGACCTAAAGAATAAAATGCAGTGTAAAAATACAAGGCTTCTCAATGCTCTTTTCCTTAGGGTGAAACATTTCTCATCTGCCTTTATTTTCTCTCTTTGCTATGCCAATACCGTCAGAGTATAATTATAATTAAATATAATTCATTAAAAGTTAATTAAATAATTTCCCATGATTTTAAAATTTAGGGGGGAAAGCAAGAAAACAACATAAAAATTATTTTTCAACCCCAATTTTTTATGTTGTTCCAATATTTAAACGAAATTCATTAGTTAAATATTCTGTTTAATTCTATTTACAATTACAGCCAAAATATGTGGAAAAGTAGTCTCTTTCTCTCTCTCTCTTTTGCCCTTTTCTTTACCGTGGTCCCATTATAGGGCCTAGATCACAGCATCAGTTAACCACTTGTACCAGAACACTGCTTGACAAGAAAATTGTTCTGTTTACAGGTATGTATTAGCAGCCACAGTAAAAGGGTAGCATGATGAGGAGGAGGATGATAAGGATGCTGAGATGCTGATATCATCTGGCCTCTATTACTCACTTAGTGTGTGTTCGACCCCATTGTCGTGTGTTGTCTGTGTCTCTGTCTTTTTCTTTCTCCCTGTGAGGCAAGCAGACATCATCATTTCACTTTTGCAAATGAGCAAACTTACACTGTTGCGTACCTTGGCCAATGCCCCTTGGGAATAAAGAGCAGACCCAAGATTCAAATCTTAATTCTGGCTCTAAAAGTATTCTCTCTATGCTACAATACCTTTGATAATGAAACTGATATTTTTCATATCTAATAGCCAAAATAGTTCTGCTTAACATTTAGCTAGAGTTAATCATGATTTAAAGATGCCGATGGTAGAATGCAGAATGTTGAGTGTATCACACTCCTGAGTTGCAGAAATAAGATTAGAACTCTTGATTAGAATTGCCTTTCTGCTACAGTTGCTTTGCAAATAGCTAAACACAGTAGGTATTCAATAAATGAAGATTATTGTTATGAATAAGCCCTCCAAACATAACATTCTTGCGGGTACTGATGTGCTTGAAGAAATGAAATGTTACAAGCTCTTGTTCAAGGGCTTGTTGGACATTTGGTTCTTTGAGCCATATATTACTTACAGAGATGGAGATCATGAGGAGGAGGAGAGCAAGGATGATAAACATCTGAAAATACTGCAATGAGACACTTTACTTAGAGAAAGTCATTTACCGCCTCAGTGGCCCTATAAGGTAGATAGATGAGGTAGCACTCATTTTACAGAAGGATACTGCAGTGCAAGAGTGTCACTTCCCAGGCTGTCTCAGCTTGTAAATAAAGGAGGAAGACTTTGACCACAAAGTTCCCATTCTTAACATCTACACATAAGATTTTGAGAGAATTAAGAAGAACTTTATGTAAAGCACTCAGAGTTAACAACACTTAAGCATCACATCAGGTGAGTACTTGTGAGTATTACTCTTGCTTAGCTATTACAGTCACCACACATAATTATATGAAAAGCTTTCATTGTGGGTTTAGAGGGAACTGTTGTTTCTAGTTTTAATTACAGGTTTACAAAAAGACCTCCATATGTTTACATCTGTCAATGATTTTGCAAAATGTTGCTTATTCTCTTTAACCAGTTGTTATTAAATTATTAAATGTTGATTTTTTTAAATATAATCCAGTTGCTATCACTAGACGTCTAGAAGGGATCTGTAGTAGTGACTTTAAAGATAAAAAGCCACAGTGGTGAAGATAAGATTATACTGGATAAAACATCAGTTAATACCAAACATGGAGTGAAAGTGAAAGACCAAAGATTAAGTCATTCAAAAAAGCAAGCAAGAAAGAAAAGAAAAACTCCAGGAGAAAGAGGCAAAGAAGGGGAACAGTTTAGTTAAGGAACTAGCATGCATGACCCATGGACATGGGATTGACTGTGGAGGCGTGGGGATAGGAAAGGGAAGAAGGGGAGAGCAGAGGAGGGAAAATGAGATGAATGTAATATAACAACAATAAAATTCAATTTAAAAAAGGAAAATAATAAATAATACAAATAAACCTCCTTGTATAGCTATTTGTATTTCTACTGTTTCTGTTATCCTTTGTATTGATTTGGAAGGCACTTCTTCAGGAATTGCAGGTTTGTAGAAATTTAGGAAGAGAACTTGAAATTCCATTTCTTCTTCTTCTTCTTCTTCTTCTTTTATAGCCACTTTGTATAAAGGCAGGCATACAAATACATTGGGAAAGAACTCTAGGTCTTTTTTAATTTTAAGAGAAGTGTCCATTTTAGCAAAAAGAGAGGCACGTGTTTGGATAAATTTAATGGTACCCATGAAATTTGGGTGCTAGTCTGAACCACCAAACTTTAGAATTTTCACATTTTTAATACACCAAAGTGGGTTAACACAGCCTATTAGTATAAGAAGTATTTTTGAAACTGTTGACATTTGGCTACTGTTCTTTCATCCACTGTTCTGTAGCCTTGACAGAAACTTGGTTTAACTTGCAGAGAGAAAGTGAAAGACAGAGAAAGGTGTCTATATGAAACGCCCCGGAGAGAAGCAGAACTCCTGTAAGGCAACATTTAGGCATTGAGTGTGACACAGTATTAACCTTTTTAATGGATGTATGTAATAAAGTGACATGTAAATGGAGCACAAGGGGAGATATGACACTATATCTGGAAAAGGATAAAACAGTTGGTTGAATACTGGGCTATTATAGCAGTTTGCAAACCTTGGATAAACTCAGTCAGCAGTTGTATAATTGGTTATTCAATCCCGACCCTTGTTCACAGCTCAAAGCCAGGAACACTGAGACCTGTTGCCAATTTGAGTGAATATAGTGACTGTACTCGGCCGGGGCCTAACATTGGAGCCAGGCCTTTTCCTGTGGGCTGCTTTCCACCATGTCTGGGACTGGCTCGGTGACAGTGGGTCTTTTGTTGTGAAAGGCTGGCTGGTACTCCCCTCCTTTGCAAAATGTCTAACAGCTACACAAATATAAGAAAATAGGAAAAGGGACTTACTGTAGCTTTTCTCTTAGTAAGTTAATGTGGAATTACTACTTTTTTTTTTCCTTTTGCTCCTTTTTGGGGCAAAGTCTGAGTTAAATAAATAAACTTAAAGAGTGATATGAAAGCTTGCTTTTGGGTAAGAATTGAACGTTGGTAGCCCCTGATTAGAATACGATATGTATGGAGAAATTTATAGCAGTTTGATTCACAAAAATTCTAAACAAGGTGTTTTTACTTTCCCTCCCTTCTCCTATCAAAGTTCACAGAGAAGGTTGTTTTTACGCTGTATCTCCTCCACGACAAAAGATCTAGCGTGTTTATGGATCTGTTACGTATTTCATTTTATTGAAACAAGCACCTACCTTCTCTGCCCAAACATACTGGAGAGAGGCCAGCAGACTAACCACTTACTGTTTCTCGTCTAGTAAAATTTGAGAAATAAATCAGTGAAGATTTTGATTTGAGTGTGTGGTATAAAGAATGCCCAGTCTTCATACAGTGCCCAATTCATAAAGGAATCTGTAACAAGCGTGTAGTATTTGCCAGTTAGGTGCTGCTCACTGATAGGGTGACAGTTCCCAGCTGCAATCAATTATGCTTCCATTATTTCTGTTGTTTAAACATACTGAGGAATACCAGTTCAGAGGATTTCACGAAACGCATCTGAGTTCCAAAACAAAGTAAAGAACATGTTTTTAAAAAAAAAACAAAGACACCTAATACATTCTGAATTGGGAATTTTTTTCCCTGAATGTATTATAGCCTCTTTGCCACCCCTCTCCCTTCCCTGATTCCACCTCACACACCCAGCATTTATAAAATCACACACACAACACATAGTGTTTGATTTAATGCAGGGTTCCCATTCAATCAAGAGATCACTGAGGTCGTATAATAGAAATGGCTACAGTACTTCTCGGTGCAGCTAAAGACTTGATCTCTCAGGGCTTTGTTTTTGTTAATTGAGTAGCCTCCTGCTGGGAGGAGTACCTAAATATTTTGGAGTATATGTCACCAAAAAGAATTTGGAGTCTAGAAAGTAGTGGGGGGAAGGGGGAGGAGGTAAGTCTCACCAGCAGTGGATAAAGGAAAAGGAACGAGGTTGTTCTGAAACCATGACAGGACAAAGGAAAATGAAGCAAATTGTTTTTGAATAGAAAATTAATCATTGAAAGGGATTGGCTATTGTGAGGCAAACATAAAAATAGAGGGAGCATTTAACTTGAAATATATGAGAAAGAGCACTAAAGAAACTCCAACAGAGGCCTTTAATGGAAAATACTCCTGGCCATCTCATTACAAGTACATCCCTGGGAACCTAGTATTATGAGCATTAGTGAGAAGGTGGTATTTGTACAAAAAAAAAAAAAAAATTGATTATAATCAAGCTTAATGTATTTGAGGCTTAATAAAAGTATTGTGTGGGGGCAGTGAGTATCATGGCATAATAGAGACCTCTTAGTATCCTATTGTTCCTAAGTATTGTATTTCATAATGTTGATCGCTGGAGGCCTGTGCTTCCTGATGGGAAGAGAGGAACTTGAATTGTTAAAGAGAAGATCACAGAATTGTAGGCAGGCCTTATGAACCCCAGAAACCATAATGTAGCATATATCTTACCATCTTAATCTCCCAGATATTTGTGTAGGTTATATTATAATGCAGTAGTGTATGTAACAAACAGATGTCTCCCCTAGGTTGCTCTTTGTAATTTAGTAAATTGCAGGTGTCCAACTGGAGAGCTTGGAGCTGCTGGAGGAGATTGAAGGCTAGAGATGCCTCATTAATTTAATGTACGTAAGAGGCTGGTGGGCTTAAAGGATTTAGTGGCAGTCCCATAGAGAACTACTTCCATGGAATTCAAATAGTGTGGAAATAAACTTTTTTCTTCCTATTATTTTTTCCCTCCATGCTGTGAACCCTCACTGATCATTACTTTTTAGGCACTTCAAGTGTCACAACAAAACCAGAAATGCTGCGATATGTATGAAAACAAGAGTTTCAATTAAACTCAAATCAAGCATCTTTCAAAGGTGTTGGGTTTTAGTGTCGTACAGCTTTGTTTGGCAGAGACGTCCTCGCATGTTTTGAGATTTGGCTTTGCTGCTTTGTCATTTTGAGGAAGCTGCGCTGTGAGCTTGGAACAATTTGCTGAGAAGAAAAGAGGAAAATAAGTAAGTTAGGTTTTACATCTAGGATTCTGGACTAAAAAGTAAAGTGACACCTATGTATAATAGGAAAAGCTGTTAGATTGTGTATCTAATGTAATTAATACATTTTGGAAATGTTCCTATAAATAACCAGTAATTTCTCTGGTTCTTTGGGAGCTGCCTAGGAACAATGATGTTTTCCTCTCTCTTTTGGAAATGGAGCTTTTTAATATTTAATTCCATAAACATATTTTTAAGGTGATAATGCAACTTTTAAAGATCAGTTTCGCTGATTACAAATTTATTGCAACGATTTACAAGTTTAGTTTACCAACTTATTTATTTATTTATTTATTGGCAATACATTATTTGCCTTCAGCAAATAAATTCTAACTACCATACTTGGAATGCTCCCTTGGGAATGCTTGTCATTTAACTGAAGATGCCACTCTTTATTAGAATGCTTCTATGTAGAAGAATGATTAAATGTACGTTTTCTAACATGCCATAATTGTTAACAGTGTTTTACTGGACTCTTTTTCCTGGGAGAAATGTGAGATTTTTCCAAGTAGCTGACATCCATGAAGCCTGTTTGAAACCTTCTCTAGTACTCAGGCCAGTGTGCATTTTAGGTGGGAAATCTAGTGTCCTGTAACAAAGCCTGTTGCTCCTTCTTGGACACCTTTTGTGAGGTCGGAAATGGCAGGTTCCTGGGGGTTCTCTGGTGCTTCAGGGGAAAGTTTCAGAGCTATAAACACTTCTCAATTTTCAGCATGTGGAGCACAGAGCTTTGCAGCTTTGGAAAGCCTGTTCCCAAGTTTGTATAAGCTTGCTCTCTGACCAGTAGGTCAGAAAATTGGGTCATCTCTCATTTCACGAGATTCACCCATTCTTTGTTACACAATACTGATCTGTATTTTAATTTTTTTAACCGCTAATATTTTATTGCACTCCAGCAATCTCTAAGCTATTTTAAAACCTCTTTATCTTTTTAAAACATTCTACCTTTTTAAATCAGTGAACCATTGAAAAAGTATGGGATGCAGGTCAGAGTACGGTGGCCATCTCATGAGTCCTTCCCACCCCTACTTACTTTTTTCCCCTCAGATATATTTGTAATAAGTGTGTGAGTTCAAATTATATATAAATTATATTTATGTAAATAGTGTATATTTCTTATATTAAGTATATGTGAATGAGAAAGATTTACATTGTATGTATATATAATTTATTACATATATGAGAGTGAAATTGTTCAATAATTATTTCTAGAAAAGCTAAACACAGGAGAAAGGACTATTTAACAGATTACTGTTTTTGTGTTTTACTTCCATCCCTGGACATGTCATTATCCTTCCAAATGTTGAGGTATCTTGTTTTCTTCTCAGTTACTAGATGTGAGACATAATTCTATAGATGTTACTGATTGACGTTTATAAGAATGTAGGAAAATAAGAGTTAAAAGGCTGTGTTAATTATATTCAAGATATAGATTCATTTATTTTCTACTATTAATACCCTTCCTAGGATTAGTAATTTGTTTTCCTGCCTTTCCTTTAAATGAATAATGAATATTTCTCATTCATTGCTTTTCTCAGATTTGCTACATTACTTGTAACATTAATTCATCATCTTTTTCCATCTCACCCCTTAACCTTTCAGAGAGGATGTCCTGTCATTTTGTCTGGTGCCTTAGGAGTCTCATTTCTGTTTACCACTTACATAAATATATGTACCTCTCTCATGTGTTTGGCACTTTATATTGAACTATATATATGGCCCTGGCTGGTGGCTCAGTGGATAGGCACCGGTCGTGAACCTAAAGATCGCTGGTTCCATTCCCAGTCAGGACACAACCAAGTTGCAAGCCAGGTCTCCAGCTAAGTCTTTAGCTGGACGTTGCTCTCTCTTTCTTTCTCCCTCCCTGCCCTTCTCTTTAAAAAAAAAAAGATAATAATAATAATGAATAAAAATTTTAAAATATATATATGTGTATGTATTTCTAGCATTCTTTGTGGTCCCTTATTTGAGATGTTTGAAGAAAATTTTTATTTACAATACTCCAGTATTAACCCATCATTTCTTTCCTTTTTAATGAATAAAATACATATGAGTTTCTGGTAGTTTAGTAGTTTATTATTGCATTTTTACTGTGCCTTTTTAAAATTTTTATGCAATATTTCATATTATTTATTTATTTATTTATAAGGGGGAAGGGAGAGTGAAAGAGAGGGAGAGAAACATCAATGTGTGGTTGCCTCTCTCATGCACCCAACTGGGGACCTGGCCTGAAACCCAGGCATGTGCCCTGGCTGGAAATTGAACCTGAATTTTCACTGAATTGTAAAATAAGAAAGTATTGGTATGTATTTGAAATTTTTAGTTGATAATGGTTAAATTATCACTTAAGTTACACTGAGATGTTAGTAAAATCATTTTACTTTTCTAAGAAGTTAGTCAATTCTACTTTAGGTATTATTTATTTGAAGAATGTTTTCAAGTCACATTTCTGAAGATTTAATGGAATGTTTTTATCCATATTTTAATACCCTGATTCAGTGATTATTTAACAAAAATTGACTTTAGGTCTTGAAAAAGTCCAGATTATCGGGGTTTTCCACCAAGATATCAAGTGCCAAGACTCACCTGTGGTCCTGGAAACTTGCATTTTAAGGAAGTGCCCCTATGACTATGCGCTCTAGGTGGATTGTCCACTTTTGTTTTGCTCTTGTTAATATATTCAATGCCAAGGAAAATATCCTTTAATTTCACTTTATATTATTAGCATGAGTTAATTCATATTATTTTTCTAACTGCAGATAAGATAATGAACTGACCTCACTTTTGGAAGTTACTGCCTAGTGGAATTTTTCTGTAACTTGTTTGATTGATAAACAGAAGATTCTTTTAGAACACTTTATAGCCATGCTATAAGAGCAGTTTTAGAAACAGCCTATTGGCATATTTATTTACCCTAGTAATTCAAATAAGGCATTGTTCTCTTTTGCTTCAACAAATGGAATGGTAGGAGAACAACTCAATGACACTCCTAATTTGAACCAAAGGTTTAGTATCTGGTCACTGTTAGTCCATCCATCCTGTCTAGGAAATGGTTGAGTTACTTGAGGTGTAGAGGCTATTTTAGTGCCTATCACAGTGTCACAGTAGCTGCTTAATAAACAATTTTTAGATAAGTTAATGAATAAATGGAGTCTGATACCTCCTGATTTTGCGTGTGTGCATCCATATGTGTGAACTGTACAAAATAAAATGGCAGTAGCTATGCATGACACTGAAAGAAAAAAATAGTATAATAGTTTTGTATATACATCACATTCATAAATTAAATGAATATACCAATAGATTGTACATGCCCAATTTTATACCCACTGCCTTTGATCCTGAGAATTGTAAGCCCAGTTATCTAGGGAAAAAAAAATCAAATTATGCTTTTCTCTTTTTCTATTGATTAAGGTATTTTTTCTTTTTTGTTTGCTTCTTTTTCTTTATATTTCCGCTTTTTTATCTTAAATGAAAATGTTTCTTAAAGGGAGCTCTTACAGGTTCTTTCCTAGCTGTTTTGCATTTTGGAAGTCACAGCATATTCTAGCTAACACATGACATTAGATTTCATTTTTGACTAGATTGTGTCTAAGCTTCGGAACAGTCAATGAATTTTTGCCAAAAAAACTATTGTATTTACTCATCTAAAATTACTCTAAAAATGACACAATCCAACAATCCATGAAAGGTTATGAGAAATATAACAAGTTGTTAAGACAGATGGACTACTTTGGTTGAGAAGGATATGCGCAAATATAGATATATGATTTTAAGTAAATCCGAGGATATTATTTAAAAATTTTAAAATCTGATGTTATGTATCGAATATAAAAATATAATCTGAATTATAAGTAGCTTTTCAGTTCAACTGTTCAACTACCTGCATATCACAATCTCTGATGTATCATATGAATCATGTCAGTTTTTATTGTTCATATCTTTTCAGGCATCTGGCAAGCTGAGATTGCGATTTGTTTTCACATATGTTGTGATAGAGAAGAGTCAGGATGTGTAGTGGTTTAGCATCAGGCTGCATGTGCTTTCATTCTCACTTCCAGTGGTAAAACATTCTGTTATATTTTTAAAGTATTGGAATTCTTATTCTAATATGTTACGTGGTTTTCTATTTCTGTGCTTTTTGTGTTTTTCGATCATCTGTACTACTCACTTTTACAATTTTAAACAACACAAAAATTCTACAAATATAATCATTAATGTTTGTTTTCAGCATGGTCTGGATATCTAAATTAAATGGATGATTATGTGGATACACATTTTTTAAGATTGTTGCTTCATTTAAAATTCAAATATATAACTAGGTAATTTTTTAAAAATATATCTATAGACACAATATAATTTGCTTAGAATGGTGTAGTCTCATCTTCATGAAGCTATGATATGTTTAAGCTATCTTAAAATTTTCCTTTTTGTTTATATACTTGTGAAATGAAGATTTTAAAATATATACCTGATTATCATATGCCTTTTGCTCTAATTTAGTTCTTAGAAATTGTCTTATATATTTCTTTCTTAACTCTATCTCACATAATACAATTGAAAAAATACTACTTCAAATAAAATTATATAGAAAATAACATATATTACAGTTGGTCTCTGAGAATGTTGGTTATTTGATTTATGAAATAGTAAAAATACTCATGAAAAGTCTGTTATGGGAAATATTTCCACTTTCATAAGTTGGATATTACTGATACATAATGAACATCTTTCTCCCAGTTGTCTTTCTATCAAATTGCTTCTGCTTTTATTTTCTACTCCTCTTGCCTTACTCACCTCTTTGCTTCCTCCTACTCTCCATTCTCACCCTTTGCATTGTCACTAATAGCAAGGACTTAATTCACATTTCCCCACCTACCCTTTGCTAACATCATAAATTATTCGGGTACAAATGGACAGTATTCATTAGCTGTGCACTTTACTGAAAGATCTTTACACAGGAGCGCTGCATGCTCCCATTTTTACTAAAAGTGAAAATGCTTTTGCTGTCATGGGGTGGGGGGAGTTAGCCATGACAGATACCAGGGCTGCAATGCTAATATATAAAAATAATAACTATTACCCGTTGGCTGAATGACCCTGGGAAATGAGCACTACAAAGCTATTTGTTGTTCCCTTTCACTTGTCAACAGCACTGACTTAAAAGCTTTAGCCATTGTTGAGGACCTAATAGAACCTTTGGAAAGTTAGAAAGATACTGTCAAAAAAATCAGACGAAGATTAGTTGAGTGTTTTTTGTGTGTCTATGTTGTTTTGGGACAATTCATTCATTCACATGAAAGTGACAAATTTTCTTGTCCCTCATACTACTGCACCTCTTTCTATATCATTTTTATTGACATGAACCAACTGAAAAGGTCATAAGAATCAAAGATAATCAAACTAAGGATTGTGGGTAATTAATATAAAAATGTATAGAAATAGAGCTGTCACCCTTTGGTGAGGCTTTTGATGTCTAGGTAGTCTTAGTGATGGGCAAAGTGAAGCATATGTGTATTTCTTTCACTTGATTTGTGAACTAGTTTTCTAGGGTTGTTTTGTACTAAGTTGTACTTGTAATATTTATCAATACTTTTGAGTGTTACTGTATATCTAGAGCTATTTGAAGCATTCTGTATAAATTAGCTCCTTTAATTCTTTTGACAATCATGTAAGTGCAGGTATTATTCCCTTTACAGATGAGTAAGTTGAAGCAGAGAGGTTAAATTAACTTTCCAAAGGCCATAAAACTAGTAAGTGACGGAGATAAGCTATATGACATTAAATTGTTATTTTTATATTTAGTAGCAAAACATGAAAGATCTTGTATATGAGAATAACTGTATGCAATTACTTTTTGAAATGCTGCCCTTAAGCTATTTATTTTTGCTGGAATCTAATATTTGAAGCAAAAACAAACCAAAGTGTTATAGTCTATGCAAAAGAATATAGTTATTTTCTGAGTAATGGAGTGGATAAAAGTTGTATAAGACTATCTTTTTACAGAAATTTTGTGTAGAAAGTATAGAGCCATCTTGTGAGGAGTACTCCCATGGTTAGTCAAGGTTATTGATATATAGCTGTTATACTATATTGATCATAGCATAGTCACATGCTATTCTCTTAAAATGTGGTATAAGATTGGGTATAATTGACTAGGTTCTTAATACTTTCAGTTTATGCAAGATACAAATCTAAGCCTGTGAGTAATGATTTAAATATTACAATATTCTAAACATTAATTTTGAATTAAAAATGTCAAAACTTGTGTCAGCAGGCCAGACCACGTTTTTTTCTCTGACAGTACTAAGTATAAAGTATTTCTAGAGTTTAATTCATTTCAAGATAACCACATATGAAAATGAGGCTAATTGAAATCCTAATGCCTTGTAATTTCAGATGTGTTTCTGTTGTGTGTTGTGGTATGTGTTATTTCTTAACATTTCCTAGAAGAACTTGACATTTCCAGTGGCAGACTAGCTGTAGTACTTGGCAAATGGGACTGTTCCAAGGCCTTCTGGTCCTCATTGCACAAATAACTTTTCAGATACGTAAAAGTTTTACGCTGTTTCCATTGCATTGTTTAGTATTTGCTCCCACACGTGTTCTAGGCATGCGGCTGTTGTCATCATGAATTGAACTCTTGCTGATTTATGAATTCCATATTTGGCCCACTTTTTCTCTCAGTAATAATTTTAGTTTTTTAATAATTAAATATCAACCTATTGAATTGTAATTAGCTTTTAGAAGAAAACTATATTTGGCCAAGTGCACTACCTTGCATTTATTTTTCAGTTTTACGCAGGTCATCAAACGAAAGCTTCTCAGGGGAGAAGTTAGTTAACATTACCTAATTCTAACAAAGATTAGGGATCAAGACCATCTATCATATAACTATTGTCCAAAACTATATAAAGTGAATAAAATGACTAACATTTCATTTTTCAAAAGTCAGAATCTTTATTAAAAGAACTTGTGTATAGTATTTTGAAAGGGCACTGAATTAGGAGGTAAGCTTCAAATTCTACCTTTGTCATTAATTAGATTTGTGATCTTAGGCAAATTTTAACTTTAATTTACAATTTTCAGCCTGTAAAATGAAGAATTTGATCTATACCACCTATTACCAAATTGTATTGAACAAAACAGTCCTCTCTTAATACTAATTTGCTTGAGCAAATATTTAAATAATACTATATAATGCATTACTCACTTAAAGTTTGACAAACAGCACGTAAGTCTAAATCTTGTAGAAAGAAATGTAAATATGTTTAAAGTTAATTAGATGTACATGATAATGGAATACTTATTTTGTTTCAATTTTAAGTAACCAATTTATGTTCTATTTATGTCCAAACTGTCTTAGTGAATTACTTTTATAAAATGCTTATCTAAATGATATCTAAAAATCTTCCCAGATTAAAAATTTTGATTCTATGACATGAATAACCAGCATATACTTTTATTTGCTGACTTTAGGAAAGATATTGGTAAATTTTAAAGTTTAGCCTTAGCATTATTCCTTTCAAAGGAGGATTCCTGTTCTTCAACGTGCATGTGATCACATGTCAGAAATAACACAGCTTAGTTTAAGCTACAAAATTTAAAGGTAAACAGTGGTAGGCTTAGTTTGACCTAACTCCTGGGACTTTGTTTAAAAAGCCAAATATTATACATACATATTTTTTACATGTTTGATTTTTCAATGAGCTCTGCCACTGCAGCTCAAGGGAGATTAAGGGGAAAAACCTACATAAACACAAAGCAAAAACCTGAGCTCGTGTGCAAAGCTACTGCACTGGAGCAAATGTGGTTTAATTCTTGGCACCGGCAGCTTGTTGGAGAATTACAGTATGTTGGCATGAGTCTCTAGGTCTCATTGTTCCAGATGAGGGAGTCAGTCTTAAGAGTGTTTGGCACTGAAGGGAAAAAGGAGTGAGAGTTATAGGGAATGAACAGGCCCTAAAGAGGCAGGATGCGGTTGTAACAATGGCTGGCACAGTTGGGGGGACATTGGCTGGTGGGGATTGCTATCATCATTGATGTGAAGAAGCATATGTAGCGAAAGAGGCAAGGTTAAGAAGGGGAAGCAAGCAAACCTATCAAAAGGGTCCAATTGGCAAAAGCGACAAAAGTAATACAATTAGAGTCATGTTAATATTAATAGGCTGAGAAGAACATGGCCCATATCTCTCCAATTTATCTTATAGTTTATTTCTTAACATTTATCTTTTCTTTTTTAAAGTATATACATATTTACCTTTCCTTTAAAGAGACAGATCCTTGAAATAAGAGTACCTGTAAGGTATCTGTTTTACTTTCTGCCCTCGTGATGTTAGACAAAGTATCTTTTTGAGCCTTAATTTTCTCATATGCAAAATGGACATAATAATAATGTGTACCACTGACAGAACTTTTGTGTGCCTCTGATCATTCTGTATATAAAATGCTATGCGAATAATAATAACTATAATTATTCCCCATATTTATATTAATATAGGGAGCCCTAATTTTTATTTTCACATTAACTGTGCATTTCCAGTGCTTAGAATAAATCTCAGAAAATCTTTAAAATTTTTTCAGTTAACCATTGGGCAAATGGCTTAGTTAGTTGGATCATCATCCTGTACACCAAATCAGGTTGTGGGTTTAATTTCTGGTCATGTACAGAAAGAAGGTGGTCAGTGGTATTTCTCACATCCTTTCCAGGAAAATGTTCCTTTCCTGATGTCTTTATTTCTCTCACTCTCTCCCTTCCTTTCTCTAAGCATATCCTCAAGTGAGATTTTTAAAACAATGACAAAAAAATAAGTTTCTCAATTAAAATTATGCTAGATCTTAACAAGAAAATAGTGAGTAATCCAGAATGTGAACATTTGGAGATAATTAAGCACATGAACTTCCTCACTCATAGTAATATAAAATAGACTTTGCTGTGTATTTATAAAAACACACTGCATTTTAGAAAATGGAATATTTAATAGATAATTACTCTCTCTTTTGCTCCATAAGCACTGAAGCAGAATTTACGTACTAAATTTTTCATACATTCATGAACAATGTATCATAAATATTGAGGTTTTGATATTTGGTCTTTTACATTTCTAATTATGAATATTCTGTAGCAACTTTACCATGTTTTAGAGAAATTTCAATAATTTGTACATGTCCATCCATTGTTGTGAGATCATTTCTTGCCGCTGCTTCATGAACTACATGGAAACAAATTGAAATGGTTGCAGTTGATAGAATGCCAGATGTGGGTTTGTTTAAAACTCTTGGTTTTACAGTAATTCAGACAGAAGTGAAGTGGGTAAATGATGTGCTATTTTTGGTCCCTGTGAGCTAGCCAAGGTGGAAGTCTTGGTAAGAACCTGGGTCATTTGACTGATAGAGCTCAGCAGTCTTTCCACTTTATGAATGTGTTTTCATGTCATTGTATAACTCTGCCAAATGGTCGCAGGTTTCCCTACAATTGCTCAGAATTCTAAAGTGCGAAGTCATATTGGGGGTCTGTATTCTGACTGTGAAGGGAACTATAAGAAATCTTGGCTTTTAACCCCACTAAACTGTTCATACGTACAGGTCACCCGGGAATACAATTTATTCTTTCTGGTTCTTACTTCATCTATCTAATGGAGTCAATGATTTTGGTGGCTGAAAACCTTTCCCCATACCTCTTTAGTTCTTCTGGCTGTTTGAATAATTCAGACACTATACAGCAGATTAACAGGAGAAAATCAAATTTGAATACATATGCAGGGGAGATTCACATAGCAGGGAGATTCACATAGCATGAAAATTCCAAAGACAAGTAGACAAAAGGAGGTTTAGATGTCATTTTGGACTAAGAGGAGAAGTTAGACCATTCACAGGTAGCTGAAAAAGAGCAAATATTTGATAAAAACAAATTCTTGAAGGGCCACGTAGAAAAACAGTGGGGTACAGAGGGGAATCTGGTGAACAGATTTTTTGCTTGGATCCTCCCCAACTACTACACTTACCCTACGTGCTAAAGTGAATATGCTGAAGCGCTCTTCCTGCAGCAGGTTTTTCTAGCTGAAACTTTTCAGGCAGGTAAAGGGGAGGTACAATAAACAAACCAACAACAACAACAAAATCTCTTTTGGGGCTTTAATTATTTTCAGCTGGGATTGATATGGTAGGGAGACTCCCCACCATATCAATAGTTTTTGCCCTGTCCACACTTCTTTTGCAGACCAAGTGAAGTAATTTGCATGTACTGGAAAGAGCAAAGACTTTGAGATTCAGTAGTTGGAACTAAGTTTGTCTTCGACTGTCACAGTAGTTTCCTACACTTTGGTTTCTTGGATGGTGAAACAGGATGTATGAAAACCTGAGTTAGAAGATTATTGTGAGAAGTTTTCAGACACCATACACAAAGGATCCCGCATGGTGCTTAGCATTTACCCCTCAAAATAGTAGCTATCCTCCTGATTTCATTGTTGTCAAGAGAGGAATTTGTAAGGAAAAAACAAAACAAAAATTAGTTCAAGACTCGAGTCCTTTTCTTCTTGTTTCAAGCCTGTTAAATGGATAAATAACACAACTTGAGTCTTCAAGTGTTTGCTATGAGTAAGTGAGAGAGCACTGGTAAAAGCATCTAGCATTGGTCATGAGACATAGGTTGCTTAATAAATGTTTCTTTGATCCAAATTGAAAGTCTACCTCATCCAAATTGCAAATATTAGTGTCTTCACTCAGTCACGGACACGAAAACCCCGGGGTTAGCTGTGTTTCTGATTTTGCATCTTTTCAGATCACTTGGTCTCAAAGAAGTTATTCATTTTTCTGCAGTCTATGTGAAAAGTCAGGTACTTGAATAAAGCAGCTCTGTATGTGAGCCTTATATCCCTATGCAAGTTAATAAAGAGGCCAGGAATGTTCTGCAGGTTTCAGAAATCTGGTGGCTGTTTCTTTAACTCTGCAACTTGGAAGACTTCTGTTTCTTTATGAGCACACTACAGTGAATATTTTGTCTAGCTGCAGGGGAAAAGCTTTGTCATGGACTTTGCAGACAATAGCCTTAAAAGTAAAATGGTCTGCTTTTGGTGCCTGAGGTTCAGGGGCCTATTGTTAGCACACAATGGATTTCTATTGCTGCATTCCTGCTTTGCAAAGGTTTGTTAGCTTTTAATGACTGACAGTACTCTGTTGCAAATACCATATTGGCTGCGCCCTGTTTACATGCTTCTCAAGAATTTTTGTAGAGTGCTAGAAAAAAGAAACAGTGGTGTTTGTTTGACCTCCTCTGATAAGGTTTAAAAAATAATTTCACTCATGAAGTGCGTACTGGGAATGCAGGGACATTGGAAATTCTTGCAGACGTATTTAAAGTTACCTTTAAAGCCCGAAGAAACAGAACTATGGAAAAACAGTAAGAATATATTCAATTCATTTTATTGCCCCTATTATCATCATTACCACTTTTAAAACAATATGGTATAAAAAAGGTATTTTAAGAAACCAAGAAAAAGTAGTTGTTTAGGATGGCTTCCTTAAATAGGAAAAACGGAAATAGATATTTTGTGACAAAGAAAACAATGCATTTCACATATTCCATAAGTAAATGTGCATGCACGCCGTAGTTGTGATGAAGCAGTAATCAGAGTTTCTTTCACAATTTTATTTTCCTTACGTTCTTGACATCTGGAAACAAAACATTCCATATTGTTATAGTTACTCCAAGAGAAATTTCACCTTCACTTGACTGAAAACTCCATTCAGGCCTTGACATCCTGGTCACTGATGATAGCAAGATCGTGGCCTAAAGAAGTCAATCGCATTCCCTAAAGATGAGAATGAAGGGCCCTTACAATGCATTTGATGTGAGGGAAATTAACCAGTTTCTAATAATCTTATGGTCTCTAGGCCAGACGGTCCCTTTGATAAGTTAACATGTACTCCCTTTATGCTCCTAGTAGGGGGTAGACAAACGCCTGCACAAACACAAATACACATAAACACCAGTGGGGAGAATGGTAGTGCGTGTCTCAGATCCAGATAATAAGTGTGGGTATTGTTATTTAGATGGAGCATACTGGGACACTTATCTTTTAGTACACTCCATTTTCTAACTGAATGCAGCGCTAATAGTGGGATTGAAAGCCATTGTAATTGTGTACCCATCTAAATGCTGACAAGAATATACAATTACATTGTTTGGAACCGGGTTTAATGTTGGGGAGTTTTATTAGCATTTATATTTACTTATACATTAAAATTCAGACACAAAGGGAGAGGTCAAAACTGTGTGATATGTAGAAACAAATAGCAGGCTAAAGCCATAACTTGGCTGTCTAAAATATGTGTGCCCTATCCCAGTGCAGGGCATTTAAAAAAGAGTGTGACACAAATCTGAAATAAGCAAATAATAGGTTTCCATTCTAGGCCTTACTTCTCTAGATTTTGCAATCTTTGTAAAGCTTCTTTTGTACCAACTTTTTTTTTTTTTTTTTTTTTAATGTTCACGGCAAATCTTTCCACAGTGTGCTTACCACCACATGATGTTAAACACATATTATAAAGTGGTTGTAATTGTAAACACACAGAGGGATATAATTACATGTAGCAGATTTAAGAGCTAATTCTTTGCCTTTTTTTTTTTACTCTGCATTTTATCAACATAATTATTTTTTGACTGCAGACTAACACCCTGAAATTGACAAGCATCCATTATAGCAAGAATTTATTCACCAAATTGAAAAACAATGAACCACAGGCTTATATGTACCCATTGTCATAAAGAATTAGAACCGTTTTGTTCTGCAAAAGAAAAAGCTAATGATTTTGAAACAGCAGGTGACAAAACATTCTTTTTTTCCTCCCCTGTTATCAGTTTGTTGATGAACTGGGGCTGGGTTTGGGACGGCCTTATTTTGAGCAGATAGACTTTTTTTTTTCCATTCAAAATAATTTTAATGGATTTTAGAAAGAAAGAGGGGAGGGGGTAGAGAGAGACAGAGAGAGGCAGAGACAAAGACAGAGACATCGATTTCTTGTTCCACTTATTTATGCATTCATTAGTTGCTTTTTGTATGTGCCCTGACTGGAGATGGAACCCGCAACCTAGGCGTTATCAGGACAACACTCCACCCCAATGGGATGCCTGGTCAGGGTGTAGCAGCCAGACTTTTAATGAGTTCCATTGTAAAGATAGTCATGTTCATGTGCTTACATTCTTTTCTCTTCTTTACTTAGAAACCCCCAGTATTGAGAAGCTACTATCAAAGGACTGGAAAGACAAGCTTCTTTCAATGGGTTCAGGGAACTTCGGTGAAATAAAAGGTAATATGTTTGCAAATATTTTGATCCAAAATGTATCAAAGTGAAGCTAATATTCAGAAATATGAATGGTAATAAGGTACTGGTCCCACCTCTTTCTGCCTCATATATCCACTGTCAGTGGCATTTCTTCTTTGTCACTGAAATTTGGATGAGTAGGGCTGTCATTTTTTTCTGTGCTTATGCCTTATGGGATAAGTGGTATGTTATTTTAGTAGAATAACTTCATTACATCTTTAGCAGGCTTTGA
The DNA here is from genome assembly GCA_004026585.1 of Noctilio leporinus. Classification (NCBI taxonomy): domain Eukaryota; kingdom Metazoa; phylum Chordata; class Mammalia; order Chiroptera; family Noctilionidae; genus Noctilio; species Noctilio leporinus. The sequence goes on along the minus strand of PVIW01000081.1, from coordinate 546,279 downwards.
CTTTTCATTGTTTGAAAATATTTTAAGTGATTTTAAAAAGATTTTATTCATTATTTTTAGAGAGACAGGCAGTGGGGGAGGGAGGAAAAAAGGGAAAGAAACACCAATGTATGGTTGCCTTTCACCTGCCTGCAGCTGGGGACCTGGCTGAAAACCTGGCTTTTAGCCTGGTTATGTGCCCTGACTAGGAATAGAACCAGCAACCTTTGGGTTTGCAGGCTGGTGCCTATCCATTGAGCCACAAGCCAGGGATGATTTCCTTTTTAAGTGGGAATGTAGCTAAAGGTTTAAAAACTGCATATTATGAGGTGATTTAATAAATTCTACATATTAGAAAAATTGATGTGCATATTCATTTAAAACCAGAATGATGAATGGGAAAAGCTTAGAAGAAGGTTGATTTGCACTAACAGAGGCAACATTGGTGTTTACTTATTTGCTTGTTTTAGTAAGAAATTACATTACAACTAAGAGAAAAATTCTATATGGACTTCAGACAATACTATTAATATCTCAATAAATTATTCCTAATAACAAGGAGAGAAGATTATAATTTGCATTAAAATGTAGTCAAATGATCCTTTCAAATTAATTTACAAATGTGTTTTCTCAGAACATAGCAGGCAATTCATTGTTTTCTATTTGTTGCAACACGACCCTTTTGATTCTGAGTTCTAAAGGATAATTAAATTGTTTAGGAAAAAACACCTACCAATATTAAAATATTGTTATATATTCCTCCTTATATTTTGTAATAGGAACTGAGTATCTACTGAAGATAGCACCAGATTTATATTGATTTACATGTTCAACATACATGTAAAGAACTTCTGCATATGTGTGCATGCACATGTGTTCTCCCGATTAGAGATTAGAGTGGCCATTGTCCCTCTAAAATGTCTCATCAGAGCTTCCTGGAGAAAGGTGAAGCATAGACTGGTCTCCACAAGCGTCTGGCCTACATGCCACTAACATCTCAGTAATTTGAAACTTCCAGAAAAATATTTGACTGGATATTTCACTTTTCATCAATATAGTTGGAATTTCCATATATTCAGGCTATGATTAGGTACAAACTGATGGTGAGAGAATGAATCAGTGCTAATCAGCAAAATTTGTAATAGAATCCATAAAAATATGCCTTAAAGGGCTAGAAGACAAATTTTAAAGAGAGCAAGATTTTTTTTTTTTTTTTTTTTTTTACTGAGGCCACATGTATTTTATATTATTTTGTTGGGTTGTATCCCATTTGCACCTGTGATAAAAGATGTATTATTCTCCAAGGTTCTTTCTTCTCCTCTGACCTAGGTAATAAGCAAACAGAGCAGGGGAGAATGCCTGTTCCAAACCTTGTGATCTCGTTCCATTGGAGGACAAACATGTTTCAACCTTCCTTGTTTTCCTCACAAGTCCAACTTGAAAGCAGGGACAGCAGCGATGATAAACTTAGAGGAAAGAAACTCAGCTGTCCTTCCAGGTTTGCCTGTAGGGTTAGTTCAGGAAGTTGCAGTGCCATCACAAAAGAAGTTCCTGTCTTTAATTTTGACTTTTTTTTAAAGCTTCACATTCAGAGCACAGGTTTGGTTATTGTGCTCTGGTTCTGTTCAAAAAGCTGTTTTCTGATGCATTTTAAAAGCAACTGTAGATCTCCCTTCTGCTGAGGGCATGGTTATTAGGTGCTGCGCTCAGGTTTGGCAGAAGACTGGGAAATGTGCACTGGGTTACTTTCCCTGCTGACCGCCCGTGACAGTTGCAATTATTATCCATTGTTCATAGGTGGCTAGAAAGAGGAGAGGATACAATAGTGTGTTGCCCTCTGGGGGTAAATAAATTTGACTTAATGGTTCTTGGGGGGTCAGACTCTGATGATTACCTAGTGCCCAGGAATGCGGTTTGCATGCCACCTCAGAAGTCAGACAAGAACAATGGCTTAGCTGTTTGGCAGCTGTGTTTTTTATGAGGCAAATAGAGAGGTGTTCGTCTCATGGACTCGTACTCTGTTTTTGGTCAGGGTAGGGAAGAAGAAGTAAGAGCTTTCTTTCATCTGAAAATATGAATGTATTCCATTACTAGATCATTTAATAATGATACCTTAGAATAATTATTTGAATAGAACCTTTGCTTATATCAGGATGTGTATAGCCTTTATGCTATTTTCTGAGTCTTCTTGTGTATTAAAACGTTTCCCTAACATTTATACCAACCAGTGTTCGTTTAACTTGTAATTAGTTCCTGGAAAAGGGCGAGCGAGTGGATGAATGTGCGTGTCTGTGTGTCTGTGTACACTCGTCAGCCTGCACCTATTCTTGACTCTCTAAGACCATAGCCAACAGAGGACAGAGCTCAGCTCCTATGTGCAGGCTTCATGTTGCTGAAAGCGCATTACTTTCAGGGCACATGGACAATGATTATAATTACGGCTTGGCAGAGTTTGAAGTGTTTCTTACTACTGAAAAAGTACAAATGATAGATTTTTAAAAGCAGGAAACATAAATAGCATTTGGTTTGGGTAGTTGAACTATCGATAATAAATTGTCATCATACCAGCTTAAAGTCAATCTCACTTTTTAAGAAACAGTGTGAGTTAGGAAAGGTCATCACTTTTAAAAGCATAAAATTATTTTTCAGGTCAGGTTATTTCGTCTATAAGAATTTATACCATTTTATGGTCTGGTAGTTTGGAAATATGAAGTAATTAGATTTTAAAATTGTGTTAGAAATAATCTTCTAAAAATACACACACACACACAGAACCAAAGGACACTAGATCCAGTTTTGCAGTTTGAGTGAAAAGTTCTGGCGACAGCTAGCAGTTCATCTTTCTAATAAACTGATTAGCTGCCTGAAAAAAAGATGTTTATTTCTTCTTCTCTAATCAGCCATGTAGTGTCACTGGCCAGTTTGCCGAGTTTTCTTTTGCCCTTATTTAAAGGTTCTGCGAAAGATAAAGGAAGACCTTTTATAGCCTCATAGTTATGCAAGAGGGAAGAAAACAATGCCTGCATTCCAGTTGACAGCCAATGTGTGTCACACATTGTTCAGCTAGCATGAAGGTCACTGCTTTGGCAGTTCACCTGGGAACAGCATCTGAGGATCCATACTTAGTGGCTTTGACTAATCTAAACAGATCACTTGCTCCTCAATAAAGTCATTGGCAGTTTGTATTTCACCACTTAAATTTATGTGTAGAATTATAACAAAAAAATATTGACGTGCAAATTTCTCTCGAACAGTATTTCTATTTGGTGAGGGTATAAGAGAAGTGCATTGTTTGGGAGGCTTCCTGGCTAGACCACTCAGACATGCCTACATCATTTTCTCCACTTGCCTTCTTTAGAGCCTGGTTTCTTTCCCATGGCTTTCCTCGCAGACCCTTCTCACTCTCCTCAGAGCGCATTCATTTAGGCTGGCAACATGTGGTATCTGGTGTCAAGGAGAATGCCGGCTGAAGTTAGGATAGTAAAACATTGGCTGGTTTTGAAAGCTATCATTTTGTTCTTTCTAGAAGTTGGAACATGAAGACCAACACCTAACAGCTCTAGAATGTCAGTCATGAATGGATTCAAGGAAATAAGCCATTCACCAATCTTTTCAGAACTCATGAATTAAAGACATCCTGTGTGGAGTCAAGATGTGGATTAAAGTAGATCCTCTCTTAGGTGACATAACACTTTGAGCTAAAAGAAATGTGTTGATTCAGTACGTAGCACAAAAGAGAGAATTCGATTTAAATACATTAACCAACTTGAAAACAAGCAGATTTGGGATAAGCATCAGATCCCAAGTAACAAATCTGAGGGGTGTCTGCCTTTCTGTCTTGTTGGATTAAGCATGCCACTAAAAGAAGCTTTACCTGTAAATGTAAACTAACTTACGTTAGTCTATTTATTCACTGTATTTTCACTTAATCCAACAAATACTGCTGTCTGGATGGACCTGACTGATTAATCGATTATCTCTTTCATTAAAATGTAAAGTCTATAAAGCAGACACTTTGTCATGTTTGTGCACTGTAGCATCTCCAGCATGCAAACTAGTGTGAGGCGCATGGGAGAAACTCTGTGTATAGATGCTGAATGAATTAAAGAATGAACCAGTCATTTGATATAGTTCTCAACTGGGATGATTTTGCTCTACCAGGGGAAATTTGGCAATGCCTGGAGACCTTTCAGGGTTGTTATAACTAGGTGAGGAATACTACCAACATCTAGCCAGAGGCACTGAGTACAGCCCCCAGAAAAACAACTGTGGCCCAAATGTGAGTTAGTTCTCAGACTGGGAAACCCTGGTCTAGGGGAAGAATTTTGCAGGGGAAACAATTGGAGCGCAAAAGCCCTAAAGTGGGAGCATGTTTGTGTATTAGTTTTAGAGAAACATAAAAGCCATGTGACTGAAGCATTTTTTGCAAAAGAGAGAGTGGGAAGCAATGATGCCATAGAACTTGAGAGCCGGGCCATTCAGGACTTTGTTAGGGGAAAGACTTTGAATTTTATTCACTATGCAGTAGAAAGCTAGGACATCGTTTTATCCAGGCATGTGACATAGTTTGATTTCCTTGAACATGACTCTGAACTTTAGCTTGGAGAATGGGTTTAGTAGGGGAAGAAGCAGAAGCAGGTAGAATGGTTTAAAAAGCTGTTGTAGTAATCAAGGCAAGAGGTATGGTTATCTAGAGTAAGGAATAATGGTAGAAATAACAAGCCATTGGCTGACTTATAATGTGGTCTTGGGTTCATAAGATTCCTAGTGCATTGGATGTAGACAACAAGGCAGAAAAAAAAAAAAAAAAAGAATTCAAACACTGTCTGGATGGTTGATACCTCTTACTGAAATGGGGATGACTGAAGGAGGTTTCCTTCTCTCGGAACTTTTGTTACATTATATTAAGGAATGTTCTGGCCTGTGTTTCTTCTACAGAACCTACAGAGATATAGAAATCGCTCAAATAAATAGCATGCCTGTAGTTAGTAGGCAGCAGGAAAAACTGAAACATAGGGTATATTTGTCTTTTACTTCTGTAGTCCTTCATCCTGAGGGAATTGAAGCCAGACTAGGTAGATTAAAGCACATGAGTGCGTATAAATGAGAAAATGAAAATAAGTTACTATCATTCACACACACACGCATATGAACTCATAGTATTAGCTATTTCAATCTAGTGGTGCTAGTCCATACATACACAATTATGTCCCCATAGTGTTACATACTTGTGTGAATCTTAAAAATCTGAATCTTAAGTGAAGAAAGAGTAGCTTCTCTTTTTGTTTAGTGAGCCTCTGGAATTTTCTAATGATCTAGTTAATTTTCTTTTAAGTCCAGGATGTTTTATAACCATTACTGGAATTTCTAATGTTCATGAGATCATTTATTAGAACATCCCCATACACAGAGATTATTATAAAGAATATGGTGATTTAGAGATGAAGCCGTGGAACTTACTCCTTCATCTAGGTTTAGTATTCATAAAAATGAGGACATTTTCTTTTACACAAGCCTAGGTTCCTTAGCTCTCTTACATCAAAACCAGAATATGTAATTACATAAATATTTGACAAGATTAAACATCTTCCCATTTTTTTTTAGCTATATGGCATGCCTAACCTTCACAGTGGTGTAAAGGGAATGGACTTTATTATTTATATTACTCATTAAACATATTTAGATGATTTGCTACATGCCAAATTCTATAGTAGGTAATGAAGATATAAAAATTGGTAATTTACAACTATTGCTGTCACAACTACCTCTTTCAGCTTTAGGAGACAAATGTGAAAGTAAGATAAACAATTAAATGATTAAGCACCATAATGAAGATATAAAGTGACATATTATTTGGATTCCTAAAGAGGGAACAGCTCAGCTGTTATTAGTGAAAATATGGAAAAGAATAAAAAACAATAAGTAAGACACATAAGCTCCAGCATGAAGAAGGATTGTTTGGGTAGCCGGCACTTGCAAAAGGTGGTATTGAGGAAGAATGGTAGAAAACTCAGTGTGACTAGATTAAGATGCAGAAAGGAGTGGGAAAGTTGGTTATATTTTGAAGGAATTCATTTTTAAGAACCAGTTGACATTTCATTCAGAAGATAGTGGAGATATTTAAACATTGGAAGTAATATTACAATATTTGTTTTCTAGGAAGATAATTTTGGTGCTTGTTCAAAGGATAGGCTTTAAACAAACACCAAAAATTAGGGAAAAATTAATGAGAAGGAAGTTCTATTAAAAGTTTACTGTAACAATTCATGAAAAAGATCATGGAGAATGACAATGGAGATAGATATGGGAATCTGGAACAAGGGCTTTCCCTAGGGACTGTAGAACACTGTTTATGTTATATTGTCACTTGTGTGAAGGAAACTGTTATGGGTTGACTTCCCTTTAGTTTTTTGGGGCTAAATTTTTATAAGTGAAATTGAACCCTGGAAGATGATGAGGATTACTTTTCCTAGTATGTATCCTAGAGATATGGAAGAATTTACTCCTTTACTGACACTGTATGAAGATGCACGTCTTACCATCGTTTAGATATCTTCATTAAAAAAATATTCCCAGTATTTAGATTATGTAATGTTAGGATTCTAATTAGAATAGTCACAAAGCTATTCTTTGAGTAAATGTCCTTATTTTTTATGGATGTAAGTATCTGGGGTATAATAAATTATTAGCGTCAATCTAATGAGCACCTGCCATGAATAAGGCAGGAGTATGAGGCATGATTCTTGTCTTAAATTTGCTCAGGATTCCTTTAATGGATTTTTCTTTTCTAGCCTATGTAAATTACATTATAAACTTTACTTCCATTCCCAATGGGCAAATGAAAATTTTAAGCCACTAATTATAGCTACTACTTTAAAAAGCACATGCTTCTTCAACATAAATTGGTAGAGAGAAATGCAATGGAATGGGGAAGGGTGACTGAGGTATAACCAATCCTTCTATCTAATTACATATACAGGTGGCAAATGCATTATTAAAATAGTGCTTAGTGTCTTACGTTTCAAGTGAAAATTGTAATTAAAAAGTATGTTCTCTCCTTCTGCTAGTAGTATACCGTAGGGGTCTTGTCTCTGGCCAATTTTAGAAGAACAGTTAAAAGCAATAATGTTTCTGTCTCAGTGAACTGATCACCCATTCCGTTGTCTCAAATAAGTATATTAACCTGACTAAGACGATTTGCTGGCATGCTTTCAAATCTTGAGCATGCTATTTATTATAAGTAAGTGCTGTGACTTCTCCAAATTTTAGATTTAGCTGTAATCTTGGGTGACCATAATACAGTCTGTTCATTTTCAACCATATTACATTATTTCATGATAGACTAAATTTATATCTCAAACTTGAGTATTTTCTTGTTCTACTTATATTCTGTTTTTGAAGAGAATCTGAGTGGCATGTGAAAAACCAGTCTAAGACTTGATTGACTAATAGATATTTTCCCATTTTCATGTAGGGTTCCTTAGTTCTGATTCCTCAAGATTCTTTTTAAGGAATCATATCACTGATAATAACACCTAGAACTCTTAATAATTATGGTGATTAAATTTTCATGTCCCTGTATTACCTCTTTAATTTGATTTGAAAAACCACTTTTGTTCAAGAAAATTATGCTTTCAACTTCTTTTTATTTCCATCAGGCTTCAACGTAGAACATTAAAAATAGTAGCTAGTCAGCCTATCGCTCTCAATTTACCTCTAAAATAAAGGTGGGGAACTATAAATGATTACTTCTTACACATAAACATCAAAATAGTCATTCATTCTGATATTCTGTCATGGGTAAATAACCATCACATTTTACTGTTGAAAAATCCAAAAGAAAGGATTATTTGTATATTGAACCTTATATTTGGAATAGTTCCCCCTATACAGTGGAATCATAATTGTTGAAAAATTTTCTTCCCTCATTTTTCGTTTCTTATATGTTTTATTGCTGTCTTATTTTCAGGGACTCCTGAAAGCCTAGCTGAGAAGGAGAGGCAGCTCATGGGTATGATCAATCAGCTGACCAGCCTGCGAGAGCAGCTGCTGGCTGCCCATGATGAGCAGAAGAAACTGGCCGCATCTCAGATAGAGAAGCAGCGCCAGCAAATGGAGCTGGCCAAGCAGCAGCAAGAACAGGTGAGTAAGAACTAGAGACAAAGTCAAATTCCTTAGGCTTTGTTTTGTAGGCTATTTATGTCCCTCTCCTAGGAATACAATGAACAATTAAAGCCTCTCTCCCCTTTCCCCCACATAAATAAATAAAAAGGCAAAACACCACAGCAAACTCTGATCTGCAGAAGGTTACCAACTACTTTAGAGTTATGTAACATGGAAGTAATTATAATCAAGGTGACATCCTGATAAGTCATATGAGAAGTACCTAAAAGGAACATGGAGAGTCAAGAGAACATTTCCAGTCAAGGACATTATAAAATAAAAGACCTCATTAAAGAGATCTGTCATGAGCTTTGAAGAAAGGTAGGATTCACCAAGTGAAGCAAGTTGTCAATCGCAGGGCAGGAATTTAGATGATAACAGTGAGAATCTAAACTAAATAGTATCATGACCATGGGAAGAAGAAGAAAGGAATAAGCAGGTGGAAGAGGTATGGTTCGTTGAATTTTTTGAGTGGGCAAAATGTTGAGCCTGAGCAATCAGGAAAGTCAAGGAGAGGACAACTTTGGAACAAGTGGAGGTGTTATATTGAATTAGAGTGGTAGTCAGGTCTTCCCTCTAGAGACACGTGAAAGACAGGGAGAAATGCCAATCAGTGATTTAGAATAGCTGATTGAGCTTAAATTTTTAGATAACCTACATACATAGAGATGATAGCTTAAAACACTGGAGTAGATAAGTGTTATTCATCTGTTTAAGCAAGTGCTTATTATATACCACACATGGCCCTAATTGCTGAGCCTTCTTCAATTAACCAGAAAGGCAAAGCCCCTAAATTCTAGGGGTGTGTAGTAGCAGAAATCAGGCAATAATAATTGACATGTAGAATTTATATGTAGTGGGAAATGGATGGCAAAGCATAAAAACTATTACTTAAAGGAAAATTGGTAGTAATGAGCAGGGATGATACAGAGTGTCATAAGCTGAGCTTACATATAGAAATGGCCCATGTTTTATAGGGTTAACTCCCTTTAACTTCCCATGTTCTATGCTCAGTCCACGGGGGAGGAGAACTACTGTTTGGTCAAGGGTCGTGAATACAGCTTTCAAAGGGTAAACTAGCATAGTTGAAAGAGGTAAAGAAATATTCAGATTATATTTGAAGAGATCCCCTTTCTTTCCATTTATTCTCTCTACTTGGTGGTTCATATCTACTTGAAAGATAACATTTTTATCTATAATGAAATCTCTCATTTAAAATCTCTGAATGACATTTAGTTAAGTTATTCCTTAAGAATCAGGTTAGGTTTATCTTCTCTTGAAAACTTCTTTTCTGAATCTCCTCCTAACAATCCCTATTAGTATGCTTAGTATAAGGTACTCCTACTCAGTACACAGGGTTTTTCTTCTGAAAGCCCTTAGAGATGTAAATGAACATGTTTACTGATCAGCCTTTCCACCATATTTTGCATTCCATTCCACATTTGTATCTTCAACAAATACATCTTGAGTACCAATTTGATTCTAGTTGTTGGATCCAGCAAGAAATGAAATAGATAGAAATCCCTCATGTATTGAAATGTAGTTGAGAAGAATAGATAGCATTTTTTAAGTAAAATATAGTGTATATTGGTAAGGATTGTGGTGAGTGATAAAGCAGAAAATTAGAAATGAGGATGCTAGTTAGAGTAGCTCTTTTAAAGTGAGTAATCAGGAAAGACCTTCTTGACAGTATCCTATTTGAGCAGAGACTTGTAGGAAGTACGGGAGTGAGCAACCCAGTTACCTAGGAAAGGGGAAACAAAATTTCCAGAAGTAGGACTATCCTTGGGAAGTAGGAGCATCATTGGTGTGTTCCAGAAACAGGAAAGCAATGTGGCAAGAGTGGAGTGACAAAGGGAAGAGAAGAGGAGGTGGAGTCAGAGAGGTAGCAGGTGACAGAATCATAGTGGGCTTGCAAGCATTCCCCATGAACACTCACTTTTACTCTGAGTGAGACAGTGTTTTTAAATGATCAATAATATCATGCAACTTATATTTTCAAAGGATCTCCCCAAATGTAGGTTTATAGTAGGCTTTAGGGAGCAAGGGTAAAAGCAGAAAGAGCAAATAGGAGGCTATCACAGCAATCCAGCCAAGAAGAAATGGTAGCCTGGAACAAGAATAAGGGTTGAGGGGAATGAGGTGGTCAGTTTCTGGATAAAATCTTAAGATGCTGATGATAATGGGTTTTTAAAACTTTTTTAAATTTATTTTTATTGTTGTTGTATTATATCCATCCCCTTTTTTACTCCCCTCTGTCCTTTTCCCCACCCACCCACTCCTCCCCCCTCCCCCCACAAAGTCAATCTGATGATAGTGTGAAAATACCAGCTGAAAAATTGGTATGAAGGGAAAAGAGAACTGGATTTAAGGAAAAAAGGAATATTCCCTTTCCTACTATATCCTTTGCTACCTTTCTTCAGAAAAATATATATTTGTACAATATTCCTAAGATAAAAGAAAGCATTAAAAGAATCTAGTTGCACCAACATCCATAAAGAAACTTAAAAAATTTAATAGGTAGCCATGTAAACCCATCTCCTTCATGTGGGTTCTTTCACTCATGCTAAAGGACTCTGCTTATATTATATTTATCCTGAACTTTTAGCTTTCTGATACTGAATTGAAGGAAATATACTTTTTAATGAAAATGATCATGACGAGGATAAGAATTAGGGCTTATTTGAAATCTCATGAGAAAGTTACCTACCCTTTATGATGCAATGAAATGTTTAAAATTTCCCCTCATCTATTTAACCAAGCATTCTTTATCAACTATTCATTCTGTATTCCTTTTGCTCCAAGCTTTTTGCAAATGGTGAGCAGAATATATGTGACCCATAACATAGTGTATATTAAGTAAGAAGGTGTTATCCAAGCAATTAATCAGTGGCTTAGAAAATACTTCAGGTGACTACATGAAGGGCAAAGTCCTGAGTTCAGTTTCGAACCTGTTGAATTTGAAGTACCTTTGGGGATGTCACTGGATAAATAGATCTGAACCTTGAAGCAAAGATAGAATCTAGAGCAACAAATTTGTAAGTCCTTGGTATATGTATGAAAGTAGGTATAGAAGGAAAAGAATTGAATCTAAAATTAAGCCTTACAGAACTACAATGTGGGATAAAGCCTTTGAAAGTGACTGAGAAGAAATAGACTGAGAGGTAGGAATAAAAGCAGGAATGTGTGATGTCCTACAAGCCAAGAAAGAAGGTTCAGGATCACTGAAAGCACTTGAGTGTTGGCTTTTGATGAAAATGACTGGTGACTGTATTAAGCATCATTTTAGTAAGAATGGGAGCAGAAACCAGAATGGAGTGTGTAGAAGAGCTGGCAGTTTAGAGTTTTATGGGAAGCAGAAATGAGGACAGTCTTTACCAAGAAACATACCAACAATCAAACATAGAAACTAAAACCTCACTATGAAATAAAGCTTTCTTTTTTTAATGTTTTTTTTATGTTTTTTAAAAATTTTATTGTTGTTGTATTACATCCATCCCCTTTTTGCTCCCCTCTGTCCCCACCCACCCATTCCCCCCAAAGTCAATCCCACCTGTTGTCCATGTCCATGGGTTCCTTTATACTAGGTTCTTGTCTAAACTACTCCCCTTCCTTGCCTCTGCCTCCCCCCTCCCCCCAACCCCCTTCCCCCTGAAGAAATAAAGCTTTCTTACAATGCTTTGCACTAGTCTGATCTCATTGGCTCCAAAACTCCATTTAATCAATACATTCTTTCATTAAAAAAAAAAAAAAAAAAAGCAAAACACCAGGAACAGTAGCTTCTTTAATATATTGCCAGGAAGTGAGATTTTTTGAAACTAATATTTGAAACACGATTAAGTCATTGCAATAGTGTTTTAGGCCTTCATTTGTTCTAAGCCAAAAGAACCATACATGTTCCAAAACCAGAATGTTTTGTTTCATCCTACCTACGGATGAATTGTATCTAAGGTACCACAGCGACACAAGTACATCTATTTACATCATCTTAATCATCAGTGTCAAATCAAACTTTGAGAAACAGGATGTTGGCCATGTCCCCTTAGGACTAAAACATAGTTTAAAAATTGTATGTGCGATTTCTCCACAGATTGCCAGACAACAGCAGCAGCTTCTGCAGCAACAACACAAGATCAATTTGCTTCAGCAACAGATCCAGGTCAGAAATCCTAATTTCATTCATACTTCCAATTGGAAATACTGTATTTCTCATTGATAGGGGACTCTCACTAAAATGATCTAGGAAGTAAAAAATTACTTTTGGTGCTGCCTCTTGTGCCATGAGAACGTTGCAGGTGGTCACAGGGAGCTTTAGCCTAAGCAAGCTGACAGCAGTTTTCATCCCATGTTGAAAGGAAATTAATGTTAGAAATGTTTTTGTTTTCTCTCTGATGTAATGTTTAAAGTTTGCCTGAAAGTGTTCTTCATGGGGGAGGTGCAGGGGAACCAAAGCGGAAAGGTATAGCAAGCTTCCACGTAGCGATTTTCAAGTGGTGTGCCACAGGAGTTTTTAAAGTGTGCAGTGCCTACTATTTAGTCGGGCTCTGACCTCTTTTCCCTTAGATTACCAAGTTAAAAATGACAACAACCAACACAACAATAGCTATCTGGTGTGAATCAATCAAAACTATACCTATTTTGTGTGAGATTGGCAAATAAATTTTTTTGGTGTGCTGCAAAATTCTATTAATTAGTTTGTGTGTACCATGAGGTGAAAAAGGTTGAAAATCACGATTAATGTGCAGTGGTGATGATACCTGGACTGAATGTGCAAGAGTGGTGTATGATAAAGGTGGAAGTTAGACAGCAGGTGATTTTGTGTTCAAGTAGAATCTCACCCTTTCTATTGTGGGAGAAATCAAGACCAGGGGCTCTATATCCTGATATTTTTCTTATGTGGCAATTTGCAATGAGCAGGAGCATCAATAAGAAGACGTAAAGCAGCTGTATGGTAACAAAAGGAAAATATAACTCGCCAGGATGTCCTGTTTCCACTTGCCAGCTGCACAAACTTTGACAAAAGTTGTATCCCTTCCTGAAGGCTCCCCAACTTTCCGAAAGCACTTAGTTCATAGAGTATTCATGAGGATTTAATGAAGTCTTGGATGGATAGTTTTAGCCTAGTATCCAGACAAATAGAAAGTCATATATATATACACTTTCTATGACTATCAAGAAAAGGAACCTGAGTCATGGATCTGTGAGTCCAACACTCAGTAACATCATCCACTTGGAAGTAACCGTTCCTTTTGCAGGTCAGTTATCTGGGGAGAAATTCATCATACTCTTCAAGATTTATCTTGATAATCCAACATATTTTATTAAATATGAATATTGTAAATGACAGAAAAAAATGGATCAAAATTATTTCATTCTTTTGTTTAGTCATATTTAGACACCTTTGTCAATAAACTTTATTTCATTTTATCTAATTGAGTCAGGTATGCAATTATTTTAATCTGCATTATGTAGCCTACAGAATTTATTCATTCTTGTTCTCCCTGAGATTTCAGTGAATTGGTCACAGCTTCAGAGAAACAGAAACACCAGTGAGATGATCCAACCCAAAATCTTCACCTTTTTTAAACTGTAATTATTAGTACAGTTCTAATGTGATATGAGCCATCAGTTTATATCTGGAGTATGGTTCAATGATTTAAAACTGTTTATGGGATTTTCATGTTCATTCTAAGTATGCTGATTTTGAATACAGTTTTAGTTGATGTTACCAGGTTATCTAGTTTAAAATGTTTTTAATTACTGAAAACCTATGATAATAAAACCATTATGCAAAATTTTTTATATAAGATAAAATTCCATAATCAGACATATGGCCTTTGCAAATCATTTGGTTTCACAGTAGTTTGATGAGGGTACCAATGCCTTTACATTTTTACAATTTTTATGAGACTGAGAGAGTCCTTTGTTAAGTAGAATTGCAAAACAAAAAGTATCTAAATTATAAATATGTAGAAAGCTAAGCTTTGTTTTGACCATTTAAATTTAGCCAACACCTTCAGTTCTTTTTTTGGAATTATTTCACAATTATGAATATGACATTCATAATGTGGGTTTTAAGCTCTGTCGTAATGGTCAAATGTTGAAATGGATGAATTCTTCCTCCAGAGCATGGAACACTCTGATTTATAAGTCAGAGCATTTTCAAAATAAAGAGCCTTAAAATTATCTGTGTTATAGAAGATATGACTATAGAAACTGTATTCCAGAGAGCTGAACTCAAAATTAATGACTTACTGAGGATCACACAACTAGTTACAAGTAGAGCTAGGGTCAGAGAGTTTTCTGACTGTTAATAGAAATGCTGCTAAATATAAGCAATTTAAAAGCTTATAATTTTTATTTTCTATTTTTTAAAGATTTTAGTTATTATTTTTAGAGAGAGAAAGGAGAGAGGCAGAGAGGGAGAGAGACATCAATGTATGGTTGCCTTTCACCTGCCTCCAGCTATGGATCTGGCTGGAGACCTGGCTTGCAACCCTGGTTATTGTGCCCTGGCTGGGGAATTGAACCAGTGACCTTATCCACTTTGCCACCAGCCAGTGCAGAATTTTTATTTTTATTTAATCAAAATGTTAAGCTGCTGCCTTCCACTAGTTCACAGAGATGGTAATTTTGGGGAAACATTAAGACAAATGTAGAAATATTATATCTGTGTATTTTTCCTCTTTCTAGTTTTAGTACAGATAAATGATATTGACAGTCATAAACCCATCAAACTATTATTTTTTTAAGTTTGGGGAGTACGAAATGTTTTGGGTGAAAAATAAGTACTGAGCAAAACTGCAATCTGAAAAGAATTAATTTTCACCGCTTCTAGAGTATTCATTAACTAAAAGCATAGTTCTAAAGCATATTTTATAAATTGTTTTCTGGGATAGTCTTACAAACACTCAGTCATTATGAAAGTCACCTTATATTTAAAATAGTCTGTTGAGAGATTGTTCAGATACTTAAGGGAAGCACTGATATAGTGGTATGCATAGAAATAAAAGAGAATATATCCTGTTCTTTCTCACATAAATCCTTACCATATTTCTTTTTTAGAATGTTTTCTCTCTTCTTTTTTTTCTCCTTTTCACTTGCTCCTTTCCCTTGGAAGCATAGGGCAAAGAGGAAGAAGAGTAAAATCCAAACCTGCTGTAATAGAAAGCAAATAAAATATATAACAAATTTTATTATAAAATGTTTGCCAATGCATATGTAGTCAAATGCTCACATAAAAATTTATCATAGATTAAAATGTCTTTGGCATCTGAAAATATGTATTTTGAATTTGACTTACCTTTTTCTTTTGTAAATATGGAGCTTTAAGACCTTGTGGAATTCATGTTATTGATCTTGATTTCATCTTCTTTGATGTTTTGTTCCATTGTTGCTCTGGACTTTAGAAAACAATTTGTTTCTGTTCCTTTATTGATAGGATAGTGGACTGCAATGTTTCTAGTCCACCAATAAGGCTGCCTTTGAAATTACTGTTTCAACCTAGCTGGTGTGGCTCAGTGGATTGAGCTCTAGCCTGCACATCTAAGGGTCACCAGTTTAATTCCCAATCAGAGCACATGCCTTGGTTTTGGGCCAGGACCCCAGTTAAAGGTGTGCAAGAGGCAACCACACATTAATGTTCCTCTCCCTCTCTTTCCCCTACCCTTTCCCTCTCTCTACAAGTAAATAAGTAAAATATTTAAAATTTTTTCTGTTTCAATTAAAATACATAAGACATTAATTCAGTCCCACGAATGGTGAAGATAAATGGGTTAGACAAATGTGCCATGTGAGTTAGCTTGATAAAAGGTAAGAGAGCAAGACAGATTTTCACATTTCATGGCAACAATCTGAACATCCCTGGAGACCCAATTTCCCTGTTATCTTGAAGCTCTGTATGGGACAGAATTTCTCCAGCTTTGGGCTGGGGAAGTATGTCCTAGTTTGACATTTTTTATTCTTTTAAAATAATACTTAATAAAATTTAATGTTCTTATTACATCTAGTGGGGCCAGCTCAACAACATGCTTTACTATGCAGTCCATTTAAGATATTTCTAAGAGGAAATTTAAAGATACTATACTTCTTGTCCAGTGAATATTTGTCATGATTCCCATAGTTCAGTGTTTGAATTTTCATATGCGATTCCTTAACTTTCTTGCATCCTCCTTCTGATAAACTTTTTCAACTGTTGTTCATTGTGTTTGCTTGGGGTCATTGTTTCCGATTCATCAATTAAACATAGTCTGGCCCAGTAATAGCTTTGGGTTGCTGATTCTGTCTGGAGCTAAAGATAGAGTGAAGAACAAACCTCTGTTCCTTTGTGTTGTTAGTATTGTTAATGGTTTGTATTGTTAGTTAGCCAGTGTATATTCCATAGTATGTAGGAAAGAGCTTGGTTCTTTAGGTGATACAGGAATATATCTGTGTGGAATACAATTTTAATTGTATTAAATGTTTTTTTAAAGATTTTATTTATTATTTTTAGAGAGAGGGGAAGGGAGAGAGGGAGAGAGACATCAATGTATGGTTGCCTTTCACCTGCCTCCAGGTAAGGACCTGCTGGCTGGAGACCTGGCTTGCAACCTCGTTATATGCCCTGGCTGGGAATTGAACCAGTGACCTTTGGGTTCACAGGCTGGTTGCCTTACCCACTGTGCCACCAGCCAGGGCCTAATTGTATTAAATGTTTTTAAAAAGATAAGTGAACACGTTTTCTAGAATTAAACAAACCTGAATTCAGTCTCTGCAACTTCACACCTCATCTGCTGTGTGATCTTGGAAAAATTGCTTAATGCCCCTGAGTTTCATTATTCCCGTCTATATAATGAGAATTATAATACTCAAATCACAACTGGTTCATCCAAGGATTAAGTGGGATCATGCCTGGCATGTAGTGTGCACATAATGCTAAACTTTTTTGCCTAAGTCATTAGAGCAAAAAACTTGTTCTTTTTTGTATTTCTGATGATGGGCTATTTAATGAATGTCATCAGGAAAAGGAGAATTGCTAGGAAAATATGAATATAATCTACATGGCAGTAGCCACTGAAAACTGTACGTTCAGCGTTCCAAATTCATATGATTTTAGAATTACAAGAGGTTTTTAGAAAGCCTTTATTTAGACCTATCTCTCTTTTTGACATTTGTAAACTAAAACCGAGTAAGGTTAGCTTTTCCCAAAGTCAACAGAAGTTTTCGCCTGTGGAACAATGGCTGGATTCCAAGTTTCTCAAATCTTGGCTCAGTTCATTTTTATTTCACTGATATTCTACCATTTAAGGCTTAATGCCCCAAAGTTCTATAATGAGTATTTTTTTTTTTGCCACTGGGAATATATTCCTACAAAGCAAGAATACAATTTGCCTTATGTACAATGGAATGGTTAAGTTGTAGTCCTGGGCTCGACCAATTGTTGACAAAGGTTTTATTTTATTGGAGCCAAAGTTCTCCAAGCTTATTAAGAGTTTTAGTAATTCTTGAGAAATTATTATGCAGAAAGAAATCCATTCAAATATTGTATTGAAAACATAATAACATTAAAGGTGAAATCATAGTACCTGACTGACCTGCTGATTTATGATTTCTTTCTCTGACTGTGGTAAGTTGGAACCATTTTACCCCACCTTCCTAAAACCCTGTTCCTGCCCCCCACACACAGGAACACAAAGAGATTGCAAAGTAACCTTGTCTGTTTAGGAGACTGGAAATGCAATTAAGGTAGCATTTCAACCTGAGAAAGAAATGCATTAACTCCTTGCACTCCAGCTAACATTTTACTATATGAAATAAAATTACAGCCCAACTAGAAAGAATATAGTTCTTGACATTCAAGTAGATCAGTAGAGGAGAAAATGTGGGGATACACAGAAGTAGCTTTATAGATGGCATTCCTCTCTTCTGTGCATTTTCTGGGGGCAGAAAGATATGTAAGGAGATAGCCCACCTCTTCCAAAAGAGCAGTGATCATGATGGTACCTCTGTCCCTTCACTCAAAGGGAGCTACTATTAATTCCTTTAAGCATTTTTTTTTTAAATGATTCTCCTGCCCTGGCTGGTGGCACAGTGGATGAGGCGCCGGCCTGTGAATCCAAAGCTCACTGGTTTGATTCCCCAGCCAGGGCACAACCAGGTTGCCAGCCAGGTTGCCAGCCAGGTTTCCAGCCAGGTCCGTGGCAGGAGGCAGGTGAAAGGCAACCATACATAGATGTCTCTGCCCCTCTCTGCCTCTCTCCTTTCCCCTTTCTCTGAAAATAATAAATAAAATCTTTAAAAAAATTCTCCTGATGATCACCTAATGATAGTATTTCAGTCACTCGTATTATTTCTGTATCCAGACCAGTGTGTCTGTGTAGATAAAGATGAAAATAGACTGATATGCATATATATTTTCTTTTTCATTGATATAACACATGCCATATGGCTCAAAGAGTACAAGGGAGTAGTGAAAGCAACTGTCCAGAGCCCAGACTGCTGTGCTATGCCCAGTCCTTTTACTCAGAAGGAACCACTTTAAAATCTTTGAAGTTTTATTTTTAATATCCAGTGCTATTTCTATCATCATGAAATATCGTTAACTTTGGACACATGATGATTCCATTAGCTCCTATATTGTCAACCTGACATCCCCTCCAGTTCCCCTCCTTCACCTCGGATATATGCCATTCGTTGAAGTTCTTCCAATAAGCACTTTTAAACTTTACATAGTTTATTTACACTGCTTTTCTTGTTCAATCAACTATACGTAGTTCTCTTAACATTTGTCAGGTGAAGATGCCATCTCTGATCTCTCATTCCCATTTCCATGATCTCTGTACTTACTCTAAATTTATATAATTTGTGTGTATGTATGTAATAGCTTTACCTATAGGTTAATAATAAAAGTTGAAAGTCAGTAAATGATGTTTACATTAAAACACATCTCTGTATTGTTTTCTGAATAGTTTTAATAGAGTGCTCCATTTTCCTGTCTGTGTAGCTTTGTGCTTTCTAGTTGCTTTTATTTTAGGTTTTCATGTTATCTGCCTTATTATTTCTATGAATCCTCAAGAGTAAATTAAATTTCCAAAATTCCCTTTTCCTTGATACCTGCTTCTTTGTCCTCTGCCCTCCTGCATTCATGTGGAATTGTCCTGCTGGCATTCTTAGATGTCCGTTTATAACCCTCTAGAGCTGGAGTCACTGTTTCTAATATTATCCTCCTCTTTTTTTTTAAGATTTTATTTTATTATTTTTAGAGAGAGGGGAAGGGAGGGAGGCAAAGAGAGAAAGAGACATCAATGTATGGTTGCCTTTTACCTGCCTCCAGCCACGTGCGTGGCTGGAGACCCGGCTTGCAACCTGGTTATGTGCCCTGGCTGGGAATCAAACCAGAGACCTTTGGGTTCACAGGCAAACACCTTATCCACTGTGCCACCAGCCAGGGCTATCCTCCTTCTTGATATCGCTCCTTGGTTTCCTCCAGAAACACATCAAGGAACTTCCTAAAAGAAAAGGAGGAGCAGAGCAATGCATAGAATATAAAGTTTCTGGGATAAAAGTTTTCAAAATGAATACATATGTAATAATGTTCCATTTTTTATCCCCCACCCCCATCCCCACCCCACTTGATCGGTAGTTTGGCTGTAAATAAAACTAAATTGGAAAACATTTTATGTTTCAAGTATTAAGTCATCATCTCCTAGCATCTATGAGAAATTTAACGTTCATCTGGTTTTTCTATTGGTGTGACCATTATTTTTTTCTTTCTAAAAGCTTTTAGTAGCTTTTTGTCTTTGGCTTTTTTTTATCACATAATAAATTACCACAAACTTATCAGCTTAAAAACAACATCCAGTTATTAGCTCACATTTTTTGTGGGCCAGGAATTTAGACAGCTTATCTGGATCCTCTTCTTGAGGTCTCATGAGGCTGTAGTCAAGGTGTCAGCCAGGCTGTATTCTCAGCTCAAGGATCAGGCTCTCTCTTTCACTGTGGCATTCTCTGAGACGTGTACAGCTATCTTTCATTTATTATTTTGGAAATACCATGAATCTTTCAGTCTAAGCAGTTGTGTTTTTTCCCTTTGGAAAATTCTCTGTCTCTCTGTTTCTGTCTCTGTTTCTCTCTCTCTCTCTCTCTGTAACTCTCTCTCTGTGTCTTTCTCTTTCTCTCTCTTTGGCATTCATCCCTTTCACGTTTCTGTTTCCCTCTGGATCTCTCAGGCAGATATTCTATGTTAATAACTATGTTTCATATTGTTCATATTCTTGTCTCTGTTTCTTGATTCTAAGGGATTGTCTAAACTTTATTTCTAAACTCATTAATTGAATCTCATCTGAGAAATTGCCTTTTTTATTTTCATGAGCTTCTCTTGTTCCACAATAACTTTTTTCAGGTTGTTTTACTCATGTGTAATAGATTATCTCCTTGAATGTCTCAGGGTACGCAAATTTGAGGGTGTTCTTAAAACATTAAACTTTCATTTCCTTAAATTATCTTTTTCCTTATTTTTTACTTGCTTATGATGCTTCTCTTTCAGCTTCAAGTTTCACTTGAATTAAAAGTTACCCATTGAGATTTAAGAATGAGATAAGGAAAAAATATATTGGGAGCTCTAGCTATGAATGAAGATTATCAACAGGTGGGCACTACTTTAGTGAAAACAGGAAGCTGGTCATATATTATGTGAATACTGTATATAAAGAAAGAAATGTTTTTGTTCTGAGATACCAGTGACCATGGTAGCTAGCTATCTTAAGTTTCCCCAGACTGTTCAGTTTCTGTTGAGGGATTGTGATATAGCTGGACCCAAATTGGACTACTGATAAGATCCAGCTTGAACTAACACTACTGTTTTCAACCCAGGATCTCACTCCTATTCTCTCTCATACCTGAAATTTAAAGTCTCAAGTCTCCTTTGGGGCAGGGGATAACTGGGGGTTCTGAGAGCAAATTAAACGCCATTTGCACTGAACCCTTCCAGTATATACAGTACTCCAGTCCATTTCACCCATTTCCAACAGTTCAAATTCTACCGTTGCTCTTAATCTTCCAGAAACTAGGTCAAGTTTCTTGCCTGAATGTGTGGCTTCTTCTTTTTATCTTAAGTAATACAGGTTTATAAATTTATTTGTTTCATCATTATAATGGAGTCTCGGGAAATAATGGAGACACTCAATACATGCTCATTATGTCAACTTTGATGGTAAATCAGGGCATCAATTTTTTAAATCTTTTTCTTTAATAGAGACAATGTTCAAGACAATAACCAGTGACTGGGAATGAAGGAGTTTTTGAAAACTGGATACTTACTGTAGAAAAATAAAGTTTGGGGATCCAAAATCAAACTTTTTAACAGTTTTAAGAGTGATACAATTTATTTTTTATTTTCCTTGATGGGAAGATAGTGGGGACAGAAGACATAGATATGGAGAGTTTCTTGATTCTTTTTCTCTTTTTGATAAATTTATCCAGCGAAGTAAACTTACATTATTATATATAATTTAAAACTGTGACTTTGATATTTTAAACTTTTTAATATTACTATGAAAACCCTAGTTGAAAAAACTATACTTAATGTGGCGTTGACAGCAGTTTTTAGAAGTTGTATTGCTGGTTCTGTAATCCATTCATCCTGACGTGGGCTTGTCATTAAAAACACAAAGAGTGCATTTCATGGAAAGAGATTTCTTTTCCTCACTTTTCACATGGAATCTCAAATAATCTTCCTCATGGTTTTCCTATCTCTCTCGTCCCATTTCTGTGCCGTTTCTGGGTTTCTTCTTTCTCTAGTCTTTGCAATATGATTTCAGAAGTGAAGCCTGAGTTTGTTTAACTTAATTATGGACATTGTGACATCCCCAAGACTGGCCCAGAGACCAGACTGACACCAGTATTTCCCACAGTTTTGTAGTTTTTTTCCAAATAGCATTGCCCGTGGAAAACATTTAACACTGTCCCTCACTGATGCTGTGCAGTCTGTATCTTAATCCGTTAGCAAAACAGGGTCCATGAGTGCCGAGACAAAACTCTGGGAATGGAGTCATCAAACAAAACAAAATAGCAAGTTAACAACAGATTAGAATAGATAAGCCAGAAGTCAACATCAGAGTCTAAAACGAACCTCTTTTATTTCACCTTGGTTCCTGCATTAGTATAGTACAATCAATGCTTTAGCAACGACTGCTCAACAAAAATCTTTAGAAAGATTTGCTGTCTCCTGCCTTTGAAGAGAGTTGATAAATAGGTAGAAAATGAAGTGCCAATGAAATTAACAAAGTGTTACCATAAAATGAATTATTCTATGAAGAGTAGTTACATCATGAGCCAGGATATACATTTCAGACATCCTTAGCACGTGGAAAATTTGCTTCAGCCTTCTAGTCAGAGTAATTTCTACTCAAAGGCTGGTACATTTTATGCAATTTACAGTCAATGAGAAACGAATTGACTTTTACTCTGTGTGGGTGTGTATTTGACTCTATTTGTCTTCAAAAAAGAAAGACTGACAGTCAAATCAAATGAGAAATGAAAAATGTAGAACATGGTGGTCCCAAGTGTTCCCTGTAAGGAGAACCAAAAAGAAAAACTGAAATTACTTCTTCTATGATTATTCCAGAAGGGGCAAATTCACAATCTTCATTTTACTTGAGTTCATTACAACATTTAATAAAATTGATGACTCCCGCTTTCTTGTGACACTCTTCAATCCTCCTCTAAAAACTTCACAATCTACTTTTCAAAAAAAACTTTCTATTCCTCATTCTCAGTCTCATTTGGTGGATTCTTTCCCATTCTTAAAAGGATAATTTGCTGCAATTCTCCAATATTTTGACTTCTTTATCTTCACTTACGTCCTAAATGATCTCATAGATTGGCATTATGTACTGTCCTAGATATAATACTCTAAATTTATCTTTTTATTCATTATTTGTCTCCTGGACCACAAAGTCCACTATCCAATTACCTACTCAGTCTATTTAAATAGATAACTAATAGGTACTCAACTTTACTATTTCCAAAATAGAACCTTCATCTTTCCCAAATGTACTTCCCTGTTTATACCACTATGAATAATATACCCTGGGAGTATCCTTGCATCCTTTCATTCTCTTACACCTCACAACTAACCCATCCACATTGGCTTGTACCCTCAAAACCTACCAAATGAGCAACTTTGCCCACCATCACTCTAGTCTAAGTCCCCATCTTTTTTCACCTAGACTGTTGCAGTAGGTTTCTAACCAGTTTGCTCATCCTATTTTCTGTATTGACCTTCAAAGTAAATTTTTTTTTACATAGCTGCTGGAGTGCTCTTTTAAATTTAATTATGCTATAACCATTTTCAAAATTATGTCACTTGAAATAAATTTTATCACCTTTGTCCATTGGGCTGTACTTCATTGCACTGCTGCCCATCTCTAATTCTTACTCTTTCCACCCCAGCACCATGTCCTGGTTTCATGGAATATGCCAAGAATGCTCTTGCACAGAACAGTTGCATTTGTCATTCGTATGGCCTGGAATGCTTTCCTCAGGCCATCGTATAGCTCAGACCCTCGCTTTATTCAGGTATCTCTTCAAATGCCATCTTTCTCAGGAAGGCTGACTTTGACAACCCAATCCAAAATAGTCTCTGCATCTCCCAGTCATCTCTGTCACTTAAACCCTTACTTTTCATCACAACACTAATTACCTGCTCATATTTATTTGGTTTTTGCTGTACCCCTAAATACTACCACAATACACACTGGCAATAAATTCCATAAGGTCAATGATTTTATGTCTTGATTGCAACTGTACTGAAAGTACTTATAATAGTTCCTGGCATATACATTCTTTAAAATATTTATTGACTGTATGAATGAATGAATTATAAAGCAAGATCACATTACCTACTCTGTACTGTATGCAATGCTAAGCTAGACAATAATTTTCTCCAGGGATTCAAATAGATGTTTAGAGAGCCATCAAACTAGATAACCAACATTCTCTGTGCTGTATATGATTTGTAGAATCATTTTGTACTTGGTGCTACACTGGTGCGAAGGAGCAACCCATTGCTTCTTAAATGCTTATCACTCTGCAGAGGTCATTTTGTAAAATTATCACCAGAATTCAGATAAGCTATGGCATTATCTCCATTTTATAGTCAGTGGAACTGAGGTGTGTGTGTGTGTGTGTGTGTGTGTGTGTGTGAGAGAGAGCACATGTGCGCATGTGCATGTACATGCATCTGACATCCTGAAAGCTGAGTTCTATGTAAACTAAAAAGGTGCCTTCTCCCTCTTTCGCCTTTGTGGAGTAGCAATGTATGATTTAATCAGATAATTTCTAGAAAGTAAGAGCAACTGATCTTATCCAACTGAGTTAATCTTTTAAACTGGCAAATGTGGCAGGAGTATTGTTTTTATAGTAATTTAGTTCCTTCTACAGTAAGCTAGGTAAGAGAGTACTCCTTTCTTAGTGAGGGAAGTTAGTATTTATAAATGGAGGAAAGATGTGTTTCACATAAGCAAATATTGCATAGAGCTGATTCTCACCTACAAATGCCAAAAAAAAAAAAAAACACACAAAAAATGGATGTCATGATTATAAAAGATATATATCTTTAAAAAGAACTATTTTATATTGACAATCTTGTTATGCTTAAAAGAGCAATTAGAAGCGGTGAACTAATGAACTTTCATACTACACATATGTTTAATTTAAAAAGGTGAACTAATAAGCTCATTGTTATATAGGTATTTGGGGGTTTATATTAATGTACATGTATATAGTATATATGCCCATTTCTATAATTTTGAAAAATCATTACTTTATTTCATTTTTTGAATTTATTACCAAGGTAAGTATTTGAAAAAGTTTTCTTCTACCAACCCACCATCTAATTCTGAATACATTTTTTTACTCCTACCTCTATATTCCATTTCACAACTTTGCCAATACCTGCTGCTTGACCATCTGACGTAGCCTCTAGTTATTTCCTTCACCCTTTTTAATTTATTTTCTCTCTCATGGTCCTTTCTCTGGCTCACTTGTCTCCTCTTTCTTTTCGTTGTTTCATGGTTAGCTTTTATGTTTCCATTGAATAGAAGATTGTTCACTAATAAACAAAGTAGGAAAAAATGTTTGAGTTTTACAAGTAAATTATTTGCATTTCTGTGGGGTGACTCAAGAAGGAGAGAGCAAAAGTAACATGAACAGGCTTGAAGGAAGGTTTCACAGAGTGTCAGTATAATATATTATTGCAATTTTTTCATGATAGAGGGTGTGTTGTCATGAGCACTGTGTCTTGCAGTCAGAAAAGGAGGGATCGTGCTGCTGTAGGTAAATCAAGAGATAACAATACATTTTTTCTATTGCCTGGTCCGGAGGTGTTCGGGATGTGTTTTCTTTATATCTTCATCCGCCCCTAATTGAGGATGCTTTAAATTGAATGACTAGCAGTCAAAACGTGTTTGCTTCAAGCTGAGAAGAAAAGTGCCGGTGTCTCCGCTTCTAAACTGATTGCGCATTGTACACAACTGACAGCTACAGTCACTTTGAGTGACTGATAAGTGGGAAGCTTTGTCACTTATCAAGGAATGCAGGATGAAAAGAAAAGGCTGGAGCCGTTTAGATGCTTTGGCATGTTCAAAATAACATCTTACATCAGTCAGACTCAGAAGCACTGAAAGACATTTAAAATGAAGTAATGTATACAGAAATGTGGTGCGTGTATGTATATTTGGGGAGAGACAAAAGTTAGTCAACAAGTAAATAGCTGAAAAGGGGTGAAAGAAGACGTGTTGTTAGGTGTCAATATTTGTGAAATGAATCGATGGTTAAATAGTTTACACATATTTTGATGAAATTTACACTTAGTCGGAAAGATCCAAATTTAAAAAGACATGCCTATGATGAATGGTCCATCCACCACTGTTTATATGATCAGCTACCTTTGACCAAATGAATGCCTTGAAGCAACTGAATAATAAAAATGCCATCTACTTACGAAGTCATTTTAACCCTGAGGAAGAATTCATATTCTCATTCTCTTTTCTGTGTGCAAATATTTGATATTTAAAATATATGTGTAAAATAATTCTGTTAGAGCTAACAACATGACTGTATTTAAGATACCTACTAAATTTTTCAAGTGCTTGTAAGCTGTCACGTTGCCCACTTTGTGAAGGTTATGAATGGCTTCTGATGGTAAGTTATGATATAATCATCATTATTCTTTATTTATCTGAGTAAACCCTCAGAATTCCATGTTTTATTTAAAATGAAATTCCATGTTTTATTTTATTCTCTTCTCTAAACTTCTCAGTACCATATTCAGAGCCACATCGAGTTAATATTTCCCCTTAACCCTTCTCCTCTCTTCATGCTTATTTCACAGCCATTTTTATACTCTTTTCCTTTTTAAAAAAAGTGTTTGATTTTCTTCACTTGGAGACTTACACAGAGAAAATATAAAACTATGAAAAAGATTAAACCCCTCAAATTAATGTTAATGTGTTATGAGATTTTTGACATAGAATAATAAGTAATGACATCTAACTGGAAAATGTAGATAGAGGGACTTAGGAAATCCAGAATTACCTGAGTTTCCACAGGAAAATATGAAAGGATAAATGTGGTTTGTGAAAATATTTTATTTTTCAACCATCTCAGTTCAACTTAGATTAACCTTCTGTGATATAATTCTGCCAAGTCTCTGAAATTATGGACCCTAAGATGTTGAACCTGTTTGTCCAATCTCTTTTTCTAGATGTAAAGATTAGGATAGGAAGTTTGCTCTGTCCTTATCTTAAAGGGGTGTACAGCCTCAGAATGAAATTGAAAGGCCTACATGAAGAAATAAATCTTGAATTTTTTATTTTCACTGAGAGTATATCCCAGAATAATCACCCCAGTTTATTTTTAAACTTCCTTTGATTAATGTCTTGCAATAGGATTAAGAAGTTGTAATATACTATAATTTTCATATCCTATTTGAAATGTCTCCCCCATAAACACACATTTACAGCTTTGTTCCTTTTATTGATTCTTTTGCCTGAAGATTTAAAATATTAAGTATTTCAAACTTGGAATGTATCTTTGATTTAAAAATATTTTAAGGATACTTATTGCATGTTTAAGAAATTTTAATTTTCGCTAAATAAAAAACATTCAGATAGTAGAGCCACCATTATAATGTACCTATTGAAGTCATGATGGAAAATAAAACTCATCAAGGAAAGAGGTACAAAGTTAAGTAGACATTGTCCCCAGTACTGTTGACTATTTAAATGGCTGTAGTATAGGCAGGAGACTATTCTTTCATGGCACTGCTTTAAAACTGAAGAAGAAACAGGATGCATTGCACTTATTTTATTACTACCTGTCCCTTCTCTCCACCTTGACCACTATTAAGTGTTATTCCGTCCTGGCTGTGTTAAGCTGTACTAAATGTCAGCAGGACGTCTGTGCACATCATCTGCTATAATGATCTGTTCCTACTCATAGGGACGCATTTGCTGAAGCTCTTTTACGGTCCTGCAAACCCGCCTGCTTGCATAGGAAATATAATTCTCCCCTAATGCAGTCCCGAGCTGGTCTTAATAAACACGGTAGTGAGAAATGCTATGGGCTTCTTTTCTGTTCACTATTTAATAACTTGCTAAAAGAGAAAGAGCAGTCATTAAGAACACAAATGCTTGTCGTTGATGGGTAGTTACTGAGGCAAAAGGAAAAAAATTAAGGTTGAGAACTGACTTAAAAAGCAGGAAATATATATTGTATTTTCTACATATTTTAATAGATAAGTTATAATTTACTACAAGTAGCGAAACTGGATGTTTTGGCCTCTTAAAACTTAATTATGGTATTTATATACCTTCATGCAAAGTAGAAGGGACCTAGAAGTACTATCAATTAGTTAGGGATCAAATATCTCAGGTATTCTGCTCAGCTATAATGAGGATGTTCATGCCACCTTTTAAGCAATGCTCACATATGACTAAGGTTTTCAGAATCCAGTGGGGAAAAGCCAGCAATGTAGTTCCATTGTAAGAGTAAACTAAGGCAATAGTTGTAGCTATTTCAAACATTAAAGAGCTAAAGTAAACTAGGGATGACAACCATGATAAAGGACTTGGAAGGACTAAGCATAGAAGTGCAAAGGTATTTTTTATGTATAGTTTTGGCCATATCTCCTGATTTAGGAAGGGGGCCTGAAGAGGGCACATGGGGACAAGAATTGAGGATGGATGATGGTCTTTTCCTAGAAAGGCTCTATGGACTATACTCATCATAGGGTTTAGAAACTAGAGATTTTCCTATTTTCTATTTGTATGATTTTGCATAAGTCATTTACTGTCATGAATCTTCATCTGTAAGTTGGAAATTTTAGTGTCCCTCATGGCTGGGATAAAATAATCAAATAGCCATGTGAGTATGTCTTAACATTTGTAGAACGCTAGAACAAAAGAACATTGTTGATGGTAATCTGTTTTTCCTTCCTTTGCTTCATATCGTTACTCTGAACTTGGAATTTGAGTGATCAGCATCCTAGAAAGATTTTTGTTTGCTTCTTAGTTATTTTTCCCCTTTGGGGGAACAGAGCAGGAGAGAAAAACAGAATTATGAATATACTTTACAATTGATATAATTAGCTTTAATTTGTAGCATCCATATTAGTATGTGTCTAAAGGAGTTTGCTTGATTACAGCCTCATTTCCCAATGTTATGCCTTACACCACATTTCATTACCAGGCACATGAAATAATAAACATGTCTGCTTATTGTCTAGAACAAGGATCTGACAAAACCATGAACTATTCCAAGGTTCTGTTTTCTTTTATTAATAAGAGCAAATGCTAGTTTCCAGTATCATTATTGACTTACATTTCTGAATTAATTTGTCCTTAGTCAAATTGAATTCAGGTATTAGCTTACATTAATTTGTATGTAAACACACTAAGCTATACGATTTACCATGATGTCATTTTAGGTTCCCAGTGGATCACAGTATATTCTATCTGTTGCATAACCTATGGTTCTTCTGTATTTTTGGGTTCAAAAATTTGGTAACCTTGAAAAAACTAGAATCATCTGTTTGAAGAACTTAAATCAGATTTTTAGTTATGAAAATTTTATCAGGTCTCTGCAGATGAGGAAATAGTTCAGCTAAGTCCAAATTTCATAAGATGTATTACTATTGATAATCACATTTGGATGATAGACAGTGAAATTAAACTTCTTTCATTGTTAACTAAATTGTTAATTGTTCGAGGCCAAGCATTTCTTCAGAGGAATGACTACTCTGTCCTTTTAACATCACTGACCAGACTCTGTGCTGAATTGCCACATTCTTTACGGCTGATATTTCTATATGGAATTCATTCTTTAGAAGGACCATATGGGAGCAGTTGATTGCTTCATCACAACTGACATCTTGCTTCCAGCTGTGTCCAATAACCTGGCATAGATGTATTTAGTTGGTAACTATAATGTTGTTATTACTTATAAAAATTGTAAAGGTACTTAGAGTAATAATGGGATTTCTGCAGAGTAGGGGTAAGAATATAATTTCTATCTGACTTTTTAAGTGTTATTGACCTATCTTACAATATAAAGTTAATGTAAGTGTGTTACAACCATTTTATTTTATTTCAAATATTGTTTCTAAACTTGTAGTGTTTACTGCATCCTATTTCACTAATCAGGTGGTATGGAATTAAAGACTCATGCTAAATTATTAAATTACAGAAAAAGTAACTGCCAGTGCCAGCAATGCATTTTTTAAAATGCAAACCCTATGCTTCACAAAAAGATAGTTGTAAATCCACAAAACTTCACTCTACATTAATTTTAAAATTAATATAGTTTTCTTACTGGTGTATCTTATTACATGCATGGATAATTTGGTCAAATTTTATAAATATTCTTACTAAAAAATGAGACTTTAAAATTCGAGAGGAGTGCTTACATTGATTTATTCTTTTGAAAAGTAAATACTCATTTTTTTAAGATTTTATTGATCATTTTCAGAGAGAAGAGCAAGAAGGGAAGAAGAAAGGGAGAGAAACATTAATGTATGGTTGCCTTTCACCTGCCTCCAGCTACGGACCTAGCTGGAGACCTGGCTTGCAACCTGGTTATGTGCACTGGCTGGGGAATTGAACCAGCGAACTTTGGGTTCACAAGCTGGCGCCTATCCACTGAGCCACCAGCCAGGGCTAAATATTTCTTTTTAAATGTAGATATTTTTCAGTAAATATTTTGCATTTGAATTATATACATATTAAATCAAGTAATCTCAAAGCCAGACATACTGATATAGAAGATAACATACAACTATAGACATACTGTTTAAAATTGCTTTTAAATATTACTAACTTCAATGGTAATTTACAGTATAAAAATTAACCTATTGCTGTTGCCTTTACATTATACTTTAGAGAATTATTTAGATATAAATGTATATGGCATATTCATACTATGGAATATTGTATTACATAGATACTAAAAAGAATAAGGATAAACAAATATATCAGCCAGACAGGAAACATGACCAATACAGGGTGGGGCATACAGTTGATCATGTGGAAAATAATATAGTACTTAATAAATAATAATACAAGGAAAACTGTTTTGCATATTTATGACTGTAAACCTACTTTTGCCCCACCTTGGAGATATTGTTCAGTGACCAATTCTAGTCATAGACAAAATATGTATTATCTTCTAAGTCAAGTAATTTGTCTCTTATCCTATTATCCTATTAGTGGAACATAAAACCTAAAGGGCAATTACATAATGCCATAGCACTCATGATTCAGACAATGTCAATAGAGTCAACATCCCAGAAATCCTTTCAGGGTGAATTAATGATGTTAGACTCTATATCATCCAAGACTGCCAGAAAAATTTTACATACTTCAGTACCATATTCTGAGAAGTAAGCTTTCTATTTTCTATTTTTAGAACTGCTAATGTGTTAGTATCAGAGGCTTCCTATAACAAATCCCCATAAACATGGTTGGTTCTAATAACAGAAGTGTATTTTATCACAGTTCTGGGGCCAGAGTTTGATATCAAGGTATTGGCAAGGTTGGTTCATTCTGCAGGTTCTGAGGGAGAATCCATTTTATGCCTCTTCCCTCATTTCAATTGGTTGTGCAGCATCCTTGGGGCTTATTGGTTGGTAGGTCCATCACTCAAGTCTCTGCTTCCTTCTTCTCATCATCTTCACCCCTTCCTCTCTGTCTCAAATATACTTCTCCATTCTCTTACAAGAACTCCAGTGTTTGGGAATCGGGCCCAACTTAAATTCAGGATGTTCTCAGCTCTAGATCCTTAAATTAATAACATCAAGAACACCCTAACACCAAATAATTTTGGCCATATTCACAGGTACCAGGGGTTAGGACTTGGACATATCTGCTTGGGAAACACATTTCAACCTATTGCAGCTATTAATATTATTTATACCTTGTGCTACAATTATTTTGACTTCTGGACTTCTTGTTTCCTTGAGAAAATACCGAGTAGAGAGAACAAATGCATGACTACCACAAATACTGTCAATACATGAAACTGCTTTATCAAGCCATACATATGTAAATTTTAACTTTTGGCCACACTGCACAGTTGTTTTTCACTGTGGCTGTATTTTGTAATAATACAGAATTATTATTCAGTGATATAGTTGATTGGCATTCAGAACTTCGATTTAGTTTCAACCTTGGCTCTATCATTTGAGTAGTTTTATAAGCTTAGAAAGATATTTCATCTTTTGTAGTTTTCATTTACTCATATGTAAATTCTAGGCAGTGTGGCAGGTGTAAAGTTCATAATTAATGATGATGATTGTAATCGTATGTTTCCTCCAGGTGGGCTCTGGCAATTTGGTCTTTCCTGAGGTTATAATCAATAGAGGACTTTCTCCCAGCTCTGCTGCCCAGTGTGTGGACGTAGCCTGAGAGTCATTTGTACCTAATCCATATTTGGCCAGTTGATGAAATCTGTCCAAATGGTCTTTATCATTAAGAAACTTTCAGTACCCAGTTTAACATAATTTTTATTTTTCTTATCATCATATACTAGACTTCTGACCATCTGGAAAGAGAATTATGTATCACTCTTGGGCTGTGTCTAATCTGATGCCAAAATATTTGATGAATTCAATCAGATTTTTTTTTTTTTGTGCACTTGTGAGAATCTAATGAACTCCCCTCCGTGTGGCTTCAAGCTACTGACCAGCCCACAGGCACCCCCATCTTCTCCTCAGCTTTTCTGCTGAAGAACTTGTCCTTCACAATGATGGGCTGCTTTGGGAGCTTTCTGTGCCCCAGAACTTTGTAGTAGCCTGATCACACTGCATCAGTGATGGGAGCAGCTCCAGTCTGGTTTTTGCTGGCATTTACCTGTGTCTGCTTACAGACCAAGGTGCAGTTTATCCAGGTTGACAGTGGGGCAGAAGCTCAGGTTCCTCTTTAAGTGATCATGCCTCAGACCAGCTTTCCCAAAGAAACCTAGGTGGTTATTTATCGAATTCACCCTGTGATGATGCAAGCCACCAGTACGGCCTGGGCCTCCCCAGTGCTTCTTGTGCTTGCCCATGTGGCTGTAGCCTTGGCTTACAAGGCCCCACATTTCTGGGTCTTCCTCACTCTGGATGGCACGTTGGTGGCCGAAATGCAAGAAGGTCAGTCAGATTTTTAAGCAAGAGCTGCTGATTAAGTTTTTATTATGTTAACAACAACAGTGGTGGCTGGTGCATTGGCACTGTTCTGACATGAGAAATGTCATATGAGAAGTGTGGTGAAAATTGCAAGGACACCTTAGTCAAATAGAACAAAGTTTAAACGCCTGCTTTACAACTACTCATGGTATGACATGAGCCATTTACTTATTCTCCTCCTTTCTAAAATACAAGTAATATGTCTTTGTTTCAAGGTTGTTTTGCTCATTAGAAATACATTAAAGCACCACATTTTGTGACCAACTGAGTGTAGTTAATAAATGGTAGTTAAAATAAAATATTAATAGTGTCTGTGGCAAAGATGATGAGAGAACTTCCAATGAAATGAGTTGTTTTATTTCCTTTTGAAGAGCAAGGATTTGTCCTATTGTGGCAGAACAATTATTTTTTCAATATAATACTTTAATGCCTTCCAGTTTTTTTTTCTGAATGCAATCATTTTGGGTTCCTGTTAAAAATTTTTCTGTTTAATTTTGTTGACATAGAGCTAACATCTCATCTTATGTTTTATAAGCTACATCAAGTTGATCAGCATATGTTTTCATGAAAATGCATTTATATACAGAAATATGTACCAAACAGAAATGTGATTTTAGCCTCAAATGTATTAAATACTGTATTTTGCTGCAAAGATCTATAGCAGATGTGTGCCAACATTGTTGATTTTTCATAAATACATATCCAAATACATAACTATTTTCTTTGTATATAGATGCACACAGACTTTGTTTCCTGTATTTTACATTTTGACGAAATCCTTCCAAAACAATACACAAGATATGATTAGAAGTTATTAATTGATGGTTCTAATTTTAGAATTTTGTGGAACTATCCACATGTAATAGGTGATATGCATTCTCTACCATGGATTCCTACCTGTCTTGTCTGACTCTAGTAGCTTTATTCTCCAGTTCTCTTTGTGCACTGCTATTCATTGACCAGTTTTTGTTGTTGTTGTTTTTAAGTTTTGAATCTGTAAACAGATTTTTGAGGTATAATTTACACACCATAAAATTAACTTCTTTTAAGTGTACTGGTCAACGATTTTTGCCGTCAGATCATTCTCAAGAAAACATCTCCTAATGTCTATCCCCTGTGCAAAATCTTGAACAGCTCCCAACTGTTTAAAAGATTACATGCTTCATTATTAGCCTGTCATTCAAGACCCTTTACCATTCAGTGCTAGCTTACTTTTCTAACTTTATTTTCATGTAATTCCTTTTATGAACTTGATGATCCAGCTAACTATTTTTCTATTTCTCACACTCATTATTTCTCATATTCTGAGAGAAATACTCTATACTCTCTGACCTTTGTGTTTTACTCATGTGGATTCCTTTTCCTGTAATAGTATTTTCTATTTCTTCCCCCTCATGTCAAGTACAGTCACATACTCTAAGACAGATTTACATGTTCTCTTATCCATAATAGTTCCCTACTTTTCTTTTCCCCAAACAAAATATTCCTCTCAACTCCTATAGTATTTACCACTCTATACCTCTTTATGGTCCTACTACGTTCTACCTTGTGTTACACTTAAGCAATGTTTTATCTATCTCATTGAAAGAAGAATCTTGATAGACTTTATCTCTATATTTTCATAGCATGTATTTGATTTTCTTAAGAGAAACATATTAATTGCTAACAAAGACATCAGTTGAAAATAATTAAAAGTCCCCAATTGCTTCACCTATAGAAAGCTGGTATAAATAACAAAAATTCTAAATCTCAGTGGCTTTAATGAAATCAACAAGATTTTCAAACTGTTTTCGTTTTGTTATTTTTTTTCCATTACCATTTAGTCCCCTTAGGCCTTACGCCCCTGTCCCCCCACCACAGTCACCACACTGTTGTCCATGACCATGAGTCTTTC
Source organism: Noctilio leporinus (assembly GCA_004026585.1). Taxonomy (NCBI): domain Eukaryota; kingdom Metazoa; phylum Chordata; class Mammalia; order Chiroptera; family Noctilionidae; genus Noctilio; species Noctilio leporinus. The sequence continues at coordinate 511,543 of PVIW01000081.1, read as the reverse complement.
GCATATGTACAAATCAACTTTAGTTAATTCCCTAAAAACAATGAAATATGCACCTATTTTGAAACACTAGGGTCATGTAGAAAAAGAAGTTGCTGTAGGTACTACTATTATCTCTAGCGTAGAAGCCTGTGGCCTGTTCAGGATGCAACATTTCAGGACCCTGTATCCTCCCTGAAGCCAAGCTACAGCTATGGAGATTTAGTCTGCTGCACCCCTTTGAAACCTGGTACCAGGGCCTCAACAGACAGGAATTTCTGCAGTTTATTTTGGTGTTTAGAAGTCACCTTAAAAGCCTAGACCTGTGGTAGGCCTCTCTTGCTATCAAGAGCTAACTAAAGATTGGGTCACCTAAAGTACCTCCTAGGACCAAATCATGGTGCCATGAAAATGAATAGGCTTTTTTATTCGGACCGAGGAGAAAAGTCCATTCAGGTGGCTAAGGCAGTACTTTCAATAGAATGAACTTAAATGTGGTCCTGTAATCCCACACAGATTAATTATTTCATGCTTTACTTCATGTATACTCATGTATAGGAATTCTAGTCTGTATTAGTGGGTATTTGGGCATCGTGGAGAATTTCTTTAAACTATGAGCTAAGTTAAAATGTCTTTTAAAATATGCACTTTAATGTGGATATCCAGTTTGTAGTGTTATTTGCAACCTGCTAGCTGTGGATTGCATAGATATACTGATAGGCATAGCCTATATCTCATTCTGCAACTATTTCAAATGTATTTATAATAACATTGGATTAGTATTAACATATATCCTATCATCCACAGATAAGTAATTTATATTGACATAAAGTAGAATACAATATTTTATTAAATATAAAATTTCCCAACTGTTAATGTTTTTAGTTTTTAAAACAGAATCTTTGTAAATAAAAATTCAAAATATTATTTATTTGAACTTCTTTATTTTGACTTCATGCAGTTTAACTTAAATATTTAGACCTATTTGATTAAGTGCACTTTTCTTTAGTGTAGAAATATTTAGAATAATCTGTCATTATACAATTAAATTTTCTTCACTTAGCCAGAGATAACATGAAGTGAATATACATATTTTGTTTCTCTGTAGTAGAGCCTTCCTGGTGTTTTATGACTAGTAGGGATTCTGTTGTAATCTTGATGGAACCAGACAGTAGACACACTTTCATTTTAAGTTAGTGCATGCTACCCAATCCTATAAGAATTTATCTGCCTAACAAGAAAGAATTTATCCAGCAAGTGACTAAATATCTTATTTGTGGGATTTATGTGCATCCTGATAACATTTAGTCTTTCATTTCAATAGGGTGTATAAGTACTAAGCATCATATTTCACACCAGGGTCAGTAATTGGGAGGGATCATCAGATGCCTGCAATTTGTTCTCTTTTATCTACTTTTATGGCTGACATATAGTTTTTCCCATCTTTGCCTTTTGTTTACTGCGTTCCAAATTGTTTTTAAAGTGTTACACAAGGGATTATGTCCCTTGGGAATGGTCCATTACATTTTGAATATCAGTGCCATTCCAAGTTATTTCAACCATGGCATTAAATCTCACTTAAAGCAATAAAAAGCAAATAGTGGGAAGAGGCAAGATGCATAAAGCATTACATTAAACAGTTAAAAAAAAAAAAAAGATGTTAAATGTTCCCTCTGTAGGAGCTCCTGCAGCTCCTGACACATTTGTGTGCAACTGAGCTAGAGAAAAGTAGCAGTGGGATTATTAGTGGAGAGAGGAGTTTACAAGGAACATGAAAAGCAGACCGCTTCCCATTCCAGCTACAAAGAGAGAGTCATTTAAAGAGCTCCCGTAGAACTGCCTTTCATTGGTTTCTTTTCTTACGTCAAGTTACCAACAGGTTCATTCATAAGGTGATCTTGAAGGTTGTTTCACTGTCACTGAGCCACCGTTCAGGTGGTTTGTAAAGGGTATCACCCAAGTATAAAGATGCCTGGTAGGAAAATAAGGCCTTTAATACAAAAAGAGCAACAGCCCATCAGATCTCTGCTTTTCAAACCAGGCAGTTCCCCCTTGGAAAGATTAATTACAGTCAGATTGAGCAGACAGTCTTGCTGCGTGTGTGTGTGAGTGTGTGCGTGTGTGCGCGCTTCCCCATCCAGCATGAGAAAGATAAAGGTTGTGATTAGTGCGCACAAAGCCTCTGATCAAACCAGCGTGGGGGTTTGTGACAGGAGGTTCAAACACTTTATGGATCACTGGTGCTGACAGGTAGATCACACAGGCCTTAAACAGATGTTTAGTGAGAAGATGAATGTGTGAGATCTCAAACGCACAGCGTTCTTTCACTTGGCCACTGCAGTCTGTGAAGTATTAACCATCGCTAAAGAAAACTCCTCCTCTGAAAAGGGGGAGAACGGTACTAACAAGCTTCCATGAAACCTCAGATTTTCTTTTGTTACTGAGATTGAATACAGTGGAGATGCAAAAGTTACCAAACTTTCTGCAGGAATTGATGGAAACTTTATCTTATAGTTTGTGAGGTGCTTATTAATGAGTCTGTGAGTATTCTGCCTCATGGGCTCTATTTAAGTTCAGTTGGAATAGGTGGAAGATTCAAGGTGAATTAAGTCATAACCCAGAGATGTTTAAGTAGCATCTCTATATTTTTCATCTATAATTTTAAAATAATGGGGGTTGAAAATTTCATAATCATGAAAATATACCAAGCATACATGTTTAACTGAATTTCCATTATGAACTGTATTATCATAAACATTTTGTGTGTTGAACTAAGAAATGCTATGAATGCCTTCTATTTCCTTCTTTGAAAAGAAGTTATATATATGGTGTGTATGTGTGTGCATTTATGTGTGTAAATATGTGCATTGGCCTGGGAGCTAAATAGATGGGACCATCAATTATTTTATTATTTTATCACTGTTACAGGGGAACATGGACCTGAGGTTTCTCTTAGTTGTAGGACTTTGTTTTGCTGCTGGTAACAGCTTTGTTAGCCCTCATGGTAAACTGCCCTCATCGTGCTGTTGTAGAATCATACAAACTGTTAAAAGAGATACTCAACTACTCTTGGCACTTTTAATACCTTAAGCCATGGCTCTCTGAGAAGGTTCGTTCTTGTAGAGTCTCAGGGAGATGTTTACATAGGATGGACAATACAAGGGAAAATGATTGATTTTACATATGTTGCAGTAGAAAGTACAGCTGTTGTTAGAAAATGTCAATTTTCCAACTTTTTCAGTGCTAAATTCAGCTTAAACAAAATATGGCTGTCAATTGGATCACCACTAATAAGAAGATTTGTAAATTAATGGAACTAATAGTGAAGTAATAGAAAAATTAGTGAACTTGTAGGCACAGAAAACTTTTGTAAAATATTGTATATGAGAACATTTTTAAATAATAAAAACTTTATGAGGGTGTAAAATATTTTAAAAGGAGGAGGAAAAGGCTAGAGGAAATAGGAGAAGAAATAAGAAGCAGAAAGGGAAGGATGATAACAGTCATTGAATGGGAAAGAGCCATGTAGTCCTATGTATTGCTTTCTGTTGTATAATATGGTTTCTAAAAGACAGTCTTGGATAATACTATCTCCTTTCCTGTTCCCCCCATCTGTTTAGTTGTGTTGCTGAAAACCATTGACAGTCCAAAAATGTCTTCTATATTTAACCAGTACTTACTGAAGATAGCACTGTATATATTATTAACACTCACAGATAATAAATAATTTAATAAGATGCAGTTCTTGTTCCTGAGGAATTTAGGTGCAGGGCAAAAGGTGCTTAATAGTACTGGAACTTAAAATTGTTTTGCAGTATTTCTCAAGCTGTATCATGGCGTTCATGTGTGTGTGCACACATGTGTTCATGCATGTGTGTTTTCTGTGAAAGTTAGGGAGAAGCCTTTGGTATACAGCACAGAATTTCATATTAAAATGTACTTTGTCCATCCATTATTTAATCTGGACAAATACATGCGGAATTCCACTCACCTTGAATGATCCATTCTGCTGACATTGAGTTCTTAGTGTCTGGGATGTCAGTGGAGAAACCTGGTTCTCAGTCTCAGTCCTTTAGCTTTTTCACTCACTGATTTTTTTTTCTTTCTTTTCTTAAAACAATAAAGATGTAAGAGTTGTTTGTAAGCAACTTTCACAATTATTTCTTACCCAGAGTGTGGGACTGCCTGTTTGAATGTTTCCAAGAAAGTATTGTTCTTATGTGACAACAGGTCAAAAAGACTCTGCATTAATTACACTAACATATGGTTATTAACAGATTCTAGCTCAGGGAGCAATACTTTACAATGTTATCTTCCACATAGTCAGATGTTAGCCATATTGTCAGTGCTGGCAGCTATTGTTTCACTCATTTACTTCACAGAGCTAATTACTCCCTAATAATAACTTTACCTTGGAGTTTTTCACTTGCTTGTGCCAGCAAACCTGTTCACACTACATATGCTAATTATTGGCACTTATTCATTATGTTAAGATAGCTTTAAGTTCAAGCTGTGCAGCCTGGCTTTCGGTATGGAGCCAGCTGGCTGCAAAGTTCCACCTTTTTTTACTAAAGTCATTAAAAGTTTTAATATGGACCCATCTTGTTCTCTTTACAAGATTCAGTCTTTCAGGAATTCAAATGAATGTGCAGTTACCCACGGACAATTGCAAATTATAATAAGAAGTTCTTTTGTTTGGGGGAGGCTTGCTTTCATTGCCTTTTCTGTAGGATGAACGAAGATGAGTGAATTCTTTTACATTTGAACTACATGGTCACTTTTTTTTACTACTTGTACACAAACAGACATGCGTGTGGAGACACACATGTACACACAGCTCTCTGTTTGGATCATGTTCCTTCAGAATAAGTTTAACTCACTGGTGATATTTAATTCATGAATATCTAAATGATAGAGAATCTGGGATTTTACTGTTTGTGCAACAGTCTTTCTCAAGTTTTATTTGTTGTTTTTTTTTTCCTTATCATTTCGAGAGACTGCCAGGGCCAAAGACTGTCCTTGATCTCTATTCAGCATTCCCATTGTTGTCAGTGGGAATTGATATTTAAGTGTTGATTCAGGCAGAATAAAATATGGTTTCTCTAGTTTTCATGAATAGCTTCATTTGGTTCATGTGCCAGTATAATCAATGACCAACTACTACCACTCAATTGAATAACCCAACTTTGATTTGTACAAATCAAAATTTATTTAAGCATTTCAGGGGGTAAATTTTGGGGGAAACCCATTGAGGCTTGGAAGTGAATATACATTCAGGCATCAACCGTATAAAAGTAGGTTTTATCTTAAAAGATAACTTTTAAAATATTCAGCCTTCTGGTCTTCACCTTTAATACAGAAAGGTGAAGAGACTTCATGGCAAGTCTCTTTAATCTTTGTATTATTTTAATATCATAACATAGGCACTAAATACAGGAATCCTTAATATGCATACAGATACTCTGTTGGAGATATTTATTATTTTATGTGAAAGAAAAAACTAGGAAGTATTAAACTATTTCAACCAAATGATGATTGGCTTGGGTGCTGCTTTCAGCTTTGTATTCTGTGATGTAAACCCTTCATTTTTTCCTTTAATTTATCCTATATTTTATTACTAGGTAATTTGATGCTAGAATACTCTTGGGTAGTATGCATTTCAGCCTATAAAAAGCTAGCTAACAAGTGCTGGTATTTTTAAGGATTGGTGTAATTTAGTGTGTGTTGGGGAAGGAATAGTGGAAAACAACAAGAGGTAGAAAAATGGAGGAAAATGTAAACACTTTTTTGTTTATAACTGAGCAGTGATAACAGTTGGAGAGAGCTAGTTCTGATCAGCAGGATGTAGGTAAGTGGTTGCAAATATACAGTAAGGGTTGGAGGGCCTACAAATATTTTTTGCTGTAATATAATCTCTATAAAAGGTCTTATGTACATTTTAAATAATCATATGGTTAACTGATGAGAAAAAGGTAGGATTGAGGGTATTAATAATTGATTGCTAGTTCTAAGTACTGATCTAAATTGGGAAACAAACTGTATTTGAATTTAATATTATGTTTATAAAGATTGTTAACTCACTCGGTTTAATTTTTCAATGCATGAATTATCTATTGCTATGTCCATGATGAATACAGAAAAAGAGTTTAGAGAAGAGGATAAACAATATTAACAAAATTTAGCTGCAATTTAAGAAAACCATGCTTCTCATTAAAAAAAAAAAATATTCCCCAGACTCTAAAATTTTAGTTTGTATTTATTTCTAATAAAGGTTGTTCATGATTTTTGTTTGTACTAAGCCTATAAGAGATAAGAAAACATGTGGTTGCTATGCCACATGCATTGGCACAAATGTACATCACCACAGCTTCTTTTAAGGGTGGCTGGAAAGTTTGATAAAAATCAAAGAACAGTACCACTGTAGTTTTGAAGAGCTATAACTGAGAGATCTAAATAGGCCACATCAAGTTTCTTGAGGTAATTTAAAATCTACTTATATATAATGAATCTATAGATAAGTAAGAATAATTCAATGAAAATACATTTTAATTTTAATTTTAAAGCCACTGAATTCTCTATAAAATGTTATAGGACTGGGATATACGTAATATGTTTCTATTTGAAACTTGTGAAACTTTTATTAGCTATCAGCCTAATAAAAACATTGAAAGATATATAAATAGTCACAGTGACTAAGGAAGACCTCATCCAGACCCTTCTATATTTTCTGGTTTTATGATTTTTTACTTGGCTTGAATAATTTTGTCACCTTGATTCTTCTCTACATATTTATAGAAACTAATAACCCATTCTTTCCTTCAGAAAGGGAAAGGGTTTAATTTCTACACTATCTTCCTATTTTAACACTTAAAATTCCAGTGGTCATTACCAAAGGGAAGGAGTTTTTTTGAATTATTATGACCATGAGAGTATACCTAATGTTTGCACCCTTTCAGCCACTCACCATAGGTTCTCAGCTCTTATACATGGCTACCTGAAGGAACAAGTGCTTAAAGACATCTCATACTACAAAAAACAAAGAAACAAACAAACAAAAAAACTTGTTTCTGGAAAGAAAATCATTACATGTATAATTTTAGCTCTTATATAATTAAGGGCAAATCTCAACATGATATATAAGAAAGAAATTCTTAAGGTGAGTCCAGAACATGGAGGACTCCACTGTAAGCTAACCTAAAAGCTGAGCTTCTTCTGGGGCCAGACACCAATACCAACATTATTGGATCCAAGAATAAACTGTGGCTCGATAGCCCATGAGGAACAATGGAGCTTAACCTGAGGTTCGCTCATCAAGCTTAGGCAAACCTATTATATAGTAACAACAACAACAAAGAACAACAAAACCCAGGTCTTAGAAATATCAATTTCACTCATATTGATGTCCATTGTCTGTCAACAACAGCTTTGTTCCAGCTTCGTCTTCAATGCAAGATCGAGCAAGATTCAGGAGCAGCTCTGGCCTGGGACATGACAGTCAAATGACTGAGGGAGAAAGGTTATGGTAGAAATATGCAAGGGCTCTTAAGGTTTCACTCAAAGTTGCACCCATCATCTCCTCTTATTTTGTAGGCCAAAGAAAACCACATGACCAAGACTGAGATCAGTGATATGAAAAGTGAAATCCTAGTGCATCGAGCTATATAAAAAGGGACATTAACTATGTTAAATAAACTCTACCATATGGCCTTAGGTGTTCAAGTTTAATAGTGCCCCTGAAACATAACAGAATGAAACACCCTCTATAGACAAGTATCTCTAATTTAGTTCCCCAAGATTCCCACAAAATAAGGTGAAAGATTCATATACTCAAATTTTAAAAATTGTGTAACACACAAAAAGTAATCCATAAAAAATAAGAGTCAGGAGAAATACTCAAGCATTTATTTAGCCCTATAGTCCAAGGACCTCAGACATTGGGAATGTCATGTAGACAAAATAGACATATCCATGAAATGCTTAGGAAAATAAATAATGAGCCCTGGCTGGTGGCTCAGTGGATTGGCACCAGCCTGCAAACCCAAAGGTCGCTGGTTTGATTCCCCAGTGTTAGGGCACATAACCAGGTTGCAAGCCAGGTCTCCAGCCAGGTACATAGCTGAAGGCAGGTGAAAGGCAACCATACAGTGATGTCTCTTTCCCTCTCTTCCTCCCTCTCTTCCCCTCTTTAAAAAAAAATTAAATCTTAAAAAAAAGAAAAGAAAAAATAATGAAATCACAGAAAGGAAGCATCTAAAACTCTCAAAAACTAATAGGACTATTTGAAAATGAGCCTCATACCAAACTGAATACTATGGTCATTAGAATTAAAAATTCAATAAATGGACATCTCTAGCTTCTTGTTACAAAAACTAGATTAATTATACTACCTTAAACATTAAAACATATGTATATATGAGACACAAGCATCCAGACACTGGATAGTAGGCAGTTCAGTGTTCACTGAGAGAGAGAGATGGCAAGTGAGGAGAATCCTAGCTCTCTGCCTGAAAAGAGGGAGTACCCCAAGCAGAGCCTGATAGTCTTTCTGAGTTGAAGAGCTACAGGGCAGATTTCAGTAGTACCAACACAGATAGCAAAATTTGCAGGACCGAGCTATCGAGAACAGCTATACATAGGGGAGAAAAAGAGGAAGACTGATTTATTCGCTGGAAACCTTCAAAGGGGTTTTCTGTCAGGTCTTGGCTGAAAGGTGATTGGTGCAGGTAAACTACTGAAGTCAGGCAAAGAACCATTATAAAAACAGTGAGCAGAGTCACTCATCTCTAGTTTTCACATGGAGCTAGGAAAATTTGTGTTTTTACCCTCCATAATATAGAGTATTCTAACATGTAGACCATTGGCTCTGGCCTTTGAGAAAGATATTACCTTAGCAGTGGAATCAGATATAGGTCGACAGCTATTCTAAACCTGACCTAAAGAAAGTTTTCAACAAGATTTGGAAGGATTAAATTGTTTTCAAGTTTAAAAAGTTGCATTCCAGAATAAACTAAAAATACCTAGTAAGATTACAAAAAGCAAAAGCAAAATTTGAAATGTTTTTCACAAATCAAAAACTATTGTAAAGAAGCAATAAAATATAATATATAATCAAGAGAAAAGTTGATCAATAAAAGTCAAACCCAAAGCAGCACAGATGTTAGAATTAGTAGACAAAGATGGTGAAACAGCTATTACAAATACACTCCATATGTTCAAGAGCCTGATGAGGAAATGAATGAAAAATTTTTTTAAATTTCAAGATTGAACTTTCAGAGATGAAAAGTGTAATATTGGAGGTGAAAAATAGACTGAGTGGAATTAGGAACTACAGATGATAAGATTGATACATTTAAAGACAGCACTAGAAACTATTCAGATATAAAACAGAGGGGAAAAAAGTTATAAAAAATAGAGTACCAGGGCATAAGAGAAGTCAAAGAATTATTTGAAGAAATAATGCCTCCAAAATTTCAAAATCTTTTATAAACTATAAATTTACATATCTAAGACTCGGCAAATCCCAGACAGAAAACACATAAAATTGCTGAAAAGCAGTGATGAAGAAGACACCACAAAGCATCCAGAGGCAGAAGACATATTTCACTTAGAGAAGGCAAATTTTTGGAGGATTCTTCTTATAATACATATGAAGTGATATAACATCATTTGAAGTAGACTGTGATACATAGATACACTGTAAAGTATAGAGCATCAACTGACGCAGAACAAAACAAACAGTACCCAGAAGCCAATAATAGAGATAAAATAGAATCATAGTAAAGTACATAGACCAAAGGAAAGGAAGAGTTAAAAAGGGAATAAAGAACAAATGAAATAACTAGGGAAAAGATAGCAAGATTGTAGATTTATTCACAACTGTGTCATTAATTACATTAAATGTAAAATAGACAAACTAAAAGTTAAAGTAATATAATTGTATTAGTTTGTTGGTTTTTTTTTTTTTTTTTTTTTTTATGAAAGCAAGACCCACCTATATGTTGCCTACAGGAAACCAGTTTAAATATAAAAATTCTGACAACTTAAATCAAGTTAACAGTAATTTTAAAAAGCTAGAGTGGCCATACAATATAAAGGAGACTTCACAGCAAAAAATATTGAGGATATTAAATATTATTTTGTAATGATAAAGTGGTCAATTCAACAAGAATATATAAAATTCCTAAATATTTATATACCTAATTACAGAAGTTCAAATTCTGTGTAATAAAATGTTATAGAACTGAAAGAAAAAACATACAAATCCACACTTATAGTTGGATAGTGCAATAGCTCTCTACTGGCAACTTATAGGATGGATAAGAAATTGGAGTCAAACAATACTATTTACCAGCCTGACCTTACTGACTTAACCAGCACTCTTCATTTAACAAGAGCGCATTAATTGTTGTTTTAAAGTACACATAGAAAACTTCGCATGCAGGTCTTATTCTGGACCATAAAAAGTCTCAATAAATATAAAAGGATTGAAATAACTAAAAATACTGTATATTCTCTGATCATAATAGAAGTATATTGAAAACTGTAAGGCATTAATAGCTATAAAATTCCAACATATTTGAAAATTTTAAAAATATGTTTCTAAATAACAATTGATCAAATAAGACATAAGAAAATAAGCCGTAAGCAAACTAAGAAAATATTTTGAAGTAAATCAAATAAATTCATCACATATTCTAAATTTGTGACTTATAGTTAAAGCAGTGCTTAGAGAAAAGTATACCATTAAAAGTTTATTAATCTAGCCCTGGCTGATAGCACAGTGGATAAGGTGCCAGGCTGCGAACCCAAAGGTCGCTGGTTCGATTCCCCAGCCAGGGCACATAAGCAGGTTGCAAGCCAGGTCTCCAGCCAGGTCTGTGGCTGGAGGCAGGTGAAAGGCAACCATACATTGATGAAAAAGAAAAAGAAAAAGAAAAGGAAAGAAGAAAAAGAAAAAGAAGGAAAAAAAAGAGAAAAAAAAAGTTTATTAATCAGTGTCACCCCCAATAAATTTAATGAAAATATGAAAGTTGATAAAACCTTGAAAAAAGTTTATATTAAAAAAGAGAAAGATTTCAAATCATTTGGCTAATATCTCCCTTTGGAATCCAGAAGTAGAAGAGCAAGAGAAAATTAAACACAAATTATGCAGAAGGGAAAAAAATAAAGAGTAGCAATCATTGGAATATAAAACAGAAAAACAAAAGACAAAAAAGTGAAGCAAAATTTGTTTCTTGAGATTAAGAAATTGATAAAGCTCCAGCCAAACTGCATAGAGAAAAAGATAAAAGTACGCGTAAATAATAAATATCAGGAATGCGAAGAGACATCATGGCAGATTCTACAGACTATAAAAGGACAAGGAGCTATAATGAAAAACTCAATGCCTAGAAATTTGATAACTTAGAGATAAAAGACGCATTCCTTGAAAGACAAACTATCAGAATTTACTCAGGAAGAAACATAGACCCTGCATTAATATACAATATTAAAGAACTTGAATTTTCAGTTAGAAATCTTCCCACATAGAAAATTCCAAGCCCACATGGCTTCATGGGTAAACTGTACCAAATATTTAGGAATAAAAAATAATGCAAATTCTTTACAAACTCTTTCATAAAATGTTATAAATTGATTATCCATAGAAAAATCAGTCTCTGGCTGGTGGCACAGTGGATAAGGTGTGCCTGCCTGTAACCCAAAGGTGACTGGTTCGATCCTAGCCAGGGCACTGCTAGCTGGGTTGCAGGCCAGGTCTCCAGTCAGCTCTGTAGCTTTAGACAGGTGAAAGACAACCATACATTGATGTCTCTCTCCCTCTCTGCCTCTCTTCCTTCCCCTATCTCTAAAGAATAATAAATAAAATCCTAAAAAAAAAAAAAAAAAGTGGGGAAGGGACAGAGGAAAGGAAAAAAAGGGGATGGATATAATAAAAGTAGATTAAAAAAAATAGAAAAATCATCTTAATGCAGAAAAAACATTTGGCAAATTTCAATGTCTATTCATTATAAAATTCACATTGCATATTAGAAATATAAGATTCTCAACTGAATAAAGAATATCTGCAAAGAGCAAAATTACCCTCATATTTAATGTTGAAAAATTAAACCAATTTTTTAAGGTCAACTATTTTTCTAAGGTTGACCACTCAGGATTTTTACTGAAGGTCCAATTTCTCAATGCAAGTGAAGAAAAATAAATAAAATGCATGCAGATTGGAATGGAAGAAACTAAACTGTAATTTTTCACCAATAACATGCTTATGTGGAAAATACAAAGAAATTGTTAAAAGAGACTAATGAGTTCAGCAAGAACACAGATATAGTGTCAACATACAAAATATATATGACTCAAACCATCAGAAATTAAAATTTTATTAAAAAAAATCAAATATTTGGGGACAAAATTGGCAATAGATATGCAGAACTTGCATAATGTAAATTACAAGGTTGTATTAAATGTTACTGCTCCATGAGTTTATCAATAGATTTAATGCATCTGAATCAACTAGCTTATTTTTTAGGTTTTATTGGCATTCAAAACATTTTTGAAAAAGGTGGACAAAGTTTAAGAATTTATACTTCCTGATTTTGGTTTACTTTCAAGCTATTCTAATCAATACAATGTGTTGGCATATTGGCAAATGTACAGATCCATGGAACAAAACAGGGAGACTTTTGATAAGTGTCCAGACAGTTCAATGGGAAAACATAACCTTTTCAGCAAATGGTGCAAGGACAGTTAGATAGCTATATGCAAACAAATGGATAACAACCATTCTCCCCCATCATATTTAAAAATTAATGCAAATGGATCTATAGATGTAAATATAAGAGGTTAACCATACACTATCTAGAAAACATAATTATTTTAGTGACCTTGGATTAGGCCAAGGTTATTAAATAACAACTGCCCCTAAAAGCACTAACCATAGAAGATGTTATAATAAATTGGATTTCACTAACAAGAAAATTAAAAAGAATTAAAAAGCAACCCAAAACTGACAGAAAATACTTGAAAAATACATATTTGACATAGGACTTCTTTTCAGAATATAGTAAGGTTTCTGTAGACATAATAATAAGAAGTAATTCAATAAAGATGCCAAAGAGTTGACAATCTAGGATGGCAAACAAACCTATGGAAATAAGCACCTCATTGATTATTAGAGAGAAGCAAATTAAAGCTGTATGCACACAAGAATGGCTAAAGTTAAAATGATTGACCATATCACAGGCAAAAAGATTGTGAAGCAACCAAAACTCTCATAAATTGCTAGTGGGATTTCAAAATAGCACAGTCTATAGAATGTTTGTAGGCCAAAGAATTAAAAATAAGTCATGCCTTATTTTTAGATTGGGCAAATACCAATCTGAGGAAAGCTAGGAAGTTATATCAGCATTTGACAAAATAGAGTTCAAGCCAAAAAGCATTACTAAAGGTAAAGAGAGCTTCTACATAATAATAAAAGTTATATTTCACCAAAAAGATAGTAGCATTCTAAATTTGAATTCATCTAATAAAATATTCTCCAATTATATAAAATGAAACTGATAGAACTAAAATGAGAAGTTATGAAACAAACCATCTTGGTGGAAAACTTTAATTTCTCTTTCGATTATTGGGAGTCTAAGAAGATACATTATTAAAGATACAAAATAATTGGAAAAAGTGAAAAGACATGATCTAATTGGAATTTTTGGAACCCTGCATCTAATATTTACAGAATGAATATTCTTCTCAAACACTCATATACAAAATAATTTCTCATTGATTAGAATTTAGCATCATACATTATTTATTCATAGTAATATAATTAACTTGGGAATCAGTAATAAATAGAAACAAAACCCCATATATCTAGAAATATATCGACAATCTCTTAAATAGTCTACATATAGTCAGAGAAAGAATTTTTGGGTGTGCAGAATTTGTAAAAAGAAACATGAGTTCTTAGAACTTGTTAATAGTAACTAATTAAAATTTTTGACAACTGAAATGGGAGCCTTCTGTTTAATATTAAATTCTTACATATAAGTAAAGAAAGAAAAATAATGGTACTGTTCACTTAAGATATTAAGAAAATAATAATAGACTAAATGCAGACAAGAGAAATTACAATAAATACTAGATGAATTAATAAACTAAAAACAAACATTTTTAGTACAGCTCAGTAGAGCCATTGGGTTTTTATTTGAACAGACATGTAAAATACTCAAAATTTTAATGATATTTATTACTAGTAAAAAAGAAGATAAGCCCTGACTAGTGTGGCTCAATCGATTAGCACTGGCCTGAAAACCCAAAGGTCGCTGGTTCAGTTCCCCAGTCAAGGCACATAACCAGGTTGCAAGCCAGGTCTCCAACCAGGTCCATAGCTGGAAGTAGGTGAAAGGCAACCATACATTGATGATTCTGTCCCTTTCTTCCTCCCTCCTGCCCTTCTCTCTGAATAATGAATAAAATCTTAAAAAATTTAAAAAAAAGTCAAATAAGGTCTGAGGGTCTAATATATGACATGCAAACTATATAGTTGATAACATCATATTGTGTAATTAAAATTTGCTTAGACGATTGAACTTAAATATTCTCACAAAAAATAATTAAAAAGAATTTCAAGTAAATATGTGAGATGGTGGGTGTACTAGGTAATTGGATAGGGCAATTCTTTTACAATATACGAGGTCTGTCCCGAAAGTATCAGTTGCACAAACTTTTAAATTATATTGACATTGGCTTGATACTTTTGGGACAATCAAATGATCATGTTGTATGCTATAGATAGCTTACAATCTCATGTGTCACATATATTTCAATAAAGTTGAAAAAGAACACAGAAATAAAAAATATAATAAAAACAAGAGTAGAGCTACAGCAAAGATTAAAAATATAATAAAACACTAAATAAATTTGCTAATAAATGTATTTAAAAATAAAAGAAGTCAACCAGTTCTTAGGAAAAACAGAATTTATGGAAACCTTAATCAGAAATAGAAAGCATGAATGATTCTATAATCATTACATAAATTGTTTTAGTAGTTTAAAATCTTCCCACAGAGAAATACTGGATAATTTTACAGATCCATTGTACCAACTCTTCAAAGAATAGATTATTTAATTATACAAGGTGAGACCCCCAAAAAGCCAGAATTATCTTCTGGAGGGTGACCCCTTTTGACAGTAAGACAGGAAATAATAATATTTGATAGTGAGACAGACTAGGAATCTTGCTGTTCGCATTGCCACTGCCTTGTTTTAGGCCCATAGCTTCTCTCATGTAGTCATTTTAATACCCTCTTTGTCCCCCTTGCCCCTGGCCTAGCTGCCTCACCAGATCCCTTCTCAGTACTCACAATTTGGTCTTCTTAGTCCCTGCTGTACTTAAAACTATGTATCAGGTTGGCCTTGGCTCTACTATACTTTGAGCACTGTTCTCAAGGTACCAAGACCAGGTGACAAAAAGAAAAGAAAGTGAGTCATTGTAATTAGTATGGTGCCTGTAAACATGGAAAAGGATGCTCCTTTTCCTCAGGCTGGGAAGTGGGGAGTTGGAGGGAGGCTGGGGGACCAGGGGAGGGAAGAATCAGGAGTTAGAAGCTAAGGAAGGCGTTAGTGGCGAGGTCAGCCAGAGCTGATGGCTGAAAGATGAGTGCAAGTGGGTTGGTTAAGTGGGGAGAGGGGTGTCTCAGGAAGAGTGAACAAAATGAGTAAACCAGGGAAATTCTGGCCGTCTGCCATGTGCAGTAGATAAGGCTGGAGAAAGTTAGGTCAAGGCCATTCTATAGGTTGAGGAAGCCATGCTTTATACACTCTGGAGAGAGAACTATTGAGTTGTTTTTAAGTGGATTTTCATTTTAGGTGCACTTGGCATATAAGTGGAAACCAGTTTTAAAGCCTATGAATAGTGAGAGAAAGATTAAGAGGATCTAAACTACAATTGGAAATCGGTAGGAATAAAGAGTAAGGAATGTATTCAATAAATATTCATTAACTTGGCAGTTGATCAGACCATTTCTTTATAATGCTGTCTAACAATGTCTGACATATAAAAGGTAACAATAAATTATTAAATGTGAAACTGAGTGAATAAATATGACTGTTTTTACATGAATTTCATGGGAAATGGAAGGGTTAGAATTTGACTGTCACTTAAACTCAGTTCTGATCTATGAGGTCTGTCCAGTCATGAAATGGCTCCAGCCATGACATATGAAAAATAGAGACATTTATTGAAGAAGATAAAAGATACAAGAAACATTGTACATAGGACAATGATGTCTCAGTCACCTTCAAAGTAAGTACCTTGGGACCTCACACAGTTCTCCCCGTTGCCAGCAGCTGCCCTGTTGTATATTCCTGAATCTCATCGATAGTCTGAAATCTCTTTTATATGATGAATACAATCGTGCAAATATGTTCTCTTTTCCAAACTGGAAAGTGACAGGGACATGAGTAAACATTCAGGGGACAGGGAAATGTTCCTAGAAAAAGTGAGGCTTGAACTGAATGTACCATGAATGGGAGATAGGCAGTGAAATTACTCAACTGATGAAGTAGCCCCACCTGAGATAGAGACTAAATGATTTAGAAGATTGTAAATAAAGTGACTCATCTCAGTTTTATCCATGATGAATGTAAGGTTCTTGTGAAGTAAACAATATCCAACATGAAACCAGACACATATATGTGAATATCAGAAAGCAGTTCCCCCCAGTAGCTTCAGTGCTAACATTGTGTCTCAAGTGTATCTTCTAAGGTTGAACATGTCTCTCAGTGTGAGAGATTATCTGCCTTTTTCTAAGGTATACTTTCAAACACTTTTATTTCCTTTTCTCATGCCTTGTTTTTTCTGCCATGCCTACCTTTAACAATAGTTTTTTTTTTTCCTTTCCTTCACCTTCTTACCATGACAAAACCCACCCAAGCATCGTATGAAGTAATGTGTATTGTTGGGCTTTGGGAGGAAGACTTATAGTCTGAATGACATGATGGAGAATACACTAAATATTATCTAACCATAAAAACATAGAAAGAGATGAGAAGAAGTAGTTAGAACATCAGAGGTTGAAATAGACTGCAGAATAACTTTGGTAAATTGGAGCCAGTGAAAATGAAAGGAGTATCACAGTGTGTGTGTGGGAGAGGGGGTTGATGGTGAACAAGAAGTATTTGAATGCTAGTCTATGAATGAGGACAACACAAGCAGCCCTGAGCCAATGAAGACAAGTTGGGTAGCAGGCAACTATCAAGTCTGCCAGTGTTTTTTTAACTTGGTTCTACAAGCATGTAAAACAATACAACCTAATTAAGAATATACAATGTGGTTATCCCAATAATTTTATAGAGATATGAAGGTTTGATAGTAGAGAAGGCAAATGATAAATAAAATGATTCATTTGAAATATGGTGTTGGAGGAGCGCACTATAATTATCCTGGGCTGCCAGAAAGACGACTATGTCCTCAGACAGATTAAGCCTGAAACATGCTGTACATCATAAGGAAACAGGTTTCTTCTTCTTTTTGTTTTTAAGACTATAATGCTGGGGAAAAGTAGGAGGCAGCAGGAAAAGAGGAAGACCAAATGTGGGATGGATTCACTCAATGAAAGTAGGCATGAGTCTGCAGGAGCCGAGCAAGTCGTTGAGCACAGGACACTGGACAGTGCCTCCTTCATAGGGTCACCAGGATTCAGAGCTGACTCACCAGCATATAACACACATCTCTGAAACACAAACTTCTCTGTGTGTATTGAGTTATACCTCTAGGTTAATGTTGTTGCCAACTTACTTGCACAGAAGAAAATAAAGACTACTTACCTGTTAGAGAAGGTTAAAGAAATTATATCTAAGTGGCCTAAAAAATAAGAATGTTGTCATTGACTTAATAACTAACACCAAATATAAGAATAGCTGTTTTCATTACATAGAAAAGAAAACAAAAGAAAATGAACTTATACCAATGCTTAGGGATTATTTCAGGTAAAAATTTTCTGAAAGATATGCTTATGAAATATTGAGATAAGGAAGGCTGTACAAAATTTTCTGATCTTTAAAATAAGTATATATTCTTATCCATTTAATTAGTAATTTAACAAACATTTATTGAACTCCTTCACCTTCAGGTAGTTCTACCTGAATGAAAGGTATAGTTAAAACAAGAGATATCTAATCCCTGCCCCTGTGGGTCTTACAGTATAGTGAATAGTTATTATCTGCATGATTGTGGGTATGTTGAGATGTGTTTTTCTAGTTAATAATGGAATTATTCACACAAAAATGGAAAATGTGAGGCTCAGCTGTTATCAATTACTTAGGATTTAGCAGAGAGGATTTCTGATAACATGCTTAACTATTGGAAAATAAATAAGGGAAGAGAGAGGTATAGAATGAAAGTGAGGCATAAGAAACCACTAGTAACAAACTGTTTAGACCACTCATGTGACTTTATGGCCACTTACACTTTGTCATTTAAATTTTTTATTTATTATTGTGTAGTCATATGAATCTGATGAAAATATTTTACACTAGAACAAGTTGCTATATTGCTCATAAAAATTGTGTAAGTAAAATATAAGATGTGCAGTGTTCCCAATACTGAGAGTATATCAAAATCATTTGATTAACTGGGAATGTTACTTCCAGATTATTTAATGACACATTATAGTTGGGAGCTTGTCATTAATGTTGTCATGTGTCTAAAAATAATTTTCTAAGTGCAGCTCTGTATTAGAGGTGACTAAATATCACATTATAATTGAGATGAAAACTATATCATTGTATTTTTGAATTGGTGATGTCAGGCCATTCTACTTCAGAGCCCCAGAGGACCATATAAAAGGCATTTGAAAGCAGATGTAAGTATAGCTTCAGCATAATTGTAACCAAACAGATCTACAGAAAGAGTTTATGTGTGAGGGTGCCCACAGGTCCAGCTGTTCTTGAAGGATTATCAGGATTTAATGGAAAGCACAGATGGAACCATTACTATTGTCTAGAGTATTTTAGGGCAGAGGCTAATATGTGAAAGGTGATCAGTGGCTGGCTGACTGTAGCGCAAAACAATACCTTTTTGTTAAGATGAAAAAAATCTGAACCAACTCTATCCAGTAACACCCATTCAGAGGAAATAGTCCCCGGTGCTTCATTTTACCCATTGTAGAGATGGTCGTATGTGGTCTGCAGCTGTAAGTGGTTCTTTCTGAATTATTGGAGACTGAGCCCATTATTCTGGGTGTTTAGGCAGTTTGACTGGATATGGACAGTTGCAATCTTATAAGCTGTCTATTGTGTGACAACTAATTTAGAGTGCTACCATAAGCCAGCTACAAGATCCATGGCTTCTGTGAATGAATGAGTCATGTTGCAAAACAGACTCTTGAATATGCAGTCTCCAATTTGTTATTTAAGAGTTTAGATATATTTAAAACTCTATGAATTCCTCGCCGAAAGTTTAGTTGGGTTAAGTCAATGAGAATGTTATTTCCTTTTAGAAGCAGTTCATCAAAAAAAGGGTTTTCTAAAAGTAATACTGCCATTTCTCTGCTAAGCTGAGTGTAAAACTGGATGTGTTGTTGGATTTGAGCAGGCATTTCAGACACCCCAATAATTCTAGTTATGTTAGTTTGCCTTAAGTTCACAAAATTCTATTTTGAAAATCCACTGTTGTTCCTTAATGACTACACATGTATGCCTGGATAATTTGTTAGGTTAATGGCATTCATGTTTATAATATACAGTATATGAAAACACTTAAATGTCATAATGCTGTTTCATTGAAACTTGATAGAGTCATCTTTGCACAAACCCAATATCAAACGGTAAAGTAAATCTCCAGTAACATAATGAGTTTACAAAGGGTCATGTGTAACTTGACACTAAACTCATACCAGAGGCCCTCATTCGCAAAGGCTCCTGTCAATAGAAATTATTTTTCAAATGTCTGTGGAATTTGTTCAATGGAAAAGCACCTGGACATGGGGAACTATCTTTTATTCAATGTTATTGTCTCCTCCAATTTTCAGTAGTAAATGTACTTATTTCATTTTTTTCTCATCTGTATCGATAAAAAATAATTTTTGAGAGGCATAATGTAACCTGGAGGACTACAGAAAGGAACTCCCGTTTTTGCTACTACCCTACTTAAAGAAACAACTAAGCAGGTAATTAATGCAATGTTACAAGATAAAGAAAAGATATGTCATATGCTTCTCTTAAAAGAGAATTGGTATTTCTGTGAAAGCAGTTGCTATTTGAACCATTTCCTAGTTTTCTTTGGAATAATTAAAATCAGTTTGAGAGCCCAGTATTTGTGAAGTTTGAATGGCATTAGAGAGTCGCCAATTGGCATTGCTTGGTAGTTCTACTATTTGTTTCAGTTTTGAGTGGGGGAATATTTTTGTATTCTGGGAGAAGCTGTTCTAAAATATGTCATCCATTTCACATTTTCCCTTCATAAGCTGGTATTTTTATGCAATACAAAAATAAATAAATAAAACACTTACTGGGGCTACAGGATGGTCATAATATCGGAAAATTGGCTCTCAGACAAATTAACCAAGAAATGGCAAGGATATAGCCAATTTTTCCTTCATTCTGAATTTAATATCTGGCTCATTGTTAGGCATAAATTTTGCACTAGATTGAGTTATTTTCATTCAGTAGAACCTGATACTATTCTGGCATTCTCTTTTTATAGACTATACTCAGTTCTACAAATGTTTGCCTTCTAATTATAGCTCATTTCAATACCTGAATTAAAGAATTAGAAATTATACCAGGGGCCTATACTATATTGTAAATGGATTTCATGATAAAAATATAAATTTAATTCTATGACTATTGTGTAGATGTTTTTAATTCTTATTCAGAAAGTATAAAGACTCTTAAGTTGGAATAGGCCTGTGTATTATTATAGATTACACTTATATGATACAATAGTGAGTGAGCATACAATTCTGTTAACTAGATGCAAAGTTGGTGTACCTACATCTACATTATTAGATGAGTTGGCATAACATAGGAAGGTGTTAAATCAGTGATTTTCAAATTATGTTCAGTATCATTTGGTACCTGGGGTGGGATCATGTATGAAGGGGCAAAGGGGTCCTGGTGAGAGTGGATGAGCATGAGTCTCCATGCCAGACCTTCATCATTAGGGTTATAGATTAGATTTGTCTGGAAAAAAGATTTTTGTAGCTTAAAAAATATTTGAAACCAGTGCATTTAAGGTTCTCTTAGTAGACTACCATAGTTCAAGGGGTGAGTAACCCAGGCATAAAGAATCCTTTGTCAATATATCTTACTACCTTATTATTATTTGCTCATTCAGATAGACAGACAGAATTAAAATTTTAAGTTGCCAGAATTCTCAAACCCTCTTTTCTTTATGTCTAGGATCTTTTCTGATTTGTGAATATCTTTATCATAAGTTATGGTGTTTCTAGCAATGAAATTATAATTTCTCTACCTCTTTCCCTGTATACTTCTTAAAGTAAAAGTGGAAGAATAAGAAAAACCAGCAAAAGTGGAAACAAAGAGACTAGCAAGAGAACACTGGTAGAGAAAGGAAGACTTCTTTCTTTTATGATGACCCATTGTCAACTACTACTGCCCTTGACTCCTTACTGTCCCAGTTCACCACTGACTGCTTTGTTTCTTGCTGTCTTCCAGGGTTAGTCTAATAGTTGTCTATACTTATGAGAAGTTGTTGAGGGGGATGACAATTTCAATTATACTTATATTTTTACACAAGTGCACAAATTATTTAATTCTGCATCTCTAAGTCTTTTGATAGTGATATGCTTAGGCACCCCTACATTTTTGTTCTGATAAATTGAAATTACTATTCAACTAAATAACAACACAAAATGAACTTGAAACCGCCATGATGATGTGAATCACCTTTGCTTCCAGTTTGAAAATTACAAATACAGAATGAAGGTTGACATTAAGCCAGTTGCACTGTTAGAAAGTCATGTAATTTAAATGATAGATGAGATCACCCACAGTTCCGAAGCCTTTCCCTTCACTTTAAGCACGACAGGGTGGCTGTAAGAAAGAGTTTTGAACTTAAACTTTTGATTTGCAGCTCTTTGTATTAACTATGTTTTCTTAAAGTACATTTATCCATAGGCTTATATTTCCAGACACAAAAAGCCTCATGTTCTTTTAAATCTATGCAAATGTGTCATTAAAAGAACTGAAACTATTCAAACCCATGCAGGAAAATGTGACGATGTTTGAAATGTTCATTAGGATAGATATGTGAAAGATCCTGAAGAGAAACACTAAGCAGAGCAATACTAGAAAGTTCCAGCTGATCTAGTAGCTGCTTTTATGTAAGACAATAGATCTTGTGAATATTCCTCTTTCTCTCCAGGCAGCTAGCTAGTCTGGTTAACCAAAATTGTTGAGTAATTGTTCTGTGGTTGAGAACAAAATGCTGAATTAAACTGTTCCCAGCACAATAATTGTGTGATTATAGCATTTATGTTGTTGGCCAAAGGAACAGTCATTAGGTTTGGAAGACTTACCAAAACCACAAGTACAAAAAAAAAAAAAAAAAAAAAAATGCAAATAACATGTAAATTGCTGTTTAATACCTATAGTGGCTTAGAAATGGAACTAAGAGTAGAGCACATTTTTAGTTAAAAGAGATGAACCTTGGTGTCTTCATTATACATTTAGCATAATCCTGAACTAGAAAGATGCTGAAAATGCATTTTCTTTATGTTTTTTCCCTTCTCTATAGTCTATATTATGGCATGCATTTATTTCTTCCACCCCTAGTCTCATCTTTCTTAACCCCTTGTTAACTTCAGCATTTTTAACTCTGTAAGCCTGTCTAAAAAGTGTTTTTCTTTATTTTCCTCCTACTAAAAATTATGTGGTGAAAAGAACTTACTGGTTAGTGAGGTGTGAAGGTTAGTGTAGAGAAAGATTTAATAAGAAAACTGTCAACAAATACATACAAAATGTCAAGTAAAAACCAGTTGCTAATAAAATGGAAATACTGTTATTTCTTTTTGTTCTGAACTATTATGCTTTCTTACTGCTGATAAATGCATGTACTAAAACATTGGGTTTTTTTTTTTTTTTTTCTTCTGTTACAGTTTTCTGCCAGGTGACCCATTCATAGACCAAAGTCACTCTTTGATAAGAATCTGGTCTTGCTAAATAAATAGGTGTGGTTTTGTGAACCACATGTAAACTTTAGGAGTAGTAGCTATGTAAACAATATTAATTGTGCTAAGTCTGATAAGGAAAAGAATAGTTTGAAAGATGAATGACCCAATAAAAATGTTATAGATACATTGGCATTTTTTAGAACAGTTTTGACGTGTGTTGAGCTTAGAAAGACAGTTTAAAACAGGGGTTTAGTGAAAATGTTAATGATTTTATCAAAATCTATACTCAACTTGTTAAATGGCATTTCATTTTACAAGACTCGTTCAATGTTCACTTTATTTACTGTTAATATCTTATCGATTTTATTTATGGTTTTCTTCAAATTTTTGAAAAATATTTTTATACATACCATGTGTATTTTTTCAGATGTCTACAAGGATTTTAGTCACTGTTTGTCATTTAAGTGAACAAACTATTTTTAAAAATTTAACATTACCTGTTTATAGAGTTTAAAAGCTTTATGTGTGATTTTTGTTAACTTAAAAGGAAATACAGTGGCTTTAAATGTATTCTTCTTGATTGTTTTCCCCAATCGTGCAGTCTTCAAACTGTACAAGTTTTGAATTGCTAACCACTATATGATATTAAATAACCTCTAATTCTTGCCAACCACCCACACATTAATTAGAACAAACACAGCAATTTTAATGATCCCACTTGTCAGTGGTAAAGCACATTTAGAAAATAAGGCTAACATTTCAGTAATCAAATGGTATTTAAAAAAAATAATAACTTCATTCCCAGGTAAATACAGCAATCTCTTCTAAAATATACCTCATAAACTTGAAGTTAGACAACACCACTCATTCAAAGGAAACATTATGATTTTTGGAGCCCATTTCCCCCTATATCTGAAACCAAATGCTTTCATCATAATTTTGCACACTATTAAATCTCTGAAATCAGTTGCACCTTGCTTGATAACTTAGTGTGGACAATTTTTATCAGTGTTCTATTTGTCTTGACAGTGCATTCTATAATTTTCAGGTGCATAATTCTATAAATTAGATTAAGCTTTCTAATTGTGTTGTGCAAACTACCTATATCTTTACTAAATTTTTGTCTACTTGAGATGTTAATAATTTAAGAAGTTAAGCTAACATGGCCTTTAATAATGAAGGTTTACTAATTTCTCTTTGCAGTGCTCTCAGTATTTGCTTTATAAACTATCAGGCTCCTTTGATAGATGGATTAACATTAAAATTTTAAATCTTCATGATGAATTATAACTTTTATTATAACATCTGGAAATTCTTTATCCACAATAGCCCTTTTGGTTTTAAAGACTAATTTGTTACTAAAATAGGTACTTTAGCCTTTTAGTTTACCTTTTTATTTGATTAATATTTGCCTGATATATTTCCTATCCCTTTTCAACCTTTCTTTGTCATGATGCTGTATCTAGATGGAGCTGGAGTTTCTTTAAAATTCAATCTGTTCTTTGTTTTTTAACTTTTGAGCATAGTCCACTTAATTTATTGTGATTAAATATGAAATCTGTTGTTTATTCATGCTTTCTATTTGTATGACATTTTGTGTGTATCTTTTATATATTATATATTAATTTTAAGTTTTTTCTTATATAATTTTTCTCTATTGGGTTGGTCATTACTCTATTTCCATTGTGATGGGTTGTCTTTGATAATTTAACATGTGTAATTATGTTTAAGAAAGTCTAAATTTGACAAATACTGTATTTTTCATCCTGAATTATAAAATAATTTTATAATTTTTAACTATGAATATTTTTCTCTTGTTTTACATGCTATTGGTTTTGGATTTCATTTTTTTTTAAATCCATGTTACACATTATCTTCATTGACCAGTTTGTGGGTTTTTAAAAAATTTACTCACATGTTCACCAGTTTCTTTCTTTCTACGGTTCCTTTCTTTTTCTTTCTGAGGAATATTGTTTAGAAATTTCTTTAGTGGAGGAATTTGTGGTAGAATCTTTCCGGGGGATAAAAGGCTTATTTTGCATTCATCCTTCAAAGTGGGAAAACAGCTCGAAGATGACAGTTATTTTCTTTCATATCTCCATTTATTTCTAGTATTACTATTTATAATTTCCATGTCAAACTAATTGACATGCCTTAGTTGACAGCTTCTATCTGACTGCTTCTAATATTTCTATTCTGTTGTGTTTTGCAGTTTTATTTCAGATTATTAAGTGGTATTTTCTCTCATTCTAATTGTAGACATTTTGACTGTTGTATCTGTGGACCCACACCTTTTAAATTTAGAAAGATTACTTATTTTTAGGATATTGTCTATACCTTTGTTTTTCTTATCATCTCCTAAAAAATTTGTTCAGCATTTGTTGGACCATCTTATTCTAGTTTCATGAACCTTAACTACTCTTTCATGTTTTCTACCACCTTGTGTCTGGACTGAAATCTGGCTAATTTCTTTAAATTTCTGTTCCAGTTAATGACTTCTCTCATCATCTGTATCTAATTTGCTCTTTAGCCTTCAATTTGTGTTAAATTTCCGTTATTCTCTCTTATCAAAGTTCTATTCAATTATGTTTAAAGTTTTGAGTATCTTTATTAGTCATTTTATATTTGTCCTTAATCGCTGTTCCATCTTTTACTTCAGTAAACATTTTAAGCATATTATTTTATTCTTCATTATGTAATCCAATTAAGATTTTGGGTGTGTAAATCTGTTGCTTCTTGACCCTGGATTATTTGTGTGTTTATTAATTTGTCATGAGTTTATATTTGGCTGAAATTAATCTGGGGAAAATCAGAGTATCTAAATTGGTACTGCTGTTCTCCTGGAGTGAATTATTTTGCCAGGTCACCAAAAGACATACGAACCAGAGATCACTTATTTTAATTTTGTTACTTGACATTTCACTGACCATATAGGAAGTTTGATTTGCATTCTAGACACAAGTGATGCAATGCCTGTGGTTGAAAAATGGAAGTGCATTATTATCATTAATATTTTGTAGTAGAAGAATGTAAACCCCATGAAATCAGGGGTTTTAATGTTTGTTTTTTCACTCTGGTTTCCAAGGACCTGGGAAAATGCATTGTACGTTGTAGACACTTAATAAATATTTGTCAAAGAATCATCATTATCATCATTATAATCTATATTTTTAACCAAAGCTTTTATAGAAACATTCCAATATGTTCAGTATGTTTGCCTTAATTAAAAAAAAAATTTTTGAAATCTTTTACTAATGATACACTCTCCTTTGATTGTCCTGGGTTTGAGCAGGAGTCTGAAGTTTAGCTTTTTAGGGATCGAAGACTTCATCTTGATTTTCAGGTGCTGTTACCTACATTTTTTACCAGGATAACCCTTATTTGCCCCACCTAGTTTCAGTTGACTGATTCTCCCTTTCTCCCATGCCAAACTTCCTTGGAAAATGCGCCCAAAATTATGTTGGTTATTATGTACCAGCATCTACTTGTATAATACAAGCAAGGATTTCTAGAAAAAGCTAATATTTAATACTGTTTTTATTATACTTCAAAAATGTATGTCTTAAAATAGTAATTTTCAAGCTTTTACTTAAAGTTTTTGTCATTTTTAATGTTTTCAAGCAAGTTATAATTTATTTTGATATGGTAAGATTTATTTATAAGTATAATAAATAGCCTTTATTCAAGTGACTTTAAAGGATAGTAGCTAAAAGTCTACTTTACAGCTAGGTGGCCTAGATGTAGATTCTAATTCTTTTACTTGGTAACTTTCTTTTTTTACAGTATATTTTATTGATTATGCTACTACAATTGTTCCAATTTTTCCCCTGTGCTCTCCCTCCACCCACTACTCCTCTTCCCACCAGCAATCCCCTCCTTAGTTCATAGCCATGGATAGCTTTCTGATTTTAGGCATTACTTGATTTTCATTTTTGTAAATGAAGTGATGGAGGGGTGAGTTTGGGTGAGTGAAAATAGAATTGTGCAAAACTCAACATAAAAAAGGTGTATCAGGAGCAAAGCTTAGGGAGAACAGATATTAACATTAGTAACCATCTGTTAACTCCTTTTGGGAAAGTGCAGGAAGATGGAAAGAATTTACATAAACCATGTTCTCTCTTTGTCTAATAAACTATCCATATAAAACCAGAATTGTCACAGTTTGGGTGACTAAAAAAAATTTTTTTTGCCCTGGCGGGTGTGGCTCAGTGGTTTGAGCACCAGCCTGTGAAGTGAAGGATTGCTGGTTCGATACCCAGTCAGGGCACATGCCTGGGTTGCAGACCAGGTCCCCAGTTGGGGGCAGGCAAGAGGCAACCACACATGAATGTTTCTCTCTCCCTCTCTCTTCCTCCCTTCCCCTCTCTCTAGAAATAAAATCTTTAAAAAAAAAAGAAAAAAAAATTTTCACTTGAGAAAGCAGTAAAATATCTATGGTATTGCATAATTCATTGTTATTTAAATAATGCCATTTTGTGTGGGCAACTTTGAGTGCTTTTTGCCAGAAAGTATCAAGTAAACTTGCCAAATAATAAAATTAACTCTACCTACATAGACTGTTGCAGATAATGTATAATTCCCTATTACTGAATGTATTTACATTGATATATCAAATATTAATCTTTCTTGACCAAAGATTTTAAAATCTTTTATATAAATGACACTATTTTCCATGGATTTCCAATTACCAAAATTAATTCACATTTTCAGCCTAAGAAACATCTACAATGCCCTTTGTGGTAATTTCACACATTTTATTTTCCATGACAAATGTTCTAGTGAGTGGCTTATTGCTACAGTGGCCTCAGCTATCATGAAGTTAGACAAAAATCTGAATACCAAGTTCCAAGGTCAACTATGAGGCAGTATCCATCTTACTCAAAGAACATGGATTCTTCACATCCTGAGGAATGAGACTAGACATTAATATGTTCCTATTATGCTTGCTTTTGGGGGAGATGTTGTTTTTGTTTTTGCTTGCAGGAATGCTGCCATTCCTGCTTCTTCCCATATATATAACATTACTGCCTTGGTATACTCTGCATGCCAACAAACCAACCCCCATACACTAGCCATGCACTCCATTCTAGCACCTGCTGGCTAAAAAACTGAAATTATACACTGGGAAAGGTTTGGACAAAACAAATGTAAGTAGTATAATCACAGTTATTTTCTTAAACAAAATGAGAATAACATTCAGAGTGTAAGGATGCAACTAGTTACTTGAATTCTTTTAGTCTAGAAGTTATTTTTTTTTAACAGGTTATTTTTTTAAACACGTACAAGGTCCTATCTACAAATTCAGCTCTACCTTCTTTAGGTATTTTGATACCTTTAAGACACATTGTTTTATATATTGTTGATAACTGAGATAGATAGCCAATAGTTTCAGTGTATGTCATGGCAATGTGAGACATTTGAACTTATTTTCTATATTTTTTTCTTCATTTTTATTGTTGAAACCATTTAAGATGTCCCCATTACCACTACCCCATCTTCATGCCTCCACCTAGTCTCTCACCCTGGTCCTCTGACGATCACCATATTGCTGTCCATGTCTCTGAGTTATTATGCATGTATGCTCTTTGGCTAATCCCTTTATCTTTTTTCGTCCAGTCCTCCATCCACACCCACGCCTGCACCCAATAGCAGTCAGCCTGTCCCATGTGTTCATGCCTCTGTTTTTATTTTGTTCATCAGTTTATCTTGGTCATTAGATTCCACTTATAAGTGAGATTGTGTGGTATTTATCTTCTTCTGACTGCCCTAGTTCATATAGCATAATAATGTCCAAGCCCATCCATGCTGTTGAAAAAGGTAAGATTTCCTTCCCATTTTTTACCACTGAGTAGAATCCCACTTTGTGAATATACCACATCTCTTTTATCCACTCATCTACTGATAGGCACTTGAGTTGTTTCCAGATCTTGGCTATTGTAAACTAACATTGCTGGGAACATCAGGATGCAGATATTCTTTTAAATCGATGTTTTGGGATTCTTAGAGTATATTACTAGAAATGGGATTGCTGTATCAAAAGGCAATTCCAATTTTAATTTTTTGAGGAAATTCCATACTATTTTCGACAGTGGCTGCACCAGTCTGCATTCCCACCAGCAGTTCACTAGAGTTCCCTTTTCTCCACATCCTCACCAGCACTTGGTGTTTTTTGTTTTGCTGGTGGTAGCCATCTAGCAGTTGTAATGTGATAGCTCATTGTGGTTTGAATTTGCATCTCTCTGTTGATTAGTGGTGTTGAACATCTTTTCATGTCAGTTAGCCATTTTTATACCCTCTTTGGGGAAATGTCTATTTAATCCATTGCCCATTTTTTTTTAAACAGCATTGTTTGTCCTCTTGTGGCTGAGTTGTATAAGTTCTTTCCATTTTTTGAAATTAACCCCTTATCAGGTGTGTCATTGGTGAATATGTTCTGTCATTCAGTGGGTTACCTTGTCATTTTGTTTAGCTGTGCAGAACCTTTTAGTTTGATGGAGACCCATTAGTTTTGTTTTGTTTTTTTTTTGTTTTTTTTTTCCTTTATTTTCCTTGCCCTAAGAGAGATGTCTGAGATTTTGCTGCCTGTGTTTTCTTCTAGGATTTTTACAGTTTTGAATCTTATGTTTAAGTCTTTTGTCCATTTTGAGTTAATTATTGTGTATGCTGTTAGTTGGTGGTTGAGTTTCATTTTTTCCTATACCTGTCCAATTTGCCAATACCATTTATTGAAGATACTTTCTTTACTCCATTGTATGCCCTTGGCTCCATTGTTAAATATTAATTGACCATATATGTGGGGATTAATTTCTGGTGCCTCTGTTCTCTCCCATTGATTCATGTGCCTGTTCTTAGGTCAGTACCCACTTTTTTAATTACAATGACCTTGTTGTATGGTTTTTTATCAGGTATTATGATCCGCCCAATTTTGCTAAGATTATTCATGTTTATTTTTGGTCCCATATAAAATTTTTGGAATCTATGTTCTAAACCTGTGAAATATGCCATTGGTATTTTAAGAAAAATTGTGTCAAATCTATGCATGTTTTTGGTAGTAGGGCATTTTAAATACGTTAATCCTCCTAGTCCATGAGTTCATTATATGTGTCTACTTATTTGTATCTTTCTCAATTTCTTTCTTCAATGTCTTATTGTTTTCGAATACAGGACCTTTTAACTCCTTGGTTAAATTTATTCCTAGATACCTTATTTGTTGTTGTTGTTTCAGTAGAAAATGGGATCGTTTTCTTAATTTATCTTTAACAGAAGTCCTGTACTCATTAACAGTCACTCTCATTTCAACCCTACCCACAAAGTGATATTTTTTGAGGTATAATATTTTTTAAAAGTTATGTTGAACTGAGATTTATAATGAATGAGAAAAAAGTCACTAATAATCTATTATAAAACCTTAATCATAAAATCAGAAATCAATTTCTAGAGAATTTTATTAAATTTCTAAACTTGAGTTTTCAATATAACTTAAAAAATGCATTATACTTTATGTTGGCCATTATATTTTTGTTGTTTTTCATTTGCATGTCAATGATGATTGATATAGTAATGCATGATATAAAATAAATTTGTACTACTATTTACAAAGCCTGATTTTGTTTGTATGAATAGAGAACCATGCATCCTTTTATGAACCAGTTTTTTTTGTGAAAAATCATAAGTAATACAAGTAACCACACATATTTGAGGAAACAAATAGAATTGCATTTTAAAGAACGACTTTGGCTTTAATTAACTAACAGCTGTCAAGATAGATAAAACATTGCCTTTAATAAATAGATTATAGCAATCCTAAATAATGCATTCTTTGAGATATTTTAATTATTGTGTTTTTAAATTCTGTCTTTTGGTTCAAAATTGTCTTTGGCCAATAAAATAGCTATGTTTTTTATACTGTTCCCCAATTGCTTTCTTACTTAATATTATATTTTTGCTACCTGCCAGTTAGTGATGATCAGTTTTTAAAAATAGAATATTTTTCCCTGAAGTCAGCAAATATACTATGCTTAAGCATGTATTATCTGTATAATAAATGTCTTCATATTTGATGACATCACATATATTAAAGTGGTGCTGTATAAGAATGTAATGCTTCCCAAGGGATGGGCACCAGCCTGTGAACCCAAAGGTCTCTGGTTCGATTCCTCAGTCAGGATGTATTACCAGGTTGCAAGCCAGGTCTCCAGCCAGGTCCATAGCTGGAGGCAGGTTAAAGGCAACCATACATTGATGTTTCTCTCCCTCTCTGCCTCTCTCTCTTCCCCTCTCTCTGGAAATAGTAAATAAAATCTTTTTTTTTAAAGAATGTAATGCCTATCTTATGAGAATAAATGAAGGGTACTGCTAGGAAAAAAATAATATTTAAGTCAACTTGTATAGCATTAAGAATGGAATATCACTGCTTTTATGTGACAGAGCTCTTAATTCTACATTATTTGAAAGTGGTTGTATCCTAGTAACAATGCCAATAGTAAATACATCAAGCAAAAGTGAAAATGCAATAGTGAAATGAGCCATTGAAAGGAAGAGTCAGTGACCATATAATATTTCAGTTTCTATTATATCTACTAGCAATCTGGTTAAAAAGAAATGACAGTTGCCCTGAAGGAAACAAAGTATAGGTATTATTGTAGTAGTAGTTCAGAAAGAAAATTGCCACTGTGTCTTGATTGGATTATTTCTCTGTCTTTGCAAACTATCTCCACCTCTCTCAGGCGTTGCTTCTTGCCCTTTCTAATACAAATTGAACTTGTATCCTGTAAACTCCTAGGGCCCAGGGGCCCTTTGGTGACGTGGAGGAGGAGGAAAAAGGGAATTAGAAAAAGGAAGCGTGACAGGCAGCTTTGAAAAGAAAACCAATTTTCCTTGTGGGTCTTTGCCTAAATAGGAGTCCTTCAATGCAGTCAGTCGGAATCAAGTAAGAGCAGGCTTGTGCTGTTTTGTGGGGTTTAGCACTGACAGGTTCTATTTGGGGGGGGGGGGATATAGGGGGATCCAATGTGGGGAAGTTAATATTTTGGCTCTCTCAGCCCTGAAGGCAGAGTTAGTGCCTGCAGTGGGACAAAAGTATTTGTAGTCATCAGATAACTTTGCAGTCAGCTTCAATAGCATCACTTTTTTTTTTCTTTTTCTTTTTTTTTTTTTTTTTAATTTTGGCAGCCAGGCTCTTAGTAGAACCATCTGTCTTTCTATTAGTATTTTTGAGGCCTGTTTTGAAGCCACTTTGCTTGGCAAAGTCACTTTCATCCTTGGAAATGATTTTTTAAAAAAGTTCCGTGGCTTTTTGCCGAAGAATACTATGTAAAAAATCCACATGGCTGTTCATTTTTGTTCTAAAAGAATATGGCTACTTCGTCTTTGTCTTGAATCACATGAAATTAGAAGTGATACAATTCCAGTGTGACTGTTGGAATGTGAGAGGCAAGGATTTCAATGTTAGCAATGTTTTTATGTTCCCGTAGCTCTCTCTCAGTGAGATTTCCTTTAGTCTTCCTAGTAGATTAATTGGAAGATAAATCGACTCCTTTATTTTTAATTTTAGTGTAGTTCATTTTTTTCTAAAGACCATTGCATTGGGTAGGATAAACTGGCAAATCAACTTTCTGTTCCATGAAATGGAAAAATCACAGGCTATTAGTGGTCATTGAGGATCCCATGCCTCTTCTCGTTAATGGTGGAAAGTCAACTTTGTTATCCTGGTGACTCCGTTTTGGGTAATTATCTCCTCCAACCTAAACCCCTATTGTAATCTCATTTAGATGTTATATTCTTCATTTTCTCTGAACTGCTGCGTAGCGTTGCTGCGCACGGCTAACAGCTGCTGTGTTCCCCACCGAAGGTGGCTGCATCTCTCTTGGAGCTGAACTCATCCCTAAAGATGATTTCTACTTGCGCACTGTGGTAATCATCGGAATAAACACTTGAACATCGAAAAGTTTTCAATTTTACACTTTATTTGTAATTGTGCTGGCTTCAAGCATGTCGCCGCCTTTCATTTTGACATTTGTGTATGTATTTTTAAAAAGTCTTCTTCCATAATTTGCTGTTTGAGCTCTCCTGCAAACTGCCCCTTGATAGCACAGAAGTTGCTCTAGTTCTTTGATTGTTCTAGTTTCCCCAGGGTAGTAATGCCTTCCAGGCCTCTCTTCTAGGATAAAGCCAAAAGTCAATTGTTGTTCCAAAGAAGCTGTAGTTTTCTCATAACCTGTTCTTGCTGGTGTTTCCTGAAACTCTGGCTTTTCCCCAATAGTGAATGCTGTCATTACCTTCTCCGATGATCCTCATCTATAGTGACCAGGAATTCTTACACACACACACACACACACACACACAGAGGAGAAGACTGACAGCATCATAATTTATGTGGTCATTTCTGAGACCTTATAATTTTCTATCACTCTTAGTAATTTTCCATAGTTTACTTCCTTTGTAATTCCTCACAATAGCGCACCCTCACCTTTGCTGAACTTTATTCCTCAATCCCAATCTCTCTGATTTTTAAGAGACTGTAACTGAACAAATAAGAGAGGTTCCGCTACCTGTCAGCATAAAAGCCAAACTCCAAGGGAGATGCTGGTGTCAAAGGAAAGAGCCTTTATTCAGGTGCCATGCCACCTAGGGGAATGGTAGACTCCTGTCTCAAAGACCATCTCCTGTCATGAAAAAAAAAAAAGTTCAGCTGTCCTCAGCAAGGCCCGGACAAAATCCAGTGTGCAGGGTTCCTGCTCCATTTTAAGGTTCGGAGCTTTGGAGCCTGCAGGTGGCTATGAATTAGTCTTAGTCCCAATCCAAGTAGCTAACTTGTTCTTGGCTGCTGCCCATTTCAGGCTCCCTCCTGGAATCTGCATGTGGAACCCACACAGCCATGGGCCATCATGCACCTGCCAGCACCACCTGGTCACTTGCTACCGGGTGAGAGTGTGCAAACCCACCATCCAGTGCTTCACCATTTAGGCAAGAGAGGAAGAGCGGCCCTCTTTTGGAGGCCATGGGCCACATGGCTGTTAGCTCCTTGTAGCCATAGATACAACAGGCAAGTATACATTGCTAGTGCAGGTCACAAGCAAGTGGGAGCTTCTCTATTCCCCTGGGATTATATTAAATTGGGTGTGGGACAGACCAGGTGCTTTCTCAAAATGACCAACCAACTTCCCAGAATTTTGAGCACTTCAGTTGGTCCATCTCACAACCAATCACTTCTTTCCCCAGGCTAGACTGAAAGCTCTCTTTGGTCTAGCACTGTCCCTGCCATCCCTTGCCATGTTGACACCTAGGGCACATGTGCCTGCCTTCCCAGGTCCCACCCACAATCTGGCATTGAAAGTGGGGGAAAGACTTTTTTTTCTATCCAATTATCTTGCTAGCTTTCCTGTGCTCAGTGTAAGAACCTTCTGCTGCCACCATCTTGGCCAGTGGGGAAGATTCCCTGGCACTCCAACTAACTGAATTATAATAACGGTATAACCTTGCCTACATCATGAGAAAATTTCTTCCGTCAGGCTTAATTTTCCTTGCCTTCTCATTTCCCTAACTCTGTATAAAACATACATGCTTATTTCACTTATATACCTCTATTCCCCAGGGCTCAGAGGGTGAGATGTCATTCCTGTTCGACAGTAGTACTTATGCCCCTTACTTGTTTTTCATTCTTCTCCAAACTGTTGGTTCACCGCTTAGTTTCTCTCTTTCCTACATTAAAAAAGTTCAATTTCTGTTTGCTCCTTTTAGCCAATTAATGTGCTCAAAACTCTACAACTTAAATAAAACCTATGCATCTAATGCCCCCTAATTTCTCACCCACCCCTCTCTGAAGAAGAGTCTACATATACTTTCTCTTTTGTCCCGTTTGTCATTCAGTCATCAACCTTTTGCAATATGTTTTCCACCCTCTGTTCTAATGGACTTGATGTTGTTAGAATCATCATTCTCTTCCAATTAATGATTCTAGAAGATTTTTTTGGTAGCTACAGTACTCTTTCTGCTCCATTTTCCACTATTAATCATATCTCAGTCTTGAAATTCTATTGATAATCATGATGTTCTTCATTTTTACCTTATGTTCCTGGTCATAGACTTTTCCTCTGCACTTCGTTGAATTATTGTGTAACCCAGATGATTTTGAGCTGTTTTTTTTTTTCTCCTTATCATTCAGACCCTTTCTAGATTAACTGTTGATTGTCTTCAGTGAGTGTCTCTTCCTACCATAGCCTCTGAAAATCTCTTCCCTAATCTCAAACTATATTCCCCATCTGCTAGTAACATAGATCCAAAAGAATATCATTTAGGCACATCAAATACATCACATCCAAAAACATCTTCCTTATCTTTCCGTGAAAACTATCATTACTCCTCTATGTGTTTCTTCTTTTTAACTTGTATAGCTACATAATGTAGACACCTGAGAATTATTTTTGAGTCTGTCCTTTTCTTCAACTCCAAGTTTTCAACATATATGTACTTATATATACAGTACAAGGGTGGGTAAAAGTAGGTTTATAATTTTGAGTCCTTGAAACAGAGTTTATCCTTATATTATTATTCATTATTTTATCATTTATTGGTATTACAAATGTAAACCTACTTTTGTTCACCTCTGTATATATTTACACTTATGGAGAGAGATTTCTTATATACCCTCATCCATCATCAATGTTCCACATATTTTCTCTAAATAATTTTTTTGCTTTTTCTCCTCATTTATAACCCTTTTATGACTGTTCAAGCCCTCATAATCTATTGCCTAGTTAACTGTATTAACCTACCTCCTCTGTATACTTGGCTTCTCACATCTCTTCTTCATATACTCATCAGAGCATTCTACCTCACCTAATTCCAATCCCTCAGTGGCTCCCCAGAGCCTACTGGCAGGCATCTCCAGTTTCTTACCCCAATTCACTTATACTAATTCAGGCAGACTTTTTCACCACTGGTTCCCTCATACATTGTTTTGCTATTCTAGACTGCTGGTGGCATTTGCCTCGCATGATGATTTTTCTTGTCACTGTTCCTTTGCTCATATCTCCCCTCTTAGAATCCTTTTCTCGCATTGCTGTCTTTTTGCCTGACTAGCTCCTACTAGCCATCCATCCCTACACCTGCTGCAATTCTCACCAGGAAGCCTGCCTTGACTCCTGGTCATGTTAGGAGTCATTGCGCTTCTGTGAGGTGCTATACAAGTCCATTTTGTAGAATTAACGGCAATGTGACTGTCCATTTGCCCCACCTGAGTCAGCAGCTCCAGAGCAGACATTCTCTGTGAGTTCATCTTTGTATCCCTGGTTATCAAAAAAGTGTACGTTCTGCTTAGTGAAAATGTTGATTGCATGAATAAAGTAACAAACAGGCCCATGCAATTGGAAAGTAAGTTAATAATCTTAAAGGCCTATTTGATATATTACTTTCAAGGAACCACTAAAGTGTCTTGCCGTAAACGTATATTTTATATTTTTCATAAAATAAATATGGATAACTGATAAGTATTTACTTTTTCCTTTATAGTGAGATAATGTGTTTGGTTTGTGTTGGATTCTTAAAACTGTAGAGGGCAAGTCTGCATGTAGTATCTATGTGGTGGAATTATAAAAAAGTGTTAAAATATAATATTTCATCTTAAAGTTAAAAAAATATATAGGAGGTAACCTCTTAAATTTTAATGAGTTGTTTTTAACTTGTGAATAACATGCCCCCTAATAAAAAGACTAAAATTTTGTGACAAAAGTATTTTACAGAAACTTAATTATAAATGTCACACATTTTAAAATTTAATTAGGAGCTTAAAGGGAATTTCATTCACTAGGTGAAAGGAAATAAATGAAGTTAATAGTGAATAGGATTTGGAAATATTCAACACTGGCAAATATGTAAGAAGGAATAACTAACCCTTATAACTAAATTAGTTTTAGAATTTATCCAGAAAACTTTATACTGTATTGATGTAATCTCAAAGAGTACCTAATTACTCTCAAAGAGTACCTAAATTTCCACAGCAGTGACCTGAATATTAATTAAGATGTAGTAATAATATTAGTTGGTACTCACCACTCACACTATTTATGTTCTGTAAAGTTACCCTGAACACTGAGTTCATGAATATTGAACAATTGCCCCTAAGGCGATATACAGCTTTAGGTTCCTGAAAGCCTTCAGTCACACCATTTTCATCAACTGATCAATACATAACCTTATTTTATGTGTTTCTGTTTAAAGACACCTTCTTTTTATTATTGATTATAAATGCATTTTTTAAAAGATTTTTATTTATTATTTTTAGAGAGAGGGGAGGGAGAGAGACATCAATGTATGGTTGCCTTTCGCCTGCCTCCAGCTACAGATCTGGCTGGAGACCTGGCTTGCAACCTGGTTATGTGTCCTGACTGGGGAATCGAACCAGCGACCTTTGGGTTTGCAGGCCAGCACCTTATCCACTGTGCCACCAGCCAGGGCTCTAAATGCATTTTATACAGCAAAATCATCAATAAGATTTCTTCCTACTTTGCACAAGTCGGTGAGTGACTGCACCAGTGCTGGTACAAGTAGGGGTACAAGTACATTGTAATTGGAAATCAAACTTGCGAATACAGAATCTGTAGATAATGAGGATCAACTGAATTTTGAAATGTCATTCTTGTTGCATATGTGGACTATCCACACAGTTGGAGTTATGTTTATTTTGCTTTTTACTTCATTCTCAATATTAGGACAATCCTGGGTAATCTGTTCTATGACATTCTAAAGAAACTCCATCATTAAAACTATGAAATTAGGCTCATTTTCTGTGTTTGTTCCTTTCTGTCCCTTGGAGGTGCTTCTGCTTCACTCCTTTCCCCTGTACACTTTCCACTGTGTGAAGGACCACTGAAGTCAGAGTCAGAAGATGTAGTTTCACTGTGAACTTTGCTGTTACCTAAATGTGGACTCTTAAATAACTTATATAATATGTTCAGCCAAACTAAGTCTTACTTTCTTATTATTACATAATTATATTGTGATCCCAGGTACCCTCTAGGATCTTTCTCAGCCTTAAAACTCTGTTATTTTATATCTGTGGACCTTGGATTATTTATACATTAAAATAAATTATAATACTAAAACAAAGTTAATTTCAGTAATTATAATAAAACAAAAGTTAGGAATACCCACATTTTTATAAACCCTGGAATTTATTGCAATTTATCCTTTGAAGTACTAAAATTTTAACTGAAAAATATTATAAATTATTAGAGTATAAATAACTGTTTGACAAAAACTGTCATACAAAAGTAGGTAGGCTTATGTACAAACAACAACCAGTTAAAAGATATAACAAGAAAATATTTCCTTTATAATAGCAATAAAAATATTTTTTTAATCTTAAAAATAAAATTACCTAAAAACTATAAGAATTACATGAAGCAAAATAAGATTTAAATAAAAAGATATAACCAGCCATTAGCCATCAAACCATCAGGTTGATAGATTCAAATAGAAATTTTATATTCTAGAAGTAATGTGGAAAAATAAATGTCAAAGAAGCCAGGATATATTTGAAAACAAAGTAGTAAGAACAGAGTAATTTTATTTAAACATATATTGTAAAGCTATAATATGTAAAACGTCATGTTACTAGAACATAATAGGCAGGTATATCTGTTCATTACAAAAATATGTAATACATTTCTAATATTTCTGGAGTCTTTTTATTTCTTTATACATGCATAATTCCAAGAATCATGGATATATCACAACATAGAAGACTATTTTGCTATAGCTTAAGAATAGGAACACAAAACAATTGGTACTTTATTTTTCTTGGTGAAATTTAATTCCTTTGAAGTCATTAAATAATTCTTTTGTTCACATGCCTTTTCTTGGAATTTGTAGTTGGTACACATAAACATAAATAGAAAGATAGAACTAATAATCCATTCTTCTTTATTTGTGAATTAACAATACATGTAACAGTTTCACCTAGTGTTATGAGCTCTGAAGGTACAATAATAAGTACATTACAGCTTCTGTCTTTATTAAGCTCATAGGTCATAAGGAAACTCACCTTTTATAAGTGACTATTATTCAATACAGTTAAGTACTACATTAGCTTTATGAGGTTAAAAGAAGTAACAGTTCTTTCTGCCTAAAAACTCGCACCATAAGTAAAGTGTTTCACAGGCAGAGACATTATGTGGGTCTCAAAGGCCTTTGAAAAATGAGTAGAATTTTGCCAAGAAGAGAAGGAAAAAGAGAAATTACTCAGAACAGAGGAGAAAATACTTTTGAAGGATCCAAGCCTGGAAAAACACTAGTATGCACGAACCCTTCATGATCCATGAGGCAAGAACACAGCATATCCCAAGGAGGACAGCAGAAAGATCTGGAAAGAGACTGGGGACAAACTGTAAAGAAATTTGCAGGCTGGGGGATTTGGTCATTAGCTCTAGGTAAAAGCAAACCATCAGAAGTTTTGTTTTTTTTTTTTTTTTCCTTTCCCAAAAAGGGCATGTAGAATACAGATACAAGATTCATTTAGAATGAATTCTATGAAGAATATAGCTTAATGTCTGATTTTATCCTGTGGGCACCAGGACCTGTAAAAAGTCAGGCAGTCTCCCTTTTCAACTGCTTATACATGTGATGGTGCTTTGTAACCCAAGGCAGAAATGAAGACAGAAAGAAACATTGATAGTCACTGAACGCATTCTTTGAGACTGCACTTGCCAAGCCTGGGTGCACATTGGAATCATCAGGGGAACTTTCAAAATTGCTGATGGCTGGGTTGCACCCCTAATTGAAATGTAATTGTTCTGGGAAGCTGGCTGAGCACTGGGAGTTCTTCAGAGCTTACCCAGTGACTCTCATATCCAT
Organism: Noctilio leporinus; assembly: GCA_004026585.1. Classification (NCBI taxonomy): domain Eukaryota; kingdom Metazoa; phylum Chordata; class Mammalia; order Chiroptera; family Noctilionidae; genus Noctilio; species Noctilio leporinus. The sequence continues at coordinate 471,590 of PVIW01000081.1, read as the reverse complement.
TCACATTTGAGAACTATTACACTCAGACCAAAACTTGTTTCTGCAGTTGTGGTTGTTCCTTTTCTCAAATCCTAAGGTGTGTGAAACTTAAATGGCTCTCATAATCCATGTATGTGTTGCATTTTGTTACTTTCTTCTACTCTCTTAAAATTTTCTCATGATACATCTGAGAACCAAGATTGTCTTAGAAAGGAAGAGAAGGGCTGTGTAATACAAAACTTACTAGCAATGAAATATAAAGGGTGTACAGTGGCTGGTGATAACCCTTATCCAGCATGTCTGGTGTCCTGTTTGCCTTTCTGCCTGCAATTCTGGCAAGCAGCCTCTGTTTACACTGAACTAGTCCTTACACTGTTTTGCCTTCCAGTATTTACCTCTTGTTTTAGGTGACTTGTTCCTACATACTTGCTCAATACATAATCCCTGATTTTTTGATCTTTAACCACTTGGTTTTCATTGATTTCTACATAAGTTTTATCTTTTCTCCAGAATAATTTAAAACGTTGGCTGGAGTGGTAGAACCTTCCACTCTAACTTTAAGACACTTTTTGTTTTCCTGGTTGTTGCCATTCCATATTGGTTTTACTGAAAAGGTCTGAGAGGGGTAGGTTTAGAATCCTGTTGGGTGAGAGAAACACTTTCAAATTTGGAGTCATTGCTGAAAACAGATTCCTCATTCTTAGCCTATTTCTCTCTCTTCTCCTCTCTCTTCCCTCTCTCACTCACTCATTCTCTTTATTTCCTCCCTCCCTTCTTTGATCTTTCTTTCTCACTTCCCAGCCCCAAAAGGACACTCACCAACCAGAATCTTAGAAATAGCTCAGAGGTTTACTGTGAAAGATGAAGGAGAAACTGAAGGTGGACTTTTAGGGTGAGAAATGATGAGAACTAGAAGAATCGTTAAGTGCCCCAAAAATGTGCCATGCCAGGGGAGAAATGAAAATAAGTCTGAGAGAGATCTCAGAGTTGCTGTTAGGATTAGCCAAAAATGAACTTGTAAACTTTTTTGTTTATTTGTTATACATTTTACCATTCTTTCTAGTGTATTGTAAGCTCCATGGGTGTAAGATCTTGGTTTTCTTATTCACTATTCTATTTCTACTACCTAGTTCATTTTCTTGTACATACCAGGTGTTTATCAAATATTTTCCAAGTAACTGAATTAATGTGTGGAAGGAGTGAGTAGTAAGTGCAAATAGAGTGTTGATAGGTGATTTTCAGCATGATCCTACATTCTCATTCACATATTCAGTGACAGACACTAACCAGCGTTTGCCAGGGAGGTCTTGCTTAAATATTTGGAAAAAATTATCCTAGGTATTTTAGTTAATGACATTCTCTGCATTAGTCACTAATGTGACAGAGCTACAGAAATGACAGTATTAGGCTATACCTCTGGAAATTCTTGTTCAGTTCAAAGAAAATAGTTATTCCATTGTGCTGTATTATCCATTTGCTGATGTGAACACTATATTCTGAGAATTACACCAGCTAATTAATGTGTAGTCCAAAGGTGGCCACCAAAGCAGAGTCTGTGTCACTTGAGGAGTGGTTTAAAGCTTAAACAATCATAGATAAAGACAAAAGTATAGTACAGAGCAAGATTTAAGAGATTGGATTCTAGACCTAGTTTTGACTCCCATTCAATGACCATGGCCAAGTAAGTTGTCTTTTGGCCCCAGTTCTATAATAAAAGGGAGAAGTCTTCCTCTCTAAGCTTTCTTCCAGCTATTTTATTCAAGAATAACACATTTTCAATATTATATATCAACATAAGAATTATCTTCAAGTAATGATCTGTTCATATATAAAATGATACTAGTCTAGTTTTCTTTGTTTTAGTTTTTTTCTTTTAAGTAGAATTATTCCTAACAAGTGGGATTTACATGAGGAGATTTTAGTTCGACCTAACCACCTAAGGGATAATTAATAACTATTTTATTAATGCAATGAGAAGAAGGCTTATTGTGTGAAGTACATGATCCCTATCATGTAGGAAAATTATTATCTATCAGGTAAGAAAGTGTACTTGATAACACCTTTCAACTATAGTATTTTATTGTTTCTCCTAAGGTAGCCCCAAAGCATGACCGTCTAGCAAGCTTGTATGCCAGTATATGAAACTGAATAAATGATTTTCTTTTATCATAAAGGAAGGAGGGTGGGAAGCATGGAGCACCAAAACTTCCTCTCTTTGATCTGCTTTATCATGTTCAGCAGGTTCAAGGTCAACTACCGCCATTAATGATTCCCGTATTCCCTCCTGATCAACGGACACTGGCCGCAGCTGCCCAACAAGGATTCCTTCTCCCTCCAGGCTTCAGCTACAAGGCTGGATGTAGTAAGTATCACTGACTTTTCATTTGGGAGTGGGTGGAGGATATGGCGTTAAATTAGGCAATTTAACATTTCTGCCACACCAAGAAATGAGATCACCCTATAGCATTTTTATTTTAAAGAGAAAACACACAGAAGGTATTGAAAAGGATTTATGTTGGCATTTAAAAGAGCTTAGATTACTTCTATGCTTCTGAAGCCAAAATTGACTTTTTAGAACTCAGTTTCATAACTACTATTTCCAGTGTATTCTTAAAATATGAATATAATATTCAGGCTAAATTTATTTTTGCACAGATAAGATAGGAATATGCTTTTCAATAACTTTCCATTGTCCTTTAAGATAAACACAGTTTCCTAATGTGAATTAGTTGGTCTTCCATTATCTGTCTGTCTCAGCCCTATGTATGCAGCCTAATTTTTCCCTAGCCTTCTTTTGTTTTTTTTTCCATTACCATGTAGTCCTCTTATAACCCTCTACCCCCAGCAATCACTACACTGTTTTCTGTATCCATGAGTCCTTTTTCCTTTTTGCTCAATCCCTCCACCCCATCCACCCCCCTCGACTAACTGTCATCTGCTCTCCATCTATGAATCTGTCTCTGTTTTGCTTGTTAGTTCGATTCGTTCATTAGATCCCACATTTGAGTGAAGTGATATAGTATTTGCCTTTCTCTTGACTGGCTTATTTCACTTTGTTCGCCTGGTCCATCCATACTGTGGCAAAGGATAAAATTTTCTTTTTTTGGCCTAGTCATACTTCATTGTGTAAATGTCCCATCACTGTTTATATGGAAGCAACCCAAGCAACCCTTTTAGCTCTTAGACCAAACCTCTTTCTTAACTCTGGGCTGGAATTGTCAGTGATCTTCTGAACCTCTTTCAACTCAGACCAGGGAGCTAGTTTGATCTCTTTCTTCTGGTTCCTTTGGATCCTGAATAAAGGGATGGGAAAAAGTAGGTTTACAATCATATTGTATTAATAAAGAATACAATAATTAATAAGTAAATAATAATATTCGATACAAGAATGAACTCTGTGTTTTGCATACTCGCAACTATAAACCTGCTTTTGCCCACCCTGTTTTTTCCTTTTTCACTGTAATTAAATGCTATGAGGGCAGGTGCTACTTCTGTCTTATTTATTGTTGTATCTAAACTTTTAGTACAACCTTAAACTGTTTGTTAAGTGAATGTATGAATAGTGAAGGAGTACTTGTTACAAAGAATAGAAGGAGATTTTGTACTAAGTGATGTTACCAAGATAACTGTTAATATTGTTTATTAACTTTAGATGCTTGTCATTTTATGACTTCTTTCTTTTTTACCAAAACCAAAATTACACATTGTTCATTTTTTTAAGACTTTATCTATTTTTAGAGAGAGAGGAAGGGAAGGATTAAGGGAAGGTGAGAACTTTTAGAAATAACAATATGTGAGAGAAACATCAATCATTTGTTTCTCATAAGTGCCCTATCCTGGGACCTAACCCACTACCCAGGCATGTACCCTGACTGGGAATCAAACTGCCACCCTTTTGCTTTGTGGGAGGATGCCCAGCCACCTGAACCACACTACACAGGGCCATTGTTAGGTTTGAAAACAATCTAATCTTTTATTTCTAAAATTTACATAGCAAAAATGCTAACTATAATGTGTTAGATAAAAATAGTAACAGATTCCAAAAAGGGTCTAAACCGATCATCTAAACATCTTCTAAAACATCATTACTATGGATAAAAAGAGTATAGGGAAAGCAAATGTACTGAAATATTTTCATTGATTAAAGTAGAACACCACCGAAGACAATTAGTGAAATAATATCATGTTAGGTATTTATGTTGACTATTTCATAAATAAAAGTATTTTTGTTCATTTATATATTAATATACTAGCATCTTCCTATGCTTCAGTATTTATTATATTTGCAGAACTCTATCCAACATTAATAAAAATCATATCTAAATTTCCTATTAAATGCTGTTATGAATTTTCATATTTACCATTTATTTTAGTCTTAAAACCTTTCTCTGTACAATATTGAAGAAATGGGATATAATTTTTCAAGTATACAAAGTCATTTGAGATGCATAATTGCAAATAGGAGGTCCAGATACAAAAGTGAACTGAATTTCAGACTATGAAAATTCACACTTTCTGGCCCTGGCTGGTAGCACAGTGGATAAGGTGCCAACCTGTGAACCCAAAGGTCCACAGGTTCGGTTCCCCAGCCAGGGCACGTAACCAGGTTGCAAGCCAGGTCTCCAGCCAGGTCTATAGCTGGAGGCAGGTGAAAGGCAACCATACATTGATGTCTCTCTCCCTCTCCACCTCTCCTCCTTTACCTCTCTCTAAAAATAATAAATAAAATCTTTTTAAAAAATTCACACTTTTATGGTATTTTACTCATTGCAAGTTTTCTACTACATTTGCACATCTTTCTTTTGACTGCAGTTTCCTATGTTTTAAGATGGTGTCCTCACTCTAGCTCCTTAATTTATTCATCTAATATTATTTGCGGCATTATTCTACCTTTGTAGATCAATACATCATAAACACCAACATGTTTAATAATTGAAAGCTATATATTTTAAATATTTATATTCTAATTATAATTTAAATTCTAAAAGTGAAATTTTAAATTCTACCACTACTCTAAATTTTGAGACTTTAATCATAAAAGATTTTTGTGCTTGTTTTGTTTCCATTTTCTTAAGGAATTACAATTCACATTAAACATATGTTTCCAATGTGGTTTTGGTAACCTTGGTTACTAAAATGAAGAAAAAGGACACTTTTAAAAATCATCAGTTGCTTCAGACTGCACCTGCAATATATACATATAGACTAGTTCTGTTTTCCAAAAACAACTTCATAAAGCAACTATAGAAATAAGTCCCATTAACAAATATTGTGCTGAAGAGAAAACCACATTGAGTGTGAACAATAGCATAACTGTAGGCTTGGAAAAGGTCAAGAACACCTCAGCCTCACTTCCAGTTGACAGAATTGGCATACTAAATTCGTTCAGTGTGAATATAATGTGGCATGCCGAAATTTTTCCTTTTTAAAATTGTTAGTGTATTAACCATTTGATATTCGGATCTGCAGTGCTTAAAGTTATAAAACAATATCACTTCTTTTATAACCGTGGAAATAAAATAGAATAAAATCTCTACAGTTGCTGGCAAGCTTGTAACCAGCATCATGCCAAACTGTAAAACTAAGAAGCCAGTAGCAAAAGGAAGTGCCACCCTTGGTTGACACCCTGGCACTTTGAGCCAGTCCGACGGAGGAATCTAGTGGAAGTGCTAAATAGTCCAAACTACTTCCGAGCTCATCACATTGTGAGAAGGGAATAGAGGTAGGGAAAGTGACAGATCCTAACATCTCTCTTCAGTATGCCTTAATTTTTATTCTCTCATATTTGTCCACCATATGTGACTTTTCTGGTTGTCAGTTGTTCAGAATAATATTAATAGTTGTGAGTGAAAGAGACTGACTCATCCATCCTGATTTGAGTTTCAAGTAAATATGAAAATATACTATTTGTTATTATCAATACCTAAAATGCTATTATCATTAACTCATTCACAGAAAGTATTGATAAATTTTTCTGTTTAGACCATGTGTCTTGATAAAATAAAATAAAAATCTCTGGAACTTCACATAATAGGTAAAATGTTCTCAATAGGGAAAAAATAAAATAAAATCACCTACCCATCATACGTTTAGTTAACATCTGTTTCTCAAAAAAGAAAATATTTTTGTTGGACATAAGGATATTTTTCCTTTAAGAAATATAATGTTAGAAATGTGTGCAATGGAGACCTATAGAATAAAGCTGCACATCACAAATAATAACTATAAAAATCATAATTTTAATTTATATTTATGGTTGCTAGCTCATTTTAATTAGAAAGTGATCATTGTGTCCTGAAATAAATTTGAAAAATCACTAAGGTTCCAATTCTGAATTACAAGTAAATGGGTATAAATGAAGTACACTTTGGATGGTGGAAGAGTCTAAAGACATAGTCCATTTGCCTCTGTTGGAAAGTCTGAATGGAATCATAACCTCTTTTAAAAAAAAACAAAAACATTTTATTCATTACTTGTAGAGAGAAGGTCAGGGAAGAAGGAAGAAAGGGAGAGAAACATCAATGTATGGTTACCTTTCACCTGCCTCCAGCTATGTACCTGGCTAGGGACCAGGCTGGGGACCTGGCTTACAATCTGGTTATGTGCCCTGACAGGGAATTGAACCAGCAACTTTTGGGTTTGTAGGCCAGCGTCTATCCACTGAGCCACCAGCCAGGGCTAGAATCCTAATCTCTTAAACAAAGACTTCAACCTGTGGACTGCAAAGCTTGTATCGGGTATATATTTTTGAAGTAAAATATACATGTTTTTGACAGGTGCAGAACAATTTTCTGTTGTTAGGAAGACATCTCTTTCATATTTGCTTATCACAGAAAAACATTACCCAAAATTCAAAATATTTTTGAATGTTGGTTTTAGCTTAAACATTTAGGTTGGTTGAAAAGTCCTAAGTTTTTTCTATGCTAGTTTTTCCAATACCAACTTCCATTTCTCTTTCTCCAACACACAGCTTCCTCCATCCTACTTTTAGGGTAAGTGCTATTTCTTCAGAACCCATATTTTACAGGCAGAAATGAGAGAACCAGGTGCTTCTGTTCCTACTAGTAACTATAGTCTTCTTGCTCCTCTCCTGTCTGTTTGGGTGTTTAATTTCTAGTCATATCATTCTAATAAATACTTGAGACATTTTGACATGAAGACATTTTATGTGGATATTAAAAAATCTGAAGAAAGGCAAAATCTAATAAAATAACCTTTTCTATATGTGCTATAAAACCGTGTTAAAGAGGCAGCGTGATAGTTTAGCCCAAACTGACTAATTGAGTGTATCTGTCACATAGTTACAGATATGGAACCGTTCCCCATTGATGAGCATGTGTCTGGTGTTATAGTTTTCAAACTGTGCTAAGGTGCCAGGGTGTTGTAGCTAATTTGCTACATATTTTTAAATGTTAAGGAAAATACAAAGGGACTACAAAAATTACCCTAGTTGTTTGGACTTTACTACTTAATAAATTGGAGTGATTGGATATTTCTTTTGTCCTAGGGGTGCCATGTAAAATTGTTGAAGCAATTCAGGTGGTGCCAAGAAAGTTTAGGAAATTTTGGCCTCATCTTGGTCTATATGATGTTTGTTATATATTCCAGTGTTGTGTTTGCTTGATTTAATTAACCTGGTCTCAAAAAAGGCAACTACAAATTACTTAGAATCAGATAATCATGAACTTGAAATCAAGTTTTGGGTCCCCTTCTGCTAGTTTGATTGTTCTTATACAAGTTACTGAGCGTAAGCTCCCTCATTGACATTAATAAAACCCATTTTATTAAATTGTTAGAGGTTAAATAGGATTCTGTATGAAACAGTGCCTACCATTGTTTCTCTTGTTATTATTTATAAAGGATAAATACAGCATATAATGCCAAGAGAACACAGATCCTGTTTCAGAAAAATATATAGAAAGAAAGAAAGAAAGAAAGAAGAAGAAGAAGATCCTATTCTAAAACCCCACCCAGCACTTAACTACATTTTATATCCTGTCTAGGATCAAGTTCATTCCGGCCACGCCTGAATGAAGCTTCCTCTGACTAGGAAAGCATAATTGTTTAGAGAAAAGCATTATAGTGCTGATGGAAAAAAATTATCTCCTATAGATAGAACCTTAACCTTAATTATTTTCATTGTAATCACTGAGTTTTAAACTTTTTCTGTGTTCATTTTCCACTTGTCCATCAGAGTTCTGCTTGGAAATGATCATGTGGTTTAAAAGTGTATTTAGTCATTGGATTGGCAGTATGGAACTAGAAATGTATTCCTATACTCATTCGGCATTTTAATGCATTAATTTTTCAGAAATGTGCTAAATAAAATAGCCATATAGAGTTACCAATTGAAATATTAAATTGCCTTATGAGATTAGCTTAAATAAATAGAAGTCGATGAGCCAAGCTTAATAAACTGAAAATATGTTGTATTTACTCTTCATCAGTTTCTGAACAGTATTTCCGTTTCCAATAAAAGAGGAAACTCTCAGTTAATTAGTTCCTCATACACCACAATAAAATTAATGTTTAGGAGTTAAATACCATAAACTTCCTCAGGCATATTTGCTGATGTGTTCCTGTTTTTGGTTAATGTCACATGTTTTATTGTTTAATGGGGTATCATGTGGTTTCCATTATATCTCTCATGTGCAAAGGGTCCTTGTGTCTGGCATTTGAGGAGACTGCATGCTGATTTCTGATTTAACTGTGTCAGTGGACATTCAGGTCATCTATGGTTAGTGATAAAACAATTACCAAATTACGAACTAAAAACTGTCAACATGGTATGCCTTTATCACACTGACAAAATAGGAAATGTGTTACCAGGATCACATACTGTATAAGCAGAGAGAGGAAGTTATAGTCATATCCCAGACTTCTGTGTTTGTTTGTGTAAGAATCACCCTGACCAGCTTTTCCCTTTATCCCTTCTCCCCTCTCAAATTGCTTATAAACCGAAGACTTTGGGCAAACCTGACTTTGTTGTAAATAATTCATTTTTTAATTTTTTCCTTTTTATTTTTAATTTCTTTACTTTATTCTAGTTACAGTTTACATTCAGTATTATTTTGTATCAATTTCAGGGGTATAGCAGTATTCCCCCCCAATATTTCCAGTACCCCCATGGCACCCTAGATTGTTATTAGAATATAATTGACTATATTTTCTATGCTGTACTTTACATTCCATGACTCTTTTGTAATTACCAAAATGTACTTCTTAATCCCTTCACCTTTTTAACTCAGGCCCCCAACCCTCCACCCCTCTGGCAACCATCAACCTGTCCTCTGTACAAATATTTATATTTTTAAAGAGTTGCTTTGGTATCTGAATAGCCAATCATTTAACTTTCCACCTGAAGGAAGTTTGATTGATGGCTTAAGAATATGAAATGATTAAAAATAAGAAAAGAACTGAGTGCAATATTGTGTATAACATTCCAGAATTATATGGTAAATGCCACTCTTCTGTTCTCATAAATCAATAAAATATGTTTTTTTGCTAATATAGTTTAAAGTTTCATCACTGAGTAAAAGGAGATAGATGTGTATTTCTGTATTGTGACAAAGTATCAAAACATGGTATAAAAATAATAGCTTACATTCTGCATTATTGTTCATAAAACAGATGCCTAATTTTAAGCACATAACCCTGTGAGGTGATAACTCATCTATGTTAGTAACCATTGATTGATGTAGTCCTCCCTTATCCCTGCCCCCACAACACACACACTGCCACCACTAAAACACCACACACAGACAAACAAAAAGTAAAGGCCCTTTCTTTGATGAATTCCTCAAATTTTATTAGACTATAACTGTATTAATATTTAATCTATATTATTTGATGTTTAACAGTAAGAACATAAGAATGCCATTCACTTTAAATATTAGCCCCTTTAGCTCAGTATTTTCCTGTTGGCATGATTCTTGTTCTTGATAATGCAATAATGTCAAATGAAAAATGTGCGTAGTCAGCAGGCCTGGAAATGTGGTGTTACCTTGTGAATTTGCCCTAGTCCAGCCTAACCCTCAGAATTCTAAGTCACAATTCTGTTGCCTGAGAAAACATCTCAGTAGTAGACTCACACTAAGGTTATCAAACTGAAATGTAAGCCCTGAAGAGCAATATATGATTATATGTGAATAAATGTAACTATTAATGATAACTGGACAACTTTGCTCTCCAATAAATGTGCTAGTTCATGGTAGAAAGCTCCATTAGAAGGCACACTTCAGAGTTACAAGGTTGATAGGAAAAGGAGGGAAGCAGAGAAAATGAGTGTGTTGGCCAAAAAGTTTGTCTTTTTTTCTAAGATGGCTCTCGTAGTGCTTAGTTGTCTTGAACTTCATTCAAAACAATTTTATTAGATTGCATTGTGACAGCTGTCATACAATCGTGCCTTAAGAAAAAGCTTATCAAAATTGGTGCATCTTTGTGTAGTCATTTTAATGTTGAAGATGGAAGAAAATAAGCAACATTTTTGGCATATTATGCTTTATTATTTCAAGAAAAGTAAAAATGCAACTGAAATGCAAAAAAAGAAAAGAGATTTGCACAGTGTATGGAGAAGGTGCTAGGATAATATTCCCTGGTTGGGTAGACCAGTTGAAGTTGATAGTGGTCAAATCAATACATTGAAGACAACCAATGTTATACCATGTAGGAGATAGATGACATACTCAAAATATCCAAATCATTAAAGGCATTGGTAAAAATGAAAAATGTACCTTTTTTCTGAAAAATTGACTTTTTTGGCCAAACCAATACTTAACAAAATAGGCTTAGATAGCATTTTGCTTCTAACTCTGCAATAGATATGTACTGTCCACAAGGACTGAATAAGTCATGCTCTTGGAATATCATGTGGAATCAGATAACTCTGTTAACTTTACCTATTGGGAAAGGCCAAAATAATACTAGCTTAAACATGGGAAAATCATATTTTTTCACTCACATGATGGTTCAAGTATTCGTTGTTCGTTTGGTAGGTAGCTCCTGATATCAGATCCCAGGAGTCTCCTCTTTTTATTTACTGCCTTGCACAAATTACAGCTTCCATTTCACTGTCTTAGATATCTTGTCCAGCTACCCCATCCACCTTCCAGTCAGTGGCAATGCAGAAGTAGGGAGAATTATACATAATTGCTTTTGGCTCTGTTTTCAAGGAATACATTTAAACTTTCTTAAATCTATTTACTATAGTCAGCTCATAATGACCCTTCACATGTTTTTCTAATCAATTAAAGATGGCATTTGCTGACTGAACAAACTTCAAATAATGCAGAAATATAGGAAAAGAAACTAAAGTTATCTGCCTATGCTTATATACTCTTATCATGCCACTCCCCATAGATAACTACTGTTAACAATTTGATACATACTAGGTATAGATATAAATATGTATATATTTATATGTAAGTATATATAGACATCTTTTTATATTTAGAAGATATGTAATATGTAGGGTGTTAGCATCTCTGCATATTTTGTATCTATGATACCTATATATTATATACAATGACGTTATAATATATAATGTGTGTGAGGATAAAAAGAGTATTTTCTACTTATAAATAAAAATATATATATTATGGCTATCTTTCATCTTTTATACTTTTAGACCTAAATCATACTGCATCATAGTTTGTTAAGCTGGATGTTCTATATTTTGTGTTTCCCACTAATGTATCCTTAGGTTTGTCTATGATATTGAGGGTTTTAAACAATATTATAATACACATTTTGTGGGTGTACATATTTGCCCCAAATAAAATTTTCATGTAACCAATTCCATCCCCAGTATATGAGATTTTAATTTTATTCATTTGTTCCTTTTGAACGTTTTTCATCTAGAGATTACCTCGAAGTTCTAATGCTGAGATGGGTAATGCAGGCTTTAAAATTTTCAAAAATGACTCCTTAAGCTATGAATAAGCACTAGTGAGATAAAATTGAAACTATTGTCTGGATTTAATCAATCCTTTCAGAAAAAAAGATTAAGCAAGGTAGTAGAAGACTTTGGTAGTCACAACCCCATCTCATTTTATGTTCTTGGGCTAGTCATTTTTCTCTTTGTGTCTTTGCTTTTTAATCTTTAAGATAGCTACAGACATTAGTAATGTCTGCCCAGCTCACTTCACAGGAGATTATAAATTTAGATAGGATGAGTGTTTCCATTTCTAAAGATGTTAAATTGTTGTATGAGTATAATGTATCACTATTATTTATGAAATGTATAAACCCATTTTGAAAATTGAGAATGGGACATAATGAAAAGGATTGAAGGAGTTTATTCTAGGCCACTATGTTTCTGACCATTTAAGACATTTTAATTATTTGTTTTTCATTTAGTGGGAGGAGGGAAGTTCCATAACGCTTGTTAATTTCTTTGTTTTTCTTTTTCTAAGATTGTATTTATTATTTCCAAAGAGGGAAAGGAAGAGAGGCAGAGAGGGAGAGACATCAATGTATGATTGCTTTTCACCTGCCTCCAGCTACGGACCTGGCTGGAGACCTGGCTGGAGATCTGGCTTGCAACCTGATTATGTGCCCTGGCTGGGAATCAAACCAGCAATCTCTGGGTTCGCAGGCTGGCACCTTATCCACTGCGCCACCAGGCAGGGCCCACTTGTTAATTTCTGGAAGTCCAAAATTCACCATTGTCTTAGAAAGCTCCAAATATCCCATGGACTTACTTTTACATGTTTCAGGAAGCTTCCCCATGTCAAACTGATGATCACAGACTCTGGCTACAGTCCAGGAGGAAGGATGTGTATCAAAAAGCCATGGTAGAAAAGTGGAAAGGTTATAAATGTAAAAAAAATGTCAAAAAAGTGTCAAATAATGAAATGCTTGCTAAACCTTACTACTAAAAGTGGAAAATAAAAGAGAAATAGCATTTGATTTGATGTTAAATGGCTCATACAAATGACCCTCTTCCAAATCCTTACTTCCTAATACCTGAATCATTTTCATTTGCTTTTCTCCACATCACTTATTTCTTCAGAAGACACAGGGGCAAAATTAGGCATAGTGTTCTAATATAGATCTGGATAGAGAAGCAGTTCCTTAATTAATGTTTCTCTTGGAGCAGCTTAGAATGAATTATTATTCAATAGCTTAAATGATGCCTTACTAGTAATGCTGGAATACAGAAGGAAAGGAGACTTTTTGATTCATGGTCACCTTTTCAGGGATATTCCAATTTCTTTGATAATTAATCCATGAATTTTCATTGGTATTAGAATTCATTCATTTTATAGGAAAAGAGGTGAGGAAAGAATGCTATTATGTTTTACATGTAGAAACATCTTCCCATTTGGAGAGCTGTTTCTTAAAGAGTTTATAATCTCTTACCAAACTTGCCAACTATTAAATTAAGTAGGATAAGGTTTTTATTTGCTATGCTACAGTAAAAAATATAAACATAATTTTATTTTTAAAATATTTTACTGAAAAATGTGAGCCTGTAGCAAATCAGTTAAGAACTAACAATTACCTTAAAATATCACCTTTTAAAATAGCTGTATAGGCAAATAAAATATGATTTATAAAGTTTACTTTCTCAAGTAAAATTCATGTGAAATATTTATATTGATTACTTATTTGAGTTTACTAAAAATATTGGCATTTATCATACATATTTTAAATAGTAAAGTCATATTATATTGTTCTAGCAATCTATAAAGATATTATAGGTTTGCTGCACTTGGAAAACCCCTTCATCTTTACTTCTTTATAGCATATCAATCATTCTGAACTTCTTAACTTGGATTCCACTGATGATTTAGGAGAATTATTGATTTAACTACCTAAAATGAAGAAAAAACATAGCTGAGCTTATTGCTACAAGAAAGCAAAGTTCTATTTGCTTGAATTTCAGAGTCTAAAGTGATCTGAAACAATTACTATGATAAAGGATTTTGTTTTTACATTTGTTTATACATAAAACATCTGTTAGTCTAGTCAACACCTGGCCATACTCAGGTGCTTTAATGCCATTATGATAGTGGGTTTTTGTTCATGAACACATATCATTTTAAGATTTAGGAAATTCATAGTATTTATTTGTTAATAGCCAACAAGATAGAAATTATTTTAAATCAAATATTATAATAGAAATAAGTGATAAAACATAATAAAAGAAGTATTCATTGTATAAACATATTTTACAGAAAATACTTAAAGTACCTCCTTTAGGTTCTTATTTCCTCATATCCCAAAAACTCTAGGGCTTTCTCTTCCCTTTCATTTCCTATCCTACCTTTTTGTCATTGGTAGCTGACCTAAAACTCCAATAAGTTTTAAATAAATTCTGTCCCTAAGAAGTAGGGAGTTGTTAGCAATTTCAGTTGCTGCACAACTGTGTCCATCATAATTTTGCAAGTTGTATTAGTAAAAGTATAGATCCAGAACAGTTTTTGGATTGAGACTAAAATGTTGGAAAACTGATTTCTAGCAATTTAGATGAGAAAAAAGGAATGTAAATAAATCATTTCTTACTGAGCACTGAAGAAAGTGTTTAGAAGGGTTATAGAATCTAAATATTGGGTGTTTTTTTTCCACATCAGAGGTAATTGTGCATATCTTTAGAGACATGATATGTATAAATTTTTACATTGATATTTGAAGTCCTCAGTGGACTCTAATTCTGCTACTTTATGAAAAAGGTACAGCTCAGGCTAGTTCATTAAGACATTTTGCTCATTCATTTTTCTTTAAAAATTTTTTTTTTGTTCAATTACAGTTGTCCCAATTTTTCCCTGGTTGCTGTCCCCTACCCACCCACCCCCATTCCACCCCACCACCCTGCTCCCACAGTCAATTGCCATGTTATTGTCTTGTGTCCCTGGGTCCTGTATACTTGTTCCTCGACTAGACCTTTCCCTTTCTTTCCCGTATTATCTCCCTTCCTACTCTCCTCTGGTTGCTGTCAGACTGTTCCATATTTCCACCCTTACCTTTAAGGTCGCCCATTCATTTACTCGACACATATTTATTGAGTATCTGTGTACACCAGTCATTGCAGCTCTTAGACTCCTCTTATCTTTTCTACTTATTATTTTTTATTTCAGACCAGACTCTTCTCTGATTCTCTTTAATGATTTCAGCTGAAATGAATTGTTTTCCTTTGATTGTTACTGCATTTTTTATTCATTTGATTCTAATCACATGGCTTTATTCGTCTTTCTATATTTGTATGTCTTATTTGTATAACTGGAAGTATCATGAAGGCAAGGACTATAGTTTTTATTTCTTTGTGTCCTCCACATAGTGTTTGATACACATTTGGTGAATGACCATTAAATGAATATATTTACATCTATATATATCTTGAATACATATTTTTAAACTGGAAGTATATTTTTTGCATAATGCTCTAAAAATAGTGTATAATAAATTCTTATTAAATTAGTAACAACTATATTACTTACTGTGAAGGCCTGGAAATATTTTTATTTTTAATTTGTAGAATGAGAATAATAGTATCTACCTTACTGAGTTGTGAAGATTAGATGAGATTTTTATGTACACATATGTAAATATCTACATATCTATATGGATATATATATGTATATTGATACATACATAATAAGTAAAATGAACAGAAAGTTGAAAGTTAACAAATATTAATTACTCACATTATGAATCAGTGGGATAATAAATAATTCAGCCCTGGCTGGTGGTACAGTGGATAAGGAGTTGGCCTGTGAACCCAAAGGTCACTGGTTCGATTCCCAGCCAGGACACATAACCAGGTTGCAAGCCAGGTTTCCAGCCAGGTCCGTAGCTGGAGGCAGGTGAATGGCAACCATCATTGATGTATCTCTCCCTCTCTGCCTCTCTCCCTTCCCCCTCTTTCTGGAAATAATTAATAAAATCTTTTTAAAAAAATAAATAATTCAAAAATGAACTTGAACAATTTAATACCTCTTTGCATAAATAAGCATGAACTATGTTTTATTTTCCTGTTTTCTCCTCCTGAATTTCCTATTTTCCTTCATCAAACTGATCATCAAGTCTGTTTCCCAAATCTGTTACCTTCTCCCTTTCCCTTATAATTTTAGGCCATTATCATTTCCCACTAGAGTTACTGAAATAGTTTTTAACATATTTATCTGTCTCGTCTCTCTCTCTTCCACTTGATTCTACCCCTAGTCACAAAATCGATCTACCTAAAACAGAAATAAGACCATGCCGCTTTCCTGCTTAGTCTTTCAATGACATAACATTGCCTTCCAAATAAAATACAACACGCTACAAGATATGTGTCCTACCCACTTTCATCGGCACAGATTACCTTTTCCTATCAGTAGCAGAGGGCTCCTTCCTACTAGAAAGCCCTCTAATTCATCTATTGGCCCAGGAGATGAAAGAAGCTAACTTCCTTCAAAAGTTCCATCCATGGTGTCTTTTTAAACTTTCTTTTGTTTTAGATGATGACAGACACCTGAAATTGGAGTGGTAAGAGCAGAGTGTTTGCATACCAATCTGAGGTGATTGACAAAGAGCCATCCTAGTTGCCCTAAAGAGGCTTACTTAATGTGTGATTCTGTAGCAATTAGAAGGCTGGAAAGTAGATAGCAAACTGGTCCTGGAAGCTAAGTTGTTGTTGATGTAGCCATTTTTAATGGACACTTTAACAAATTACCCTTACTGACACTCTTTTATATGTTAAGTTCCTTTTTTGAGGTGTCACAAACACCTTCTGTATTCTTCTGTTTTGCTCCATGTATCTTTGGATTGGTTTGCAAGTTTATCCCCCTCACTCAATTCAAAATTAATCTAGGGCAGGGATTTTGCACATGTACATGTATAGGTTTAATTTTCATACTTCCCAACATCTAGAGAAGTTAATCTGGTATTTGTTGAGAAAGCAAAACAAAACAAAACAAACAAAATATCTATAGAAGGTTAATAAGGGAAGGAGTCTGTTTATTTCAATTAAAACAATTCCAGAAACTTTATGTTAGTGGATAAAAGGGTGTTTGTGTGTCTTTGACCCAAGGTAAGAACATAATTGCTTTTTACAATTTTCCTCAGCCTAAATAAATGTTAGAAAATGTTTTTCTTACTCTATGCTTTATAGCATAGAAGCGAATCCTTCATAGTGTTGCTGGAAATAATTATTATCTAAATGTTTACTAATTTAATACTACTAATGCAATTAATATAATTTCTGAGGGGCTGAGTTATTTAATATTAGCTATATCATTTGTATCAAAAAATATCTATTGTAAACTAGCTAGTATTTTGAAAACAATTGACCAACATGCCTTAGCCTATTTTTCAGCTCTTTGAAAAACTTTAGTTTTGAGCTAGAATTTTCCATACTTGGCTTTGAAATAAGAAGCAAATTAATTTTGGAAAGGCTTAGGGAAAAACTGTTCAAATGGTTAAAACCTAGGAAAGAGTAAAAGAAATTACTTTTAACTAGTTGAAAGTCAATTTGAATAACTTACACATGGTTGAACTTTAAAAGTCAGAATTTTCCATTATCTAATTTTTACAAAATAAGTACTTCATGCAGTATTTACAAAATAAACCTGTTGTAATTTTTTTAGTAAAGTTAATTGAGGGATGCCACAAATAGATGGCATTATTTACTTCAATAAAAGATTTCTAAATTTTTCTTTTGCCATTAAAAACTACTCTTGACCTTGTTTCTAAAGTTTTATAGATTCTTGCTGCCCACTTTAGAACACCAACACATGCATGTAATATATTTTGAAATTTTAGGAAGACTTAAGTATACATGTTGACCATTTTCACAGTTGTTGTATTTGTGTTTACTTAGTAACTTGGAACAAATTTCTATCAAACTGAATTTTCTAGGACTGAAAAAGTGGATGTAAGGTAGACATGCTTCAAGTTATGTATGTTTGTATGTATGTTGAAGACAGTTGCTATACGTGGTGCCTTAGACACAGACATTCAGAAATTAGATATCTTGCCTATGATTATGTACTTATATTTTGGCAACTATATATAATTACAGATATAATATAGTTACAGTAGTCGTTTTAGTTTCCACTGCCAGTCTTTTGTTTTTTCCAGTTTACTTAAACATCAAATATTGGGTTAGCCAAAAAGTTTATTTAGTTCTGTCTGTATAATAAAAGACACATTTTCTATTTTCACCAATAATTTTATTGATTTGGATATTTTATTGATTTGGATATTGATTTGAGCTATCTCTCACTATTTATTGGCTTCTAGTGGGTAAAGGCCAGAGGTGCTGCTAACCTTCTTCCAATGCATAAAAAGGGTCCACAGTTAAGAATTATGTGGCCAAAACATTTTTTAGTACCAAGAAACTTCACAAACTACTTTTGACATGTTCAACCAGTCACAGCAACCTCTCCATACACTGTGCAAATCTTGTTTTATTTTTTGAGTTTCAGTTGCATTTTCACCTTTCTTGAAATAATAAAGCATAATACACCGAAAATGTTGCACATCTTCTTCCATCTTCAGTATTAAAATGGCTGCACAGAAATCCACCATTTTTTATGTTATTTTTTAATGCATGTTGACATGTCAGCTGTTACATGCAATCTAACAAAAGTGTTTGAAATGAAAGACAACTTAAGCACTCCTAGAGCCATCCTACAGAAAAAAAATAAAGGAACTTTTTGGTCAACCCAATACATTGATATGTAGCATTTTGTATTAGTTTTTAGGGCCACCATAACAAAGTACCACCAAGGCGTGTAGGCTTAAACCACCAAATTTCCTTGCTCACAGTCTTGAAGCCTGGAACTCTGAGATCAAGGTGTCAACAAGGAAGATTTCATTCTGAGTCCCCTTCTCTCGTCTTATTGATGGCTGGTTTTCTCTGTCTTCACATGGTTGTCCCTCTATCTGTATTGTTTGCATCCTGATCTCTTATTCTTATAAAGAAAGTGATCATATTGGATTAGAACCCACACTTGGGACCTAATTTTACCTTAAGTATGTCTTAAAGACTAGTAAAGACTCTATCTCCAAATATAGCCACATTCTGAGATACTGAGGGTTAGAACTCAAACATACAAATTTTGACAGATATACAATTCAGCCCAATATTGAATTTCACATATTGTACATATATATATTTACATATATTTATATATGTGTACAGATATATGTACAATATATATAAATATATATATTTACATGTGTACAATATATATATTTATTTATTTAGCTTATATGTATATATGTTTCACATATATACATAAATTTATGCACACACACAATATGACATAGATGTAAACACACACACGCACACACACACATGTTGGCTATGAACAAAGCAGGGGTTAAGACCACTAACCTCTATGCTATTGAAAAGTTGCATGTAACTTTTGACTTCCCTAAAACTTAATTTACCGTGGTATCCACAAAGGATGGGTTTCAGGTCCTGTCATGGATACCAAAATCTGTGCATGCTCAAATTTACTATATAAAATGGTGTAGAATAACTATAGAGTAAACTCTGCATCTGCTGACTCCCAGCCATGGGTGAAAAACAGTAAGGCATTTACAGAAAAAATCCACAGTTATAAGTGGACATGTGTAGTTCAAACCTGTGTTGTTCAAGTTTCAAGAGCAAGATACATATTTGGAGATATATATTCATTGTATTCATTTACATTAATGGGATTAAAAATGAAAAATGTTAAGATTCTAATATATGCATTTTAGTGTTATGGGATAGTCTAGATTTTAACTAAAATGAGCTCCAAATGTACGAATGTATAATACTCAAATTTGTTGTTAACAACTGGATGCTAGCAATTTGCAAGTGCTCAACGCACCACTGCAGGTGTTTGCTATCAATCCAAATTCATAAGTAAGTTTTGTCCCTGGGCTCCAGTATCATGTCTAAGACCTCCTACTAACTAACTTCTTTAATGGCACTTGTTAAAACTTCATTTCATATTCATTACCTTTCGTACCCAAATATCCTCAAGTCTAAAGTATGACAGGTTTTCCAACTTTTTGCTTTCAGTCTCATTTCCATCTATATTCTCACCTATCAATTCATCTTTTTTTTTTTTCTCCATTCCTTTAGCATGCCATAGTGCTAAAACTTCTGTTTTAGGCATTTCACTCTGCCTAAAACACCTCTCCTCCCCTCCCCCTGCAAATTTTTAATAGCCAAGCTCACTCTCATTTTACCTTTGTTCTCTGAAGGGAACAGGTTTCCCTTCAGTCCTGTATACTCACTGATCGGCTTACTACTCAAGTGAACACTTAAAATGTGTTATAGAGACTAAGTTTTATTTTGTTTCTTTTTGTTGGTTTTGTCTTCCACAGCTCCAAGCAAATTTTTGTTCACATGGTAGATGTTTTAAGTGCTTATTAATTGATTAATTCCCAACAGGGAACATAAATTAGATAAAAAGAATTATCATTGTGAAGGACACCAAAGCTTCTATACTTTTGCCATAGTTAATTTTATTATATTCATTAAATGAAGACTATAAATGAATTACATAGTTTTAAGTATTTAAATTGTCAATTCTAATAGTGATAGTACAATATGTGTTATTTTCAGTTTGCATAAGTACAAATTCATCATTTAAACATTTAAAGTAATTCCCTTTACTTGATGAAATATGTGTTTTCTAGATTAAATATTAAAATGCCAAATAATAAGTAAATTCTTACCATGTCATGTCAACTGTGCCCCCTCATTATTGTTTTTTTTTTTTCCCCCTTTTACTGGATCTTTCTCACTGGTATACAAGCATGCTATGATTTTAGCCAGCACATACCTTTTAAGTGGTTTCCTTGAGCACACATACATCCTCCACTAGCAACTGCTAAGCACTGCAGTGCAACTGTTTATTTCAGCACTTCTCAAATGAACATACGTCATGTGGGGGTCTTGTTAAAATTTAAATTCTGATTTAAATTTTGGGTGTACTTGCTGCTTTGACAAGTTATCTTAAAACCTAGTGACTTAAAACAACACACGTTTATTTGGACACGGTCCTGCTGGGTGGGGGGCCCTGGCTCAGGATCTTTCCTTGCCTGCGCACAAAGGTGTGGGCCTGGACAGTGGTCGTCTTTAGCTCACTTGGAGAGCAGTTTTCTTCCAAGTGCCTCCCTTTGGCTGTTGTCCTCTGTCTTTGCTTGCTGTTGGCCAACAACGTGAGGCCTTTGCTATGTGAGTCTCTCTGTAGAGCACCTCACAGCATAGTTGCTTGTTCCACAGCAGAGAGAAAGTAGAGAGGGAGGAAGGTAGGCAAAAAGGAGCTAGGTACTTTGTGTAACCTAATCTCCAAAGTAGCATCTTACTCCTTTTGTCTTCTGTTCAAGAGGAGGGAGTTCCACAAAAGAGGCATGGCCGGGAAGTAGGAGTCCTTGGGTGGCTGCCACAGTGGATTCAAGGCAGGGTCTGAAATTCTACATTTCCCAAAAAGTCCTTGATGCTGCTCTTCAATGGCTTTCTTTCAGGAAACAAGGATCTACACATTCTGCCTCCAGTTTCTTCATTTCAGTCAGTCTCTATTGATCATACCAACTCCACTGTGTTTTCGCAATGCCCACTACTCTAATACTGCCCTTTTTGAAGTTACCAATGGCTTCCACATTACTTCTGGAAATCCTTCTTGACTTGGCTTCTGGAACACCAATTTTACATTTCTCTTCTTTTTTTTTTTTTTTTTTTTGCAAGCTACCTACCCCTGGCTATAATTGTAGTGTATCTCCTAATTTAATCAATCCTTGGACCTCTGTTGTTTTGTGTATTTTGTTTGTTTGTTTTTTTGGGTTTTTAAAAAGATTTTATTGGTTTTAGAGAAAGGGGAAGGGAGAGAGGCTGAGAGGGAGAGAGACATCAATGTATGGTTGCCTTTCACATGCCTCCAGCTACAGACATGGCTGGAGACCTGGCTTGCAGCCTCATTATGTGCCTGGCTGGGAAATCAAACCAGCTACCCTTGGGTTTGCAGGCCAGTGACTTATCCACCGTGCCACCAGGCATGGCTGTGTATTTTTTTTTTTTTTTTAAACTCCAAAATGGTCTCATGAAGGCTTATAGCTTTAAATTCAATATACGCTGATCACTCTCAAATGGAAGTCTCCCATGTGGATTTCTCCCCTAAAACCCTGACATTTTAAAAAATATTTTATTTAAGAGGAGAGCAAAAAGGGGATGGATATAATACAACAACAATAAAATTAAAAAAGAAAAAAATATTTTATTATTTTTAGAGATTAAGGAAGGGAGAGAGGCTGAGAGGGAGAGAGACATCAATGTATGGTTGCCTTTCACCTGCCTCCAGCTACGGACCTGGCTGGAGACCTGGCTTGCAGCCTGGTTATGTTGCCCTGGCTGGGAATCGAACCAGCGGACCTTTGGGTTCACAAGCTGGTGCCTTATCCACTGTGCCACCAGCCAGGGCCAAATCCTGACATATTTGATGTTTATCAAGTGCCTCAATGAACACCTCTACTTGGATATCTAATAGAAATGTCAAGTTTAAATATTCCTCTCCCCGCTTGCCTCTCTCCCTAACCAGCCAAACCGGCACTCCTGCTCCTCAGCCATACCTGAAAACCCAACAAACAATACTACCACTTTACAATGACCTGTTCAAGGCAAAACCCTGTCAAGTCACCCTTGAGTCTTGCCTTTCTCTCATTATAAACAGTCGTTAAGTTTTGTCAGTTCTGCCTCTTACATATCACTTGAATTTTCCCACCCTCTATTGCAACATCATCACCCTGGTCCAGACCCTTACTACATATTATACAGAGTTCTGCAGCTTCCTACCGCCAGCCCGAAAGATTTTACTCAGCCATTCTTTTTTTCCATGCTCATGATGTCTCCTCTTCTGTGGGATAAAGTTTAGAGTCTTCAAAATTGTTTATAAAGCCATACGTAGTCTGGCCCCTGATTCTCTCTTCATCCCATTTATATCTCCACTTCCCTGAACTTGAGCAGTTCAGTGGCTGGGCTACCACAAAACCCTCGCATTTGAATTCAAGTCATGAAAATGGTTTCCCTTCTTGGTTTGCTCTTGATTCCCTTCTTTGCCTGGCTAGCTTTCACCTACTTCAAGTTTTAGCTTAAATGTGACTTCTTCCCAGAGGTCTTTGACCTTTTAGCCTGGGTTCAGAGCACCCACAATGCAGTGTTATATACTTAGGAAGTGTTATATACTTCCTTAACAGTCATTATATTTTACACTTGTCTTTACCTTTTTCTTTTGAATTATCTTTATCATTTTCTTCCGTTAGGCACTAAGATTTGGGAAAACCAGCTCAGCAGAAGTAGATTCAGATATTGGTATTTTGAAACCTGAAACATATCATTTGGGGAGCCTCTTTAAGAATAAAAATGTGGAAAATATATGCACACGTACTTAACTGAAATTTGAAAATTCTCTTATAAGAAGAAATTCCAACAAAGTAAAATTAAGGAAGCCAAAAAATATCAAAACATGTTATAGGAACACTCGAGGGGCCTTCCCCAGAACCCCAAGGATTAAGCTTAATTTAATTCCTAATAAATGCATCTGTGCATGTTAGTCTGCTTTAAAGTGATAGAGCTGGTATCAAGATCAGTACTTAACAGAGCAAGTACTCAACAAATATTTGAATGAATTTATTAACTGAGTTATTGTCAGTCATATTTTAACACATTTTTCACAAATTAAATTTTAAAGCTTGTTTTATATACTATATAATTGTTTTTATAGTTATTACTTTTAATTATTTGCTATGATCATTTTTCAAGTACCAATAATGTACATATCTGGGCCCTGTTCAGAAAGTCTGTTGCATCTCTTTATTAAGTGGAAAAGAATCTTATTTTTGCATCAAAAATATACATTGTACTATTCCTTATGTGTGTATATGCATATATGTGTGTGCCTATATGTATATTTATAGATCATATATATCAAAACTTTAAGATTAATTCTAAGTTGCTAAGATTTAAGTTTTAGGTATCTCCACAAATAGAAATCCTTTGGGAAGAAACTGTGTATTTTCTATTTTCTTTATATTTTTATAACACTTGTTTCTGAAATAATAAAGGTACCAATAATTTATGTAACTTAAAAAGTACATTAAATGTTTTCTTTATTATGAATTTGTCCACAAGACATTATTTAAGTGGTTACTTGAATCATAGCATTTAAAAGGCAAGCTAGTGGCTTAAATCTTTAGAGGTTATTTTGTTAAAATAGCATTAAGTTTGTTACGTTCCTATTATAATAACATTTTAAATTTGCTGAGGAGTTGGTGTGCTCATATCAAGATTGTCAGGTGTGTGTATGTGTGTGTGTGTTATTGAGTGCAGCCCTCTGATCAATGTGCACTTTTTCCTCCCATTTTTCTAAATACTTCATGAAAAAAGGATGAGGTTTCCGCCTTAATTGCTTGTGCCTTTTATTCACATTCCTCTCTCAGCCAGAATTGTGAAAAGAGTGTTAGTAAAAGGCTGCACAATAGAGCTTTTCATTAGTCCTCAGCAAGGCACACAAAAGAAGGCTTTTGGAAAGAGTGAATGCATGAGTTTAATTTGCAGGTGGAGAGTAGATAAAAGGTGCTGACGCCTCTATTATTCTCTTACTTAGGTGACCCTTACCCCGTTCAGCTGATCCCGACTACCATGGCAGCTGCTGCTGCAGCAACACCAGGCTTAGGCCCACTCCAACTGCAGGTAAGTCAGGAAACAATACCCAGGAGCCAAAGGTTAAGTAAATACTGAAAACAGCTATTATCTTGGTAAAGCAAAACAGAACCCACGAGTGATAGTTGTCTCACTTGTTTTTGTTTTTGAATTTATTCCTGCTGATCCGCAACCAAAAGTTGAGATGTTGATTCTTTTAATTTTTAGCCCTGTTTTCTGCACTAAAGATAGCTTATTGTGCTTTTTTTTTTTAATTGCCTGGTATGATTTTACAAAACGAGCTGTAGTTTTGCTTTGATTACCATGTACCATAATTTTGTCACAGAATGGTCCTCATTAAGACTCATAGAACAAAAAAGCCTACAAAAGGTATTCAAACAGGTACTTACGGATCGAGGCAACTTAACCAAATTACATTTGAAATTGTTCATGATGCCCAGTACTGTTACTGAAGAACTCTGCAGGTCTCTTTATTTCCCTGCTAATGCCAGCTCAATTGGGCAAGCAAGGGGAAGTAGACCAAATAAGCAGGTGCCTAAATGCAGGATATCCCTGTTAAGACCATTTTATCCCTACAGAATACATAGTCTTATATATCTAAGAATGTCAGTGATAACTTTACTAGACAACGAAGTGGCTTTTGGAAACTTTATCTTCGGAGTTGAAAAGAATATCAATAAAATTATCTTAAAGGCATATTCATGAACAATTTTAACTGTTTAATCTTTGAATCAGCAGCCTATAAAATCTTCCCAAGTTTCTATTATTATGAACTTTATAATTACACCACTAATAGGAATAACAGATCATCTAGTTGCATGATTAATCTCCCATTTCAAGAAGTTTTATATTTTTCTTTGTGCAGCCAGATATAAAGCAGGTGTGCTTAATACAATGAATTCATGTTCATGATAGTGCATTGTCATCATAGATGGTCTTAGTCAATGAGGAAAACTAGTTTTATATTGTAGCATCAAGAGACAGATACATCTGGTCAGCAAAGGGGTTTGTCAGAAGACCTGGTGACTTGAAATGCTAGCTGAACCTTACAGAACAGGCTGAGCCATACTGTATTCCACAGAGGTTAACAGTAGTCATTCTTATTTTACTATTTCTGCAAAAATTTACAGTGTGAGTTTCTGTTTCTTTGAGCTGGAAATACCTTGGGAATTGTTAGAACCATAGGGACAATCAAAGTAACATGACATTTCTTCTGCTTTGAAATGGCATCTCAGAAACTCTACAATCCAGAAAAGTGGTTTTTATATGTAAAACTAAAGTGAGGGGTAGAATTAAAGAAAAAGGGAAGAATATCCAGCAATAGATTTGAATGTGAAGAAATCAGAGCTTTAGAGATTTACAATGTCTTGTTTTCAAAGTAAGTAGGATGTTATCTTTTCCTTTCACGACTGGTTTAGTGGATACATGGGAGCAAGGGCAAGCCAGAGACATCACCTATGTTTCATTGCATGATTCTTGTAGAAAGTAGCTTCCTTAGCCAACAACCCATCCTTCCTTTCCTACGGAGATAATGTTGGAATATTTGACACAAATTAAGTTTTATTTCCATCCTTATAGTTGCAGATTCCCTTAAAATTTAAAGGTATGAAATGTTTTTCTTTGTCAGAAAACAAGAATAAAAGACACCAGACGTGCTTGAGCTATAAACAGGATAAGGATCCTTTCTATCAGTGGCATTGTACCCATGAAAATATACAAGATTTTTATTGTATTTTATCATTTATGCAATTACTATTGTCCCTGCTTTTAATATAGAAGTTTCAATTAAGATCTCAGTAAGTCAACCCTGTGGTATAACAAGAAAGTTAATCATCTAAAACTGTCATGATAAGCTATTAGCTACTGTTAACACACACACACACATTTTATGCTCATAATTTTAAAATGGTGTTCAAATGCAAACACATTCCAAGCTTATGTCATGGATGATATTCTGGCTCTTTTTGAAATGGACTTGGTTGGGGTGCCTACATCAGTTTACTTTCTACTCATGTTATTGACATTGTACTCGTAGATCTCTGACCTTGACTTCAGCTTTCCCCAGAGCTACAAGAGAGGCCTGTAATCCTTCCCCTTGCTTTAAAATAGCATCCAAATTCTTTTCTTCTCCATAGACCTACCCAGGTGGATCAGAGGAAAGCCAACTATTATGTCTAGTCAAAAGTCTTAACTCTTATCCAACATTCATCCCAACCTTGGAAAACTATTTCTAAAAAGTTTCATGTCAATGGAGTATAATGTATGAGTCAGTTTTAATTTTCTCCAAACTCTGTTTTAAATTGTACTCTATTAAATTTCCATTTCCCACCCCTTAATATGCCTTTCAAGTCCCTTTCAGTTACCAAGATTCTCTTTCAGTTATATGGGAAATGGAGTTGCAAAAGAACTTGCTTGCATGACCCATGGGCATGAACAAAGGAGGGGGGATTGCTGGAGGGATTGGGGGAGGGGTGCTGGGTTGAGGTGAACAAAGGGGAAAAATTGAGACATCTGCAATAACATAATCAATAAAAAATTAATTAAAATACTTAGTTCTAGATTCTTATGCTAGATGCTCTGGCAAGATTTTTCACAAGGATTATGTCATATCATTCTTATTATACCACTTTGTGTTATGTATTAATATCTCCATTTGACAAAGATGAGAACATTGGGTCACAGAGTCCAAAATTCATGGTTTTTAAAGATTTTATTTATTATTTTTAGAGAGCAGAGAAGGGAGAGGGGCAGAGAGGGAGAGAGACAGAGAGGGAGGGAGAGACATCAATATAGGGTTGCCTTTCACTTGCCTCCAGCTACACACCTGGCTGAAGACCTGGCTTGCAACCTGATTATGTGCCCTGGCTGGGAATCACAAAATCCATGGTTTTTAAACAATTATATTTGCTTTTACCAATACAAGTGATATTATTTTATGCATTGCCTCTCTTAGGACATTTGCTAACTCAGTAGCCTGCTAACTTATAACAATCGTGCTGATTAATTGACACTAATACCAATACTTTTTATGAATTGCAACACTGAAAGAAGTAGCAGGACTCATAATGACAGTTACCTAGTTCAATGTTTGCATTTTTTACTTCATACCTCTTTATAAAGATATATTTATTTTTTTTATAATGAAATACCTTGGTCTCTTCTGCCTCCTAAGTCTTTCCTGAACTTCCAATGCATATAGCCAAGTATTTATTGGCTATCTGTTTGATATTCAGAGGAAGTCTGTAGATGTTTACAGATACTAGAAACTGAGGATAAAATAAAACTCACCAGCTTTTTCCTTGCCCCCAACCTGCTAATTCTCTGATCTTTGCATATAGCTTAATTTCATCTATCACTCAACCCAGAAACACAGCTACACTTAACTCCTCTTCCTCTGTACCTGTTCATTCATTCCACCTACTGAATACATCAAGAATCCATTTTTATTTGTTTCCTTGGTTTTTTGTTTTTTGTTTTTTGTTTTTTTTTCTCTTTTCTGGGTTGGGCTAATTGCTTGGCTGATTTACCATAGGAGCCACTAAACTGGTTTATCTGTCTCCATCTGGCCTTCTTCAGTGTACTCTCTTCTTATAGATTAATCTGAATGATCCATTTGATTTTAGAATATCTTATCTCACACCCATCCCCCTGTAAAGACCTTAAATGACACCCTGGTATTATCAAATTCTCTCTCCAGCCTGGATCCTTATATGTGGTGTTTTTTCTTCCTTGAGCATTACCTCCATCTTTATCAAGCCAACTCCCACTTATCCCTAAGATTGCAAGTATAAACATCACTTTTGAGGGGAAGAATTCAGTGTCCCAAGTCTGGATTGATGCAGCTTTTATATGTCTTCAGAGCACACAGCATTTCCCCAATCACACAGGTCTTGTAGAATATGTATAAAATTGTATTTTCTCACCTCTACCAGATGGCAAATTCTATGAAGTCAGTGTCTCACTATCATTTGCACTTAATCAAGTGCTTGAAATATTTATGGACTCAATAAATATATATTAAATGAACTCATAAAGAGCAAATCTTAACATTAGACTTTCAATAAATTAGGCATTTATTATGCTCAAATAGCTATTCTGCTTTATAATACTGAATTAAGCTAAATATTAATGATTCATTTCATATATAAATTTATTTTCATTCTTTAAAAAGGCAATAGCAGAAATACAAATATCAAAAACAGTGGGTTCATGAGAAAAAAATTGTTTGACTTTAATTCAATAAAATATACTTTGCAATTTTATAATTAAAACTATTCTCATTTAGCAAAATAGAAGACTTATGAAAACACTATATGCTTAGTACCATGTTTGGCAGTACACTATTTTTTAAAATTACTTTTATAACAGTTTTAGTCCAAACTAGCTTACTCAGTCTACTCCAGCTACACTAGGCTCTGTGCAGTTCTTAGATTTTGCGAAAGCAAGCTGCTACCTTCGAGGTGTGCATTAGCTGTCCCTTTACCTGAAAGGCTTTTCCCGTTGCCTTTCACCTCATTCAAGAATTTGCTCTAATGTCATCGCTCTGAAGCCTACCTTCTCTAACCTATATTTCTCATAAAATAACCTTCCTGAAAAATACCATACTTTCTATTTCTTTTATTCTTTCTTTCTATAGTACTAGTCATCTGAAAACATGCTCTATAACTTATTATGTACCTTACTTATTGTCTGCTTGATCCAAATATTCTCTAAGTACCACCTGAGCAGGCAACATTATGTTTTTTGTTGTTATTCATTAATGTATCTTTAAGTGCTTAGAAGAATACCTAGCAAATAGCTGGTTCTGAATACATAATTATAAAATGAAAGAAACCTTTGTGAACCATTCTTAATAAAAATAACAGAGCAATATATCATTAATTTGCTGAACAAGTGATACTCATTTTAAAAACGAGGGAGCTTGATTTTCCAGCCCCTATTAGAACTTTCCTACTAGGTGAGAAATCTCTAGATCAACCTCACCTGCCTTTGTTTCCTGTCTTATCATAACCATGGGCTGCTGCATAAGAAATCTGTTTTAGTATTTGTGTATGGAATTCCTTTAAACTCATTTAATAAAAAACCAAACATTGCAATGTTGCTTATTCCTATATTTTTGTTAATGTACATGAATACATAACAAACAATGCATAAACATACAGAAGAATATGATCTCTGAAAGTACTTTTTGACTCAATATGGCTCACCTTGCCAATATAACACGAAAGTAAAATATTTCTAAATAATGTAAGGATGTATTAAAAAAATTATAAATAGCCAATTATCAATCTCGTATGGTATATTCACTTTCTTTTTCTTACTCCCCTTCCTTTTTTTCTTTTCTTTCCTCATCCTCTTCCAGCACTCTTCTAGAAGCCAGGTACTTTTTTTTAATGGGATCTGAATTTTTTTTACAGATTTTATTCATTATTTTTAGAGAGAAAGGAAGGGAAGGAGGAAGAAAGAGAGGAACATCAATGCATGGTTGCCTTTCTCCTGCCTCCAGCTATGGACCTGGCTAGAGACCTGGCTTGCAACCTGGTTATGTGCCCTAACTGGGAATTGAACCAGTTCGCAGGCTGATGCCTATCCACTGAGACACCAGCCAGAGCCCCAAAGATACTTTTGATATTTGTTCTCCCAATAATGTCTCTTTTTAAAGAAGGAGATTTAATTTATATAGGAACCTAGTCTAGCTTCATTTTAATATTAAAAACTGTGTATAATTATTTAAGAAAAATAAAGTTATAATTTGAAACTTTTGGACCTTTGTGACTACATAAAATGAGGTAGACATATCATCTCTAATTAATAAAAGACAATGTCAGCAACCCATCTAACACTTATTTCTCATTAACACTTATTTCTTATGTTATAAATACTGAATTTGTATTGGCCAAAGGTGGCTGCTACCTGTTTCACTGATAGCAAGCCAAAATGTCACCTCCAACCAATAATTAACAGTGAGAAGCAAAGGAAGAAAAAGATACAAGTTATTCTTGAATTTTTAAATTTCACTCAAAATAAGCAAGTAACACATTCATTCAAGAATCTTATTGAATTAATTTAACTAATAGTTTTAATTGGATTTTCTAAAGTCTAAAATAGTATTTTTTGAATAAAGGTTCAACAATAGAATTTGTCATAAATGAGATCACAGGGGGCTACAGATTCAGTAACCAGCAACTGTTTACTGAAATACTATGCATTTTCTGGGATAGAGGAATTGAGAGATGACGTGTGATCACCATGGAGAATGAATCATACAAAATATCAACTGAAATCAATCTCTTCTCATAGCTATCGAAGGTACATGGAAGTCATAGTGGAAATGGCTTAAGCATCTATCTGATAGAAAGTAACAGCAAGGTAGATATGGATGAAAAACAGAAGCTCATCTTTTTATCAACCTCCTGCCAGTCTCTGAAGGAGGTCCATAATTATGACAGGGCACCAATAAATGGAGCATTTCCCAGAGCATTGTGACTGACTATGGCTTTCCATGTCTTACCAAGAGAAATGCCCAGAAAATCAGTAAGGAAGAAATAACCATAGGAAGAGGTCTACATGTGAGAATTTTTACTTTCTTATTGAAGGAATTACTTATAAAAATAAATACTTGTAAAGTATTCATCTTTACCTACCCAGATACTCTACTATTCAGCTTAACATTTAGGTCATAGTCATTTCCATACAGGGCAAAAATGATCAACTGTTCCTCATTTTAGTGGCAACCCTGGAGTGCTGTTTGCTGTTGGATTTCTGTTTGCATGAATGAGTTTTCTTGCAGGTTAAAAGAATGAATTCCCTCTTTTCCTTTTCCCTTCGACCCTAAGCCTGCAGGGCAGACAGACAGAAGCACACATATGATTAATACAGCACAGCTGCAAGTGCGAGTCATTTGCATGTGTATTAATAGAGGGAAAAAAAACCACCAACAATTAAATTATATACAGAGGCATTCTGCATACTAAAGACCATATGCAAATAGGCCTGAAAAAGTGCAGCCAACATTTTCTCTGACTTTCCTAAGCCCATTTGGGTTTAGAGTCGGAATCCAGCCACGGAATCTCTTTTAAGAAGGACCTGGTAGGAGCTGCATTCATAGCTGTTGCCACCCCAGGGTTCCTGGGAGCTGTTTGACATTTGGACAATGGAGACAGTACAAGCAGTGTCTTCTTCATGCTATTCCTGTATTTGTTTCCGACAGCTTCTTGGTGTTCTGATACATGTTCACAGAAGCATCAGTACACATGTGCTTTTCCGCAGTGCACATTTTTATTGTAATGACCAATCATATAAATGGTAAACTTCAAAATTACATTTGAACTTTTACCATGTTGTACACTAAAGTAATCTGGGTAACTGTCAGTGCCAAGTTATATAGCCACAAGGTCATGCCACTTCCTCAGTGGCATTCTGTCTTCTCTTAATCAAAGCATGGTTAGGTTACCCTACAATGTTTCTGGGCTAAATATCAACCATATAATATTGCTAGGTTCAAAGCCAACCATGGATACAGTACTAGGAGCAATACCAACTTATTGGAATGTTAAAAGTATGCAGTTTCTTATTTTATCAAGTAAAACAGAACTATTTTTCTAATCTTGGTTATATGTAAAAAGAGAGAGCAATCAATATTCTTGAGATTCACAGATTGTATTTATATTAAATTTTTTCTTCAACTTAATTGTCCATTTAGTTTATATTACTAGCATCCTTTAATTTATCCAAAGGATATTTTATAAAGATGAATTCAACCTAGTAGAAATTTACATAAGTTAAAAGTTATCACCAATAAGAATCTTGAGCCTAGAGAGCCCAGATGAAGACAGGTGCTCCTTAGAAACAAATGCTGGGTTTGTTGGTACTAGAAAACTGTTGAATATTACCCATTGTTTGTATGCCAAAATCTCAAAGCATGCAACTGGAGCATGCAAATTGTATTACCTGCAACTGGTGAAGACAGGGCAGACACCTTTGCAGTTAATTGATTATATACAGAGAAATTTAGTCTCAGCAGGGTATCATTAGAGGGATGATAACATAAAAACTAAAAGTTTTATTTCTATCAAGACATTATCTTTAGATTAATATTTTCAGAGTCACTGTTGCATAGTGAGAATCATGATAAACCTAATGGTTTAAACTGTGGTACCTACAGCTTTAGGTCATAGTTTGTGTATTTACAAGCTCTGACTGGAGGCAAGTTACCTAGCATCTCGATACCTTAGTTTGCTTGGTCTATAAAATGTGGGTGTAATTGATATTGTGAGGACTCAATGAGATAATATATAGAAAGTGCTTAGAGCAATAAAAGAGTTAATTACCATTTATCACATACTACGTGCTAGAGAATAATAAATGCTTGGTATTATTAGTTGGTTAATAACTGTTACTAACTGGTATTAAGACTATTTTTGTTGCTTAGAGAAGTCTTTCAGATTACAATTTAGTAGACCTTTTTTCCCTGTGGATTTACTATGCAAGACAACATCTGAAATCTAAGCAAGTTAGTAAAATAGAGGCATATTGTCTTATTTATGAGGGAATGATTTTATTCCCTTCTGTGGCATAATTTTAAGGCCCATCTACAGGAATCTATAGGAGACAATGAGTTTACTTATCAAAACTTTTCCCCAAATCTGACTATGTAGTTATTTGGGGGTCTAGTGTTTTGGATTTTGCTGTTGTTCACTCTTTATCTCAATATTTATATTTATAACAGAAAAATAATGCTTCCATTGAATCCTATTTTCCCATGGGTATAATGTAAATGAATTGTCTCTATAAACTGCCTGCCACTATTCTAAATAAATGCTTTGTAATATTTAAAATGTTGTTCACATACATATTTTTCATGTAATGTACATCTTTTAAATGAATCATGTAAAATTTTCTGGTATAACTCTTCAAAGCTTACTCTTTTTTAAGATAGGTTAGTAGAATGTATATTTAGGCACACAGATCTTACTCTACTCTTGTGTACAGCTAAGGTATTGCTCATATAAATCTGAGAAAATTTATAAAATGGCTGTAGTTCCTTTAAGGAAATAGTTACTTTGGTTTTCAACTTAAACGTGGAAGCAAATTACTTATATAAACCCCACAGTATCCTGGAGTTTTATTTACTCAGGAAATATTCTTTGTAAGCTGTTAAGCTAAGCATCCTAACTGACTCATGCAGATGAGTCAGTCAAGAATACTTGGTATCATAGAAGAGCTTGGAAATTAAGAGCATGTATTGAGTGTGAATATGGAATAGAATTTGAAGAAAGCCATACAACTTCCTGTTCTAACAAGAACACATGAAATGGAAAGGAACTCAGAGAGTGTTGAAAACAATTGTTTTAATCTATTCAAAGATGTTCCAGTGGCTTTAAACACCCCAAACAGTACCCTTGGCTTTCATTTGTTTCCTAGATGGACTTCTACTGGCTAAGGTTATTTGAAAGAAAGATTCTGCTGCTAAACCAAAATTTAAAAACCATTCTTCGATTCTAATGCCTTCATTTTATCAATGAGGCAATTTAGATTCTATATAGTGACCTGACTAAATCAGACATTAACAGAAATGTGCCTGGAATCCTTGTAACTGAAAACTAAATCTAGCTTTTTCCCATTTTAACATGGTATCTTTACAAATAAATGCATATATTTATATATTATTTTTAAGTGATTTTGGGTAAAATAAAGGGAGAAAAATTGCTGTTTTTGCATTTAGACTATTAAATTAAGGATGAATAAAATAATGGGTAGGATTTGCATATTAGTAACAATGGCAACCTTCTGAATTGCTTTCATTCTGCTGAGCTCAGTGATTGTGCTCTGTGAATTAATTCTTTTGTGAAAAGCTATTGAAAGATCAAGGAATTCAGAAAACAAAACAACAGAGAAGCGTGCTGTTTCATATCTATTTGCTCATAGAAGGTTCAAAGTGAGATTGTTTACATCACAAGTCTTGTTGATATTTCACTGGCTTCTTAGAAGAAAGATTGTATTCAAAGATGATTATATAATCATGCAGATAAGATTTTGCAGTCATGAATGAACTGTTCTAAGAGAAAGACCAAAGAGAAAAACCACATTACAATTTTGAGTTGTGTTTGCTTGGCAAGTGTCTTCCTGAGGATTGAAAATGGAGCCCTATTCTATTCCTCCAGATAAAAGCTTAAACCAGCCCAGAATATTTCACATTTGCTGTTTCCTGTGGCAAGTCCTCAGTATTGGACTGCCAAACAGAGGGCATAAAAATAAAGGGGAAGAGGGAAACATACTCTTAATTATTCTATTTTCTTAATCCTGACCTTTCTTTAATGCGATGTTCTTTTGTTTTCCTTACCCAACATTTTCTTGGGTAAAAAAAGTAGACTTGAAGGCATGGAAGAACAGAGTCAAAGTATGCTCCCAAATGATTTGCTACATGAGCATTGGACTTGCATAATTAATGCCTCCAACATGCAACAATGTCCTTTTGCCTTTACCAAGACCATAGAACTTCTTCAAAACAGAGTGAAAAAAGTAATAATGAGAGTTAAAAATCACAATTACTTTCATTTTGGAATAGAGTTATTGAAAGTATGGTTTATCTATCTCTTGTAGTTGCTTTAAGATGTTTCTGCCTGATGGAAATAAGGAACAGACTTTCAGTGTACAGAGGGAAGGGAGAGGGGGAGAAAGAGGCAAAGAAGGGAAACAGTTCAGCCAAGGAACTAGTATAAATGACCCATGGACATGGATGACATGTGGGATTGACTGAGGGAGAGGATATAGGAAGGGTGGGACAGGGGACAGCAGTGAGGGGAAATGGGATAAATGTAATACAATAATAAATTAATTTTAAAAAATGTTTCTGCCTGAAACTTGACTATACTGTGCTCTACAACTCTTACTACTTCAAATGTGTACCTTATATATTTTTCATATGACTAGTTTTTCCCTAAATTTAGCTCTTTTGTTTTAAGGAAATTTTGAATGATCAGAAATAGTACTATAGCTAAAATACTTGGTGAGCATATCAAAAATGAGCCAAGACATGTAACTAAACAATAAAAAAATTAAAGGCCTTAAAAGCTTTTATTTTCATTCTCATCTTATCTTGACTTGGTTCATTTTGTATCTGGGTTACCTACAGAGCAATTTTTAAGCTTGGTTATTTTAGTGTCACCTTAGACACAAGCTAGTGTAAAATATAATATTAAACTATAAAATACCTAATTTTCATAGGTTATATCTTTGCCTTATAACCACTGAATAGTATATTGGTATATGGGTACAGTAACCAGTTAGAAGACTTAGATGAGAACCTTTTTACCCCTTTCTTGAAAGGATGTTCCCTAAGTGTTAAACATTTTAAAACATTAAAATAAATCTTACAACTAAGTACTGTTTAAATGGTATATATAGTATATAATGTGTTATGAGCTTGAGATTTATAATAAAAGACCTTATCTGTGTGTGTCTTTGGTCAAGATACTTCCCTCTTGGTCTCAGTTTCTTCACCTGTAAAATATGATAATATTGTTCCTACATGATAAAACTAGTGGCGGATTAAATGAGATAGTACATCCAAAATGCTTGGTCTAGCAGAAGTATTCAGACATCAATAGCTGCTGTCACCTTTATCATTTTCTCCCAGGTTCAATGACTTTCCATTGTCAGAAATGACCCTAACAAACTCTTCCATATTTCAATTTAATAAATAATTTTCTAGGGTACAGCAATCATACTATGTAGTACAAATGTGTATGGCAAATGGAAAAATCCATATAATTCAAGTTTGAGTTGTACACCTTCTTTGGTAGCTGCACTCCCATATTTAATGCAAGCAGAAAGTCTTTATGAAAATAAAATATCCTTTCATTATAAAAACCTTTGTTCTAGATGTAAGATTACTAAAAAAAAGCCTATGTTCCAAGTCTAAAAATACAAACAATTTCTCCATTTTTTAAATTTCTTAAGAGTCATTGGAGCATCTTTGCTTTTGTAATATTGAGAAATATTTGTGAAAGGAGCAAACTTTTCCCTTTGCAGGGAAAGCCACATGTTGTTGGAAAGTTGTAGTGTTTTGCTATACTAGGGGGAGTTCTCCAGCAAGATGGATAGTTAGAGCACAATAAAGGTAGCCAGTTCTCATGACCCCTCTAACTACTCCCCCCTCAAATAGCTCCACAATCCAGTTTAACAAATAAAGGTTCTCATCTCAACCTGCCTATAAAGTGATGTGTATGCCTGATCTCAAGTCATTTAACCTGGCCGGGACACAGGTTTTCCTACTTAAAAAATGCATACAAGTGTAGCTGTTCTACCTATACATCATGGAGGAAGGGGAAAAATGAAGCAAAAGAAGCACTAATAAAAGTAGCCAGGGGGAACCTTTACAACTTACCAGTGGACTTCTCTGATTCATGAATGCATTTATTCATATGCTGTCAAGGAAAACCTGAGACATGGGTGATGAGGCCATTATTGACCTGAGGCATTCAAAAGAAATGCTTTATAGATTTTTTTAGAAGTAAAAAAAATAAGCCCTGGCTGGTAGCACAGTAGATAAGGCACCGGCCTGTAAACCCAAAGGTCGCTGGTTTAATTCCCAGCCAAGGCACATAACCAGGTTGCAAGCCAGGCCTCCACCAGCCAAGTCCAAGCTGGAGGCAGGTGAAAGGCAACCATGCATTGATGTTTCTCTCCCTCTCTGCCTCTCTCCCTTGTCCTTTCTCAAAAATAATAAATAAAAATCTTTATTAAAAAAGTCAAAAATAGTCAACCTAGCTCTGAAGATCCAATTAGGAAGAAATTTTTAATTATTTCCATTACTTCTCCATGGAATGAAAAGGATGATGAGCAGGTCAGACAAGTGCTAGGTTACCCAATAGACTGCATAAAAACAAGAAAAGGAAGGGCTATGTGGAAATAAATAACATTCTGGCATAAAATAACTTTATAGCCATAATCTTAAGGCTGCTGAAGATTTTAAAATAGGAAACTTGCAAAAATAGGTGTAGCTTTTTGTACTCATTTCTTAAAAATATTTTTCTCTATCTTTCCTTTTTTACTTTTATATCTTCCTTTTGTTCTTTTCTCTTCACTTAACTTTTGATTTGTATTCTTTTTAGCTACCCTCTTCTATTAATCCCTCTCTACTGCTTTTTTCCTCATCTCTTTTCTTTAATTCTTTTCCCCTCTCTCATTTATCAAGTTCTGGGGCTCTAGCTAATTTTTAAATTTCCCACAATTGTAAAAACAGAGGGACCCCCACTTTAGAGGTGCTTGCTGTTGGCTAAATATTTATAACAGTAATGGTATAAGCAGATGAGTCAAGATTTAGACTGGGGAGCACCAAATTGGAAAAACTAGAATATAACTGCCCCCCAGCATTTTTTAAATCTAAATAACATTGATAATGTCCATAATTTACCTTCTCTATTAATAAAGTTAGATAATGCCATGAAAACGTCAATAATGGAGGCAATCATTTAGACCATAGTACAAATCACAGTCCTATTTTAATCCACTGTCCAGTTAGAATTGGGATGTTTTCAAACTATACTTGAAAAGAAGTGTGAATTCTCCTGGAAAGGAAGGACAGAGGTGGAAGTATAGCTCATTGTTTTTATACTAAGAAAGTACTACACAGTTGGTCTCTTAGCATCAATTGAAATGGAAATAATTGCTTTTACCTTGTTTATCGAATAGTCTGCTATCAGTGCTTTATACTCCTCTTATCTCAGATGGTAGGTAGTGATCCCCACCTGCTCTCCTGCACAGGCAAACTATTTGTTATTCATTCTTCAAGTCCATATGGACATATTAAGAAACATAGAACTACCAAGTCTAAATTTTATAGTGTTTTAAAATATATATTCATAATCTACAATGTTATCAAATTCCCACTGTTCCTGATATTTTTCTTGGCAAGGAAGGCCAAAATGTTTACGTCAGAATTGTTGAAGTAATCATTTTGTGTGTTGACTGAAAGAGGGATAAATGAATGAGTGAAAGAATAAATTCTGTCTCCTATTATCATCCAGAGTGTTTGAGTCTTAGTAAAGCACTAGATTTGCACCTTAACTTTGTTAGGCTCCATTTTCCTAATCCATAAATGAGGACGTTAATGCCCATAGGATTGTTAGGCTGATTCCGGTATAGAATACTTTTAAAACAGTGACCATATCAACATGAAATTAAAGCTTGCTAATAAAACTGTAGTTGATACTTATAATTATCTAATATATTTTTAATACTTAAAATGCCAATTATTTGTAGTTTTGGCTGTTCCTACGTTAGAAATACCATTTAAAAAACCTAAAACATTTTCTAAAGTACAAACTTCACAGAAACTAGCTCAGCATTAAAGAAATATTTGTTAGCTAAATTAATGAGTGGCGAATAAATTAATATATGTACACACGCACACAACTTAAAGTTGCATTTGATCTGTATGGGTTAGAAGTTTCACTAAGTGGCTTTTCTTATTACAATAAAACCAAGGTATTGTATTGCCTCAAACTCTATTGGATTGATATTTAAGGATCTGTTAAGTCTCTGATAAAATATTGAGTTAAAGTGAAAGAGCAAAAGTTGGTTTATGGCTTTTTAATTTTGTTTTGATGAGTAAAATAAAGTATAGGTGATATTGTCTGATTTTTGTCTTTTTATTTCTGATTATTTCTGTGGCATTAGGAACACCATAGCTCTTTTTTTCTAAACACAAAATAATAGTAATAATGTTTTCTAATTAATTTGATGAGGCTGTGGTGTGGCATTTATAGAGGATTTTGTGAGCCTTTCATTAAAGTTTATAGCAGTGTGATAGACTAGAAAAAAAGTACAGGATCAATAGTAAGTCAATTTAGTGTTGATATACTTTAATGGGTAAGTTGTCCCAATTATCCGAGAGGAAACACTGAAAAATATGTGTACTCTCCACTAATACATTTTCACTTTTAAATCGGATTGACTTGGTCTTCATTTTTTAATCACCCTGTTTTTTCCAAACTGACAGAGATCAGAAGTTGCTGTTTACATACTGATTTCAACCAAATGTTGAAGTGTTGAGTCGGGAGAAGAGTAAGAGATGGTCCAAATAAAAAAGAGAAATGTTAAGATTTTTTTAAAGCTAATTTGTCACTTCACTCATTGAGTATGAACTGAATAGACTTCTAACCCTTAAAATACTTTTCTCTTTTTATTGCCTGGAATCTTAAGAGCTTTATCATTGCAGTCATAAAATGAAAATATACACCAAACCCTCAAAGGGCAAGTATGAAATTAAATTATATTTGGGCAGCTGTAACCTTTTAAAACGATCAGATTCCAGTTAATGTATTTCTTCCTGTTCCAAGTGCTGCCATGGTGTTTGATGGTGGGAAGCAGTCCAAAGGGCATTGGGAGATAATAAATTCACTGTAAATTTCACCCCAAGGCATGTCTCGATACACCAAGGCCTCCATTTAGCAAGGCTGACCTAAAACTCTTGTCACATCCAAAGGTCATTTAGGTTGGGGTTGGTGTGTCCCATCTATCTTTCCTTGATGTAAAGAGTGACAGTTGAAACAGGAATGAGCTCATAAACAGTCATGTGAATATGAAAAAGAAGCCAGCTTTGGAGTAGCGAGGGAAGTGAAGAGAGAACTACCTTTTACAGTAGGACTGGAAAATGCTTGCTTTTGCAACGTCAGGGAAGGGTTGACATGAGTGCAAAGTGTCAGTTTCAAAGCCACCATTAATTTGAAATTGGCATGGCTTGATTTGGTTGATTGAGAAGCAGGTACTCTTCTTGCCTCTTGCTTTTATTTATATGTACTTCCAAACCCTGGGGTAACTTTGTATTTGTGTTTGAGGCTCTAATGTTTCCAGCCTTTTATTTTTACTTAAAATAACAGTATTTCTTTCTCCCTTCAAAAATGTTTTCTTGAATTAATGTACGAAATGATCCAACACATAGATGCCAATTAGGAGAAAAACTGTTTTAAAAAAAAAAAAACTAAAGCTTAATGTGGTACTGAAAAACAGTAAGGTTGTTCTTTTTAAAAAAATAGTTTATTTTTTATTGTATGTTTTTCCATTACCATTTATCCTCCCTATACCCTCTTCTACCTCCACCCACTCCCTCCCCCACAATCACCCACTGTTGTCTGTGTCCATGAGTTCTTTTCCTTTTTTACTTGATTCTGCCACCTCCCAACGGTGCCCCAAGAGCTGTCAGCCTTCCCTCTGATGTTTTTCTGTTCCCCTCTGAATCAGTACTTTTTGACTATGGTAAAAGATGCCTAACAATAATTTATAAACCTAATAATTTTGAACACTTAGCAGTCTTAAACATTATTAAATGAACAATTTAGTAGCATTAAATCCTTTCTCAATTTTTCCAGAACTCTGTATTCATCCCAAATGAAAATTCTGTATTCATAAATAGCAACTCCATTCCCCATCCCTCGTGCCCCCTCGGCCCCCGTAATTCCTGTCTGCTTTCTGTCTCTATGAATTTGCCTATTCTGAGTACCTCATGGGAGTGGAATCATACAATATTTGTCCTTTTGTGTCTAGCTTATTTTTACTTAGCATGATGTTTTCAAGGTTTATCCATGTTGAAGAAGGTGTCTCTTGATCATGCACTTTTAAGAATGACTTAGTTCTTTTAAGAACAATATTCATTTACAAGTGTTAAAAAGCATGGATATATAAATTCCTGTTACAGTAATTGTAAGCAATACATAGTGTCATATGGAGAAATATTAGACAACTACAGATAGATATAATGAAAGATATGCAAGTCTCTTGGGGGAAAACATTAAAAATCCTTTCATCAAGGAAGAGATCTCTGTTCACTGCTATGTTCTAAGTGTCTAAAACAGAGTTTGGCATATAATAGGTACCCATAAATAAATATTAAATGATCACTCAATCAATTTAAAGCAGGAAAGCAGAAGTTACAATTGTTGGTTATGGCTCTGGATGATTTGAATGATATATAAGAAAGTGTCCTGTGCAATTGAAAGGAAGCCTGTTGTGGTCAGAGAAGCTAATGAAAGTCAGAACACATTGTAAATGCAAGGTGCCACTACAGTGTGTTTTGTTATTTTAATTGATTGAAGAGTAATGGGTGATTTGGGCAGCACAAGTGGTTCCTTCTCAACATGTCTGTCTTACTCTAAATACTCTAGAAAAAAACAAGTTTAGTGACCATGCATTGTAGCTAAATTTGGATTTTTAAAAATATTATTAAGTTGTTAGTATAAATTATACAGGAAAGAGCAAATATTTAAATAAGAATGAGACTCAGAATGTTGAAATTTATATATCCAGATTTATTCTACAATTGGTTTTGAATCCATTTTAAATTACATAAGAAAAAGTGATTAGGTAGATGTTATTCCAGTTAAAAGTGGGTCGTAGGTGAACCAAACCTTTTCAATCAATTCTCTTTATTATATATAGACTAACCTCATAGAAATGCAGATCTAATTATGTCATTCCTCTGCTTAAGGTGTTATAGCTTCCTATCTACCTTCCACACATCTCTTCTATTCCGTGGAGCCTAACTGGCCTTCTTCCAACACGTACTTGTTATGTTCTGTGCCACCACAAGGATGTCCTGCCAGGACTCTCTTCAGCTGCACATATGCAGTTGCTTTTACTTGAACTAATTGTATTTATAGGGAAACCTTTCCTGATCTATGTGAGCACATTATAGCTCTGTCTTACATGTTCTTACAACACTGTGAATTGAGTCAAAAACCAAATTGAAACATTTTTTTTACTGACAATAGCCAAAGAAAAGAATGAGAAAGAAAATGCTAGGAAAAGCATTGTCTGGGAACACTTGTCACTTCTGCCCTCAATCTGCAGCCATAGAGTATTTATCAGAAATGCTGTGAGAATTGTCCTCCCCAAGCTTGTCCAACCCTTTGGCCTGAAGTCCCAGATCCTGCTACTGTATTAAAATGACCAGAAATAAAGGGTTCATAAGGCATAAAGGTTAAAAAAATTATAGGCTCCATAAGAAGAGTTGGATTCTAACCTCAGCTTTACCTTTCACCTGTATTACTTTGGACGTAGTTTTTACTTTCTCTGTTCTTCAATGTCTTCTTCCATAAAATAAGAATAATATTTATTTTGTAAGTTTGTCAAGAAGGTTCAGAGAGGAATGGCATGGATCTGACACAATTAGCATCCATCTTTCAGTTTTAGCCATTGTGGTTATTTTTGCTACTATTGTTATTCTGTGTCCATATTTTCTCGTATTTAATTCATCTTAATTTATGTACTCAGATAATTAATATTAAAAGGCAGTATTTTCCTAATCTTAAAGATTTATAGGAAAATGTAAAAAAATAATGGGGGAAATTCATAGGAAGAAGTAATTTTCATTTTAATCCATCTTGTGTGTTGTCTATTAGAACTAGTAGTAAAACAAAAGAATGAAAGAGGTCCCTGGTTGGTA
This sequence comes from Noctilio leporinus, assembly GCA_004026585.1. NCBI lineage: Eukaryota > Metazoa > Chordata > Mammalia > Chiroptera > Noctilionidae > Noctilio > Noctilio leporinus. Next base: position 428,523 of record PVIW01000081.1, on the reverse strand, counting down.
GCACAGTGGATAAGTCACCAGCCTGCAAAAACCCAAAGGTTGCTGGTTCGGTTCCCAGCCAGGGCACATAACCATGTTCCAAGCCAGGTCTCCAGCTAGGAGGCAGGTGAAAGGCAACCATAAATTGATGTCTGTCTCTCTCTCTACCTCTCTCCTTTGTCCTCTCTCTAAAAATAATAAGTAAAAAACCTTTAAACAATAAAAATAAACAATGAAAGAAAAAAATCTTGAATGACTACGTGCTTTCGTCTGGAGGAGTAGAGTTCTATCACCAGATATTTAAGAAGTCCTTTGCTCTTGAAGCCTCAATGCCTCATCTTGGAAGTTATCATTGACTCAGAGCCTTAGGGACCATCTCTGGTCACTGGCCAACAGGTTGGGGAATCCCATTTCACAGAGTAACATGGCTACCTATGTGGCAAATTTACATGGCATAAACTAGAAAGAATCATCAGGGATACTAAGACTTCTGAAATGACTGGTTGATTAACTTTAGCAAATTACTGGACCACTATGAGCCTTCATTTTCTCCTGTGAGCCCAGAGTTATGGCAACCTCTCAAGTAACATGCAAACTTCTAGGCTGGGCCAGTAGAGTCACTGAGAAAATTGTGACTCTTGTATTTTCTCTCCCTTATACATGCCTTACATTTCCAAGAATCCAGATGATGTATTCTGGAAGTGAGTCCAATTTTTATAATTACAAAGTAATATATAGTCTGACTTAATATGAATTAATAACTTCTATTTATATTGAGATAAAATGCTATTAGTAATATTATGAAGACTATTATACCCCCCCCATCTATTGGGATAAGATGAATAATAATTTCACACTTATGAACTTAGACAAAGGTAAGTGTTTTGCTTTAAAAATCTTCCTCATTATATTCAGCTTTCCTGTATTGAATGATGAATGTTCAGTAACAATGAGACTATTCCCAACCCCACCCAGTACACAAGCGTTTCTTTTTTTTATTGTTACTTTGAAAGGAATTTCAGCAGCATTTTTCCCCCATAAATTAAACTAATTAGAGACATGAGTATAGTAACTGATATATAAAGACTTGAAGAGTTTTGCAGCTAGTGTCCTTCTTACCTTGCCAAATGGAGATGTATTTACTGGTTGGTGACCTCAGGAATAGATACATGCTCATCCTCCCACAGTCATAAACAGCAAGTCTGGAGTGGCATAAAAAGGGTCAATCGAATAGGTCATACATCATATGGGGAGGCAGATGTTAGAACATATTGTAATGGATTACTGTGCAGTACATGGAGATGACTTGTGGAATAGAAAAACAGGGAGAGAGGGAGAGAACGAAATATAAACTATCAGTTGGTGTTTTCTTGCATGACTTTCGCAAATATAACTGGTTCTTTATGGAACTGCTTCAATTATAAAAGTCAAAATACTTTCTTTTTCTAGTCAGTTGAGATTTATTAGTGTGTAATAAAAAGAAGAAAGCCTTTTAATCCAATACGTTTGAAATGTCTCTTATTTATATACTGTGGTATCTGTAATGTAACAGAAACACTGTGAAAGCATCATACCTATGAAATAGGTCTTGAGATTTAAGGTCAAATGCATTCTCTCATTTTTAGCAGGATGCCATTTTTCACACCCTCTTAACACTCCACTCCTAATTGATAGCTTTGTATTCCATCCAAATATCAGCGAGTGAGATTGAATTTGGAATAAAATAATAAAGACGATCTGTGTATTATTAATATTTGATGTTAGCAGTTTTAACATAGATAACATTATAGTTTTGTGCATGTATTCACTATAGCTTTTTTAAAATTACAACTTACATTACTTTCTATTAGTTTCAGGTATATAGCTTAGTGGTTGGACAATCATATATATATATACTTTATGAAGTGATCTCTCTGATATGTTCAGTACCTAGGCACCCTACAGTTTTTATTCTTAATTAAATATTTTTATTTATTATTTTTAGAGAGAGGAGACGGGAGAGAGGGAAAGAGACATCAATCTATGGTTGCTTTTCACCTGCCTCCAGCTTCTGACCTGGCTGGAGACCAGGCTTGCAACCTGGTTATGTGCCCTGGCTGGGGATCAAACCAGTGACCTTTGGGTTTGCAGGCCAGTGCCTTATCTGCTGTACCACCAGCCAGGGCTCCCCTATAGCTTTTCAATGGTAAAATTGCACTATGGCCAGATATAACATCTTATTTTACTCCAGCTTTTCCAAGACTTATTACCCAGGAGAGAGAGAGATATATAAGGAGATGTGGGTCATAACAGTATTAGTTCCTGCCTTGGAGCCCCTACCAGCCATCCCTTTATATCCTCAGACATGTTTTCCAAGTGGCTTACCTGTTTTCTCTGAAGGCAGCACATTCCTTTTCCGAAGCTGATAACTTTTATTTTTCCCTTGTGGCTTGTCCGCCTGCTGCCTTGAACTCAGCTCTGGATGGCAGTTGCTCATCAGCCTTCCGGAGGCTTTGCCCACTCAAGTCTTTTCCTTGCATAACCAGCTTTTGAAACTCCTATACTCCAGTAACTCCAACTTGTTCATTTTTTAAATTATGCACCATTGATAGAGCTATTAGTTTTCTTCCATTTGGAGAAATGTGTAAGTAACTCTGAGTTTACTTACTTTTTCAGTTAGTTATATTTCTTGCTCTCAAGTTTCCTTGGGAATTGGGTCAAATACAAAAGACCCTGAATCTCCCATGTTGTGTGTACTTCATTGAACTTGCCCCTCCAGGTGATAGTAGAGTCCCTGGTTTATCCAGACTGCACTACTCTCTTCACTCCCTTGGGGTAAACGCCCCAGTTGGAACTTTAAACTGGAGAAGTGAAAACTCTTACCAAATTCCCCAGGTACCTTTCTCCAATCACCCTCTCCCATGGTTTACGTTATAGCTGCTGAAGCAGCAAGGGAAATGCTTCACTCCCGCAAACCCCAGCTCACTTCTGTGGGTTAACCACCAAGGGCGGAATTATGATCATCTCTTTCCTCCTCCAAGCCTTCCCTCCTTACATGGAATGCACCAAGAGTCTCAATCTTGAGCCCAGGCTGGTGGCTCAGTGGATAGGTGCTGGCCTGCGAACCCAAAGGTCTCTGGTTTGATTCCCAGCCATAACGAGGTTGCAAGCCAGGTCTCCAGCCAGGTCCATAGCTAGAGACAGGTGAAAGGCAACCATGCATTGATGTCTCTCCCTCTCTGCCTCTCTCTCTCTTCCCCTCTCTCTGAAAATAATAAATAAAGTCTTAAAAAAAAAATAGTCTCAATCTTGAAAGCTAGCTGTCAGCTCTAACTGTCCAGTCTTCATTTTTTCTTCCAGCAGTCACCTTAGTGGTCACTAACTTCCAGAGCTCACACTGACATTCTAGTATTCCTTGATGTGTACAAGAGCTAGTGTTCTGTGGATGGACACTGGGGTTTCTTTCACTTTTTGGCTATTGTGACTAATGCTGTTCTGAATGTGGGTGTGCAGATAGCAGCTGTTCCTGTCCCTGCTTTCAATTATTTTGGGTATATACCCAGAAGTGGAATTGCTGGATCATATGGTAGTTCTGTTTAATTTTGTCATGAATTGTCTACAGCAGCTGTTTTCTACAGCAGCTGCATTGTTTTACATTCCCACCAGCAATACTCAAGAGTTCCAGTTGCTCTACTTGCATTCAAAGATGCTCTACATCTTTGACAACTTTTGTTATTGTCTGTTTTTTAAAATTTTGTTTGTTAATAATAGTCATCCTATTGTGAAATGGGATTTTGTGGCTTTCATTTGCATCCAGGTATTTGAAGGTATGTTTGTCAAGATGGGAGAATGAAACATACTTTATTAAATACTTGATTAGCTTGATTTCTGAAATATAATTCTTTATAAATTTGACATGTAAGTTTCTGTGTACACCTTTGACCTGCTAGCCAGTAAACTTAAGGCCTACCCTTTGTTTTTTTAACAATATATTTGAATAACATCACAAGGAATAGCATCAGGGAGTTGCTTTGATAATTGTCTGTGAAGAAATACTGTGAAAACTAATGTGCAAATTTATTCACATCAAAACATACTGATATGTTTTGCAAGACTTTCTGCAGTCCATTAGTTTCTCTTTAAACTCCACATTTAAGTTACATTAAGTAACTGAAATTAAGCTATAAAGATAACACTCACAGAGCCTTGAAATTGTTTTCCGAAGTTTTTCCTCACATGTTATTTGTTGTCCCTTTCCTTAAAAAAAATAAACATATGCTTTTTGTGCACATCGCATTTAACCTATATCATAATATTAGAAGTCCATGTGTACCTCTTTTAAAAATAATAAAGAACAATACTCACATTTAAAATTTTTAATTGTAGTTAACAATAGGAATATGTATTACTTTTATTGCCAGATTTAGTCCTTGCACTTAAAAAAAAATCACCGGCCATTTCTTTGAGTATATTTGAACTTACGGGTGATGTTAATCAAGGAAATTTGAGCTCTATAATGTTATTTTTGAAAATTTAAGTCTATATGTATTTGCTTATTTGAGAGTTTAGAAGTCACTACTAATTTCTGAGCAAGGGGTTTTTTGTCACCAAGGGTAATGATAAAGGACTTGAATTTCCAACCCTATGCCTATTTAAATTATTAGGGCAAATTAAAACAGTTTCATTGGTTTCATGGATTAAACACTTAAAATTTGTAAAATTTCCCCTGGCTGGTGTGGCTCTGTTGGTTTGCAGTGTTATCCCACAGACCAAAAGGTCCCATGATTCCCAGTCAGGGCATGTACACAGGTTGCAGATTCAATCCCCAGTCAGGTAACAGGTCATTTTCAAGAAAGCAATCAATCAATATTTCTTTCTCTCTCTCTCTCTCTCTCTCCCCATCTCTATTCTATCTCTATCTCCCTCTATCTCCATTTCTCCCTCTAAAAGAGTGAAAAACAAATGATGTTCTCATAATATGATAAAAATATGTAAAATGTATTTATAGTTGCAGCAGACTACTTTTCTCTCTGTGTTATATATTGGTGTTGGATATGAGATATCACTTGGAAGAAATGATTCTACTTGTAAAAATAATTCTTTGGTCCTGGCTGGTGTGGCTCAGTAGATGGAGTACTGGCCTGTGAACCCAAGTGTCATTGGTTCAACTTCCAGTCAGGATACATACCCAAATTGCAAGCCAGGTTTCCAGCCTGGTCCCTAGCTGGAGGCAGGTGAAAGGCAACCATACATTGATGTCTCTCTCTCTCCCTTTCTTCCCACCCCTCTTCCCCTCTCTCTAAAAATAATGAATAAAATCTTTAAAAATAAAATAATTAAAAAACATCATATTAAAAAATAAAATTAAAATAATTTTAATTAATTTAGCAATGACAATATGAAGTGGTTTTTCAATCTGCTTGCACTCTCTATTCTGGTAATAGCAATGCAAAATTTTCCTAAAGAAAAGAATCAATATGTTTTACCCCATAGCATTTAAAAAGGACAACATTTTCATTCATATTTTTAATATCCTTTTTATTTTCTTTGAATGCTTTTTGTACCCAGCCCTTTTATCTAGTGTGAAGTTGGTGATGTGGGGAGGAGAGATGTGAGGTGTGAGAAAAGGGAGGGTAAAGACAGAGTGAGAATGGTGGACATGACTTAATTTGTACAGTTTTCTCATAAAACGCAGATGCCCCTGTCTCTCATTGCATGCCTGCGACAGGGGAAGATGAATGAGTTGGATCAAACCATATACTGTCATATGCTACTAACTTCTGAGTAGTATAGAGTGTCAGCCCTGTCTCCTGAGCCTTTATTCAACCTTTATTTCACATGAAAGAAACACCTAATAATACTTCCCAGTTCAAATAGAAAATTAAGCTTTGACCTAAGCAATAAAAAAGGATCCCTCTGAAAAGTTTACTACTAAACCATAGCTCCTACTAAGTATCTGAGGCTTTCCTCTCTAAGTAATAAATAGTAAGTAGTGTATATCTATCAGAATAAGGCATTTCTCATTTCTCTTTTACAAAATATTTCAGAATGTCTATATGCATAAAGTCTTGGTTTTACTGTCTTTTCACATGATACTTTTTCTAATAATCTTTATCATTTTTTCCTGATCTTAATTCTAAGTTGACTTTTTCACTTACTATTAAGACTATGGCTACAATGAGTATGTTAAAGTATCTTTTGTTTGTACGCTGATAAAATTGAATTTTCTTTGCCCTTTTTAAGTAAATGAAATGAAGGAATGAACGATGAGTTTTATCAATATTACTAGTAAGCCTTTTTTCCCCCTAATCACTCAAATAGTAAAACAATGTCAGTTTTTAAAATGTAAATAGTCACTACTATTATTAAATATTAAATATGTCCTGGAAATGTATTTTTGTTAAAAATAAATGATACTATTTTATGCAGTTCATTTCTGCCTTTATTTCTTCTTTTTCCTGCTTCCAAGATTTTCTGAGGAAACATTAAATAATAGACATGATCCCTGCCTTCAAGGAGTTTACTAGGCTTAAATAGTTTGAGGGAACAAATAATGATAGATATTTTCATCACTTCTAAAGCTTTGAATCCAAATGCTCCAGATGGCAATCAGGCACTAGGCTAGTAGCCAACAGGCAAAGTTGTGTTGTTAGTAATTTGGGGAAAATAACTTATTAAGGAGAAATGGCAGGAATTTACCATCTCAAGGAATCAACAGAACAGTCTTCCTTAGAATTTAAATAGGCCGTTTGCTGGAATTTCCCTACCCCTAGCCATGAGAAGTACTAAACACTAGCTTAGGATATCTAAGTAAAATGGTTACCTTTTAAGAAAGGGGAGCAGCTTAGACAAGAACCTAGTATAAAGGAACCATGGACATGGACAACAGGGGGGATTGACTTTGAGGGGAATGGGTGGGTGGGGAGGGGGACAGAGGGGAGCAAAAAGGGGATGGATGTAATACAACAACAATAAAATTTTTAAAAAATGGTTACCTTTATAAGCAAATACAGTTATAGCTAACTGGTTAAAAACCATGTTATCCACATACAATTGTACTATTTTTCCCCCAAATTAGTAATTAATTGACTTATACAAGTTAATTAGTACTATTACCTGTACTATTTAATTAGTACAAGTTAAATATCCATTCTTTATGATCCCATCAGACTTTCTGGACCCTACACTGGATCAAGAATTCCCATTAATGAACTTTTAGCCTACTGTAGGCCTAGAGTGCTTTGGTATACAGGTGTATACCCAGGAGAAAACTAACCAGGTTTGGCTCAGCTAAATGTAATTCAAGCCCTGTTATAAATATAATACATCATACTCCTAATATTTAAAGAAGCACTTCATGAGCTATACTTTAGGGGAAGCCTGCGATCAAATGATTCTAGCATTTTTACTCTCACAATGCAAAATTATAGGAAAACTTCTCTGTGAGACTGCTTCCGTTTTCCAAAAAAGGAAAAACATACACACACACACACACACACACACAAACACATATGCTATCTTACAAAGATAATCCAATGACTATACACACCAGTGGGAATGTATGATAGGTGAATACTTAGGTACTATATATATGAAATGAAGACTTTATATAAATTACATGATTCACCCTGTTCTGTTTCTTTTTTTCATCCCCCAAGTTAATATAACATGGAATTATATTTTCCTCTTCACTGTATTTTTTCCTGTGTGAATTTTGCATATTTTCCTCACAACTGTAACTTTTCAACTCAAATTATCATTAAAATTATCACTAGTAAATTTTGATAACTCCATAATTGATCATCTTGCCTCATCTCTAGTTTAGTTAAAAACAACATATATATTGCTCTTGAACATTCAGTGGCTTTCTCTTATCTACATATTAAATTTCAACTTGTTTGCCTGTATTTCAAGCTTTTCTATTAGGTGAACTAGGCCTACAAACCCAGTCTTATTTTATTTTTCCCAGGGCGTGCACTCAGTTAGGCTAGCGTCCTTTCTGCCACCTCCTTTCCACTACCCCACACTGTCCTATGTTCCCTTTGCAACATCGAGCTCACTTTCCCTCCTCTGCCTGTCTATAAATTAATCTCCCTTTCTAGAATGAAAAAGGGTCAAAATCATTGGTTTAGACAGGATTCCTTAAAGCCCTAATCCTCAAGATAATTCCTGGTTTGTCTGTGTTTATATGTTATGAAGTAAAGTGGACTTCTGGTAAATATCTTAATTTTTATCAATGTAGGTAGACTAACCAGATAATGTTCTTCAATATTCTCCCTGCAGTCCTTCTCAAAGACATTTTGTTTTAAATTTCTACACAGCTACCCTTCACAAAAACATGGTTATAGGTGTTCATGTGCTCATTTCAGCAAGTCAAAAAAAGAAGGCACAAAACTTGAAACATGGATATAAAAAGTTTTGTATTATGAAGATGCATTCTTTTATAACATGGTGTGTAAAATTTAAAATATAGGAAAAATAGGCCTTCGCCAAAGAACAATATACCTGCTTTCCAGGGGCACTGGGGAAGTGAATATGTACAACGGTTATTTGCTTTGAGTGTCTGGATATACTCATGCTGAAATCTCATATATGTGTTATCTGTTATTTCTCTCCCAGGAAGAAAGTCATGGAAGTTTAGGTGACAGCTTTTTTTTTTTTTTTTTTTTTTTTCTTAAAATATTCCAGGGCACTAAGCAAAAATACCCATAGGAAAAATACCATAACCTAAATACGGGTACTTTCTGAGGGGTGCATTAATTTGATCACTGATGGTCTTTTTTCTCCCTCTCTTTTCCTTCCGTAGCAGTTATATGCTGCCCAGCTTGCCGCAATGCAGGTATCTCCAGGAGGAAAGCTGCCAGGCATCCCCCAAGGCAACCTTGGTGCTGCTGTATCTCCTACCAGCATTCACACAGACAAGAGCACAAACAGCCCACCACCCAAAAGCAAGGTACCCTTTTAAAGAAGCTACGTATCTTAACATTGAGTGTTTTACTTTTACTCCCGTGGTATTTACTGAATATATATTGTGTGCCAGCTACCGGGGTACACTATGGATCTTCAAAGAGATGAGAATCTTGTAGAATCAGTGAGGAGTGTGTGTGTGTGTGTGTGTGAACTTATATACATACACTTAATCATGCATTTATTCCATAAACATGCATTGATAGCTGTAGTAAAAAATGTGAATGATACAAAGATTTATAAGGTAGGTATACTGTACTCAAGGAGCTTACAGTGTGATAAAATACAGATACCCATTCTCTGTGATACAAAATCTTATAAAGAGTTACAGATAAAGTGCTCTAGACATTATTAAGACAGAGAGTTTACCTTCAATAAGAGATCCTGGAAAGGGTTTCCCAAAGAAAGGGAAACTGAAATAGAACTTAAACTACAAGTATGATTAGGGCATACAGAAAATGTTTAAATATCATTAACTGTTATCATGCGTTACTGGTATAGGTATAGTTTTAGATATAGCATTCATCCAATAGGATTTTCATGTAACGATATGAAGATAATAATAGTATTAGAAGTAAAGCTGTTTAAAGTTACTTTTGTTTTAGGAGCTAAAGAAACATTTCCTGAGTGAACCTGAAAAAAGATCAGGGGACTTTCAAATATGCTGTTTCTTTTTTTATGTTTTATTGTTATGCTATTACAGTTGTTCCAAGTTTTCCCCTTAGCTCCCCTCCATCCTGCATCCCTTACTCCCTCAGGCAATCCCCACACTCTTGTTCCTGTCCATGGGTCATGTGTAGGTTCTGTGGCTACTCCATTTCCTATACTGTACTTTACATCCCCATGGCTGTTCTATAACTACCTCTTTGTATTTTGTAATCCCCTCACCTCTTTACTCATTCCTTCACACCCTCCTCCTGTCTGACGACCATCAAAAAGCTCTCTGTATCCATGATTCTGCCTCTCATTTATTGTTTGCTTAGTTTTTTAGGTTCAATTGTTGATAGATATCATGTTATTGTTCATAGTTTTGATCTTTTTTATAAATAAGTCCCTTTAACATTTCACATAATAATGATTTAGTAACGATGAACTCTTTTAGTTTTTTTCTTGTGTGGGAAGCTCTTTATCAGCTCTTCAATTATAAATGATATCTTTGCTGGGTAGAGCAGTTTTGGGATATAGGTCCCCACTTTTCATGGCTTTGAATGTTTCTTACCAATTCCCTCTAGTCTCAAAGTTTCTTTCGAGAAATCAGCTGACAGTCATATGGGAACTTCTCTGTAGGTAACTAATTGCTTGTGCTTGTTTTTAAGATTCTCTTTTTATCTTTAACATTTGGCATTTTAATTATGATATGTCTTGGAGTGGGCCTCTTTGCATCCATCTTGTTTGGAACTCTCTGTGCTTCCTGGACTTGAATGACTATTTTCTTAACCACCTTAGGGAAATTTTCTTTCATTGTTTTTTCATAGAGATTTCCAATTTTTTGCTCTTTCTCTTCTCTTTCTGGTACCCCTATGATGCAATTATTGGACTTCTTGAAATGTCCCAGAGTCTTCTTATACTATCTTTACTTTTTTAAATTCTTTTTTTAATTTTATTGTTGTTGTATTACATCCATCCCCTTTTTGCTCCCCTCTGTCCCCCTCCCCACCCACCCATTCCCCGCAAAGTCAATCCCACCTGTTGTCCATGTCCATGGTTCCTTTATACTAGGTTCTTGTCTAAACTGCTCCCCTTTCTTTTTTTCTTCTTCTTGTTCCAGTGGGTTGTTTTTTGCTTACTTATGTTCCATATTGTTGATTTGATTATTGGCTTCATCTACTGTACTGTTCATTACCCCACAAATTGTTCTTTATTTTAATTAGTGTATCCTTCATTTCTGACTGGGTCTTTTTTTATGCTGTTGAGGTCCTCACTACCTTCCTTGAGCATCCTTATAACCAATGTTTTGAACACTGCCTCTGATAGATTGCTTATCTCCATTTTGTTTAGCTGGAGTTTTGATCTGTTCTTTCATTTAAGCCATGTTTCTTTGTCTACTCACTTTAGCAGCCCTGCTGTGTTTGTGTCTATGTATTAGGTAGAACTGCTTTGACTCTGTGTCCTGATAGTGTAGCCTAATATAGTAGGTGTCTTGTAGAGTCCAATGGAATGGCCTCCCCTATCACCCAAACTGGGTACTCCAGGTATACTTTTCATGTGGGCTGATTACACCCTTCTCTGTACTTAAGCCTTGGTTGCTGTTAGCAGATCAATGTAGGGATTTACACAGGACAGCTACAAGGGTTGGCTGTGACCACTGACCACCAGCCTCCATCCTCTGTGGAAGATCAGCTGTGTGGGGACAGGGTGGTGGTGCTCCGACATGGTGTGTAGCTGTCTACTGGGTGCACAGGCTCTGGGGTTTCCTGGATGGTACAGGTCAAGGTCAACCCCACCTGTGTTTTGCCTGGGCTACACTGCCTGAGTTATAAAATAATCTGAAATGGCTGCCGCTTATGCTGGGCTTGAAGATTCCCAGGTGAAACCAAGCTGTGAATCTAGACTGACTGCTGCTAGTGCCAGATCCAGGGAGTTAGCAAGAGGTATAGGGGCAGGGGGCTCACTGAGACCAGCTATTGCTTATTTGAGAGGATTTAGGAAGTTGTGAAGCCTGAGCCAAGACCAGCCATTCATATGGAATAGCAGGTTGGGTGGGCCCGTAAGTTGGGTGGGACTGAGTCTTTTTGGATCTCCAGGGTGAGGCAAACAGTGTTAGCCAGGATGAAGGAGCCTCGGATATGGCACCAGCCTACCAGCTCTGTGGCTCTATGAAGAGAGGGTTCAGGAAAGAGACAATGACCTCTACCTGCCTTTACTTTTAGGAGAGGGCTGTCCCCTAGCTCTCACCTTGATGCCAGACATTTCAAAGTCTCCCTGTATGCCAATGGTGGGTTTCAAGCTGGTGCTGGAGTTCAGAGGAAGTGAGTCTAAGTAAGCCTGTGTATGGGTTTTTAAAGAAGAACTGCTTGGGACTTTAGAAATCTTTTCCACTCACTCAACCTCCACTGGTTTTTGCAGTTAAAAGTTATGGGGACTTACCTTCCTGGCATTGGAACCCTGGATTGAGACTCCTCATTCCTGAGATATCCCTCCTGAACTTTTATCCAATACATGTGGATATGGGACCAGACTGTTTCACATCTCTGCCCTTCCTACCAGTCTGAATGGATGTAGTTTCTTTAATTCCATAGTTGTCATCCATTTAACTTGATTTCTGATTGTTCTGAGTGATGGTCATTCTACATTTTCATTGTAATTTTGATGTGATTGTGCATGGAAGAGAGTCATGTTTACCTATGCCACCATCTTGAGAAGAAGTCAATAATTTGTTTCTTGACTTAGAAGAGGCATGTAGAAAAATTAATTGAAAAATGTAGTGTTTGTTGAGACTTATCATTACATGATATATGATTCTATTAAACTTGCTGTGGATGAATGAAAAGAGTAACCATAAAGTAGTTTCCCTGAGAATACTCAGGGAAAAAAATCACAAATATTTTCTAACTGTTAGAAAATGTGAAGTAGAAAACTGACATAGTAATGTACCCCCAAAATAACAGTTTTGCTGAATTACCTAGAAAATTGCTTCTGTTCTTCATTTCATCAAAGTCATGCTGAAATGTCTAAAGAGTAATAGTTTAAAGAGTATTCACAGCATATTTAAAAATGCATAAGGAAAATATAGAACATATTGAAAGAGAAAAAAATCAAAGAATTTTTAACCCTTTTGTGCTCTAACAGCTGCTTTCACAGTTAACCATTTAATCCAGAGAGTAAACTGGCAAAGAAATTAGATCAGTGTGGAAAGTGCACTCCTTCCTCTAATTTCTCAAAAGTCCAAAGTCCTTTGCTATATTATTAAGAGATAACTATAGTTGGAAGTATAACTTGACCTGGGAAAGGACCTTAGAAGGTGATTCAACAGCAATATGTACACATGATACAAATTATTGCCCACATTCTTGACATTAAGAAATATATGTATGCTATTTCTGAGATCTCTTTCAGCTCTGTTGTAATGGACCTCAAATATTGAGTGCTTAATATATACATAGGCCTGTTCTGCTTTTTTTTTAAATTAATTTTTCTCTTAAATATATTTTGTTTATTTTTCTATTATAGTTGTCCCAATTTTCACATTTTTGTCCCCCTCCACCCAGTACCCCATTTCCTCTGGCAATGACCCCTTTAGTTCATGCCCATGTGTCATGCATATAAGTTCTTTGGCTTCTCCATCATTATAAATAACAGCAGAACATACTTTCTTTTCGATTACAGTTTATATTCAATAGTATTCTGTATTAGTTTCAAATGTACAGCAAAGTACCCAAAAAATCCTGTACTTCTCAGAGTGGCACCCCTAGTGCTTCAAGCACCCAACTGGTCCCACACACACTCCTCATGACATCATTGGCTATATATGTCCTGTGCTGTAACCCACATCTGCGTGCCTGTTTTGTAACTACCAGCTTATGCTGCTTAATTCTTTTACCTCTTTCACCCAGCTTCCCTACTCCCTGCTCCTCTAACAACCGTCAGTCTAAAACATACATTTTTTAATACTTGGTAATAATTATAACATTTAGTCAGTACAATTTAATTTTAAAGCACTGATATTTTGGTGTCTTGTGGACCAGCAGTTTTCATTTATTACATATACAGGCTGAGTAAAATAAATAGCTGTAGCAGCAAAGTCATTACCTCTATGTGAGGTATTGTTTTTTTTTCTATATTTAGTAATGTTATTTTACATCATACTTTTACATTAAGACCTTTCTTTGTTATTTTTCCATTCCGGTTTGCATTTAATATTATTTTATTATGACATTTTGTTTTATTATCATTTAAAAAAATGCTATCATTAATGTCTTCTCCCCAAGTCATTTAATCATGAAGATTTTGATGTTAGCCTTATCCCTTTATGCATCCATCCATCCATTCATTCATCCATTCAGATGCTTATCAACCAGTTGTTACAATGATACTTTTTTTGGTAACCATGGCAAACGTAAAAGTGACTGAAGATTTGCTTCACAAAAATGAGAATGCTGCTTTATGGACTACATGATTCTAGACACTCATAGACCTTTATAAAGCATAGAGACTGATTATTTAAGTAGTGTTAAAATTCTGCTGTATTTTATGGCTTCACATACCTGTGTTTATTTAGTACTAGTGAAAAGTGCCTTGTTTTTAATGGCTATGATTATAAAATTTTCACACACATGTTTATATTTTATCTTTCAAGTTTTTAAGTTTGAATATTAGCCCTCCTAAATTTTCTGTCATATGAAGTTTAATATAACTGTGGACATCTCCTTCCGTGTGCAATTATTGTAAAATACATAAAACATGTAACCACAAATAAAATGCCTCCCTTTTAAGTAACAACAAAAATTTAATGACAATATGTCCTTTCTTTGTTCAGTACCCTCCAGCACTCTGTCTACAGCTCTTACTGTCAGAAAAGACATCTTAAATGTGGCTTGTGTTTTAGCTCAGCAGTAAAGTTTAGTGGGTCAAAAATAGCCTGACTAATAAATATGACCATTGTCATTCTGGTGAAGGACGTGGCCAAAAAGAAATAAAACCCACAGTAAATAGAGAGGGCCTGGAATTGACATTTATATGTAGCATAATAAATATTTTTTCACTTTACAAAATATTTTACTTTATATAATAATCATTTATTATTACATTTATCATTTTATACAATTAGTTCTAAATGTCTTGGGGATATTTTCTGTGTGATTTATTAGTGAATTTTTATGTCTGTGTTATATATTGTAGAAGTATTTTATTAAAGGGCTTTCTGTTGTCTGTATACCTACCCGGCATAAACCAAATTCATGGTTTACATTCAAAATACATTTATTGTTCAGAACAATGAACTTGTAAGTCACATGTAGGTGATGATGTAAGAAAAATGATCTTATTGGCAGCTGTCAAAAATCATATTCTCTGGGGTTTTTTGTTGATTTTTTTTTTGTTTTTGCCTGCCCTCCTTCCTAGGTGTGCCTTTGTCCTTGACTCACAGCTGTAGAGAAGGACACAAACAAAACTTATTTGCAATTTGCAAAAAATAGAAGGGGAGAATCAAAAGGAGGGGCTCCAAAAGACTGTAAAATTGTACAGCATGACTCCTCTGATGCATGCTGTTTTCAATCTGCTGTGTGCCAGTTGGAGGCTTGGGGGGTACGTGTGCTGCGAGAACGGATAATGCTGAGAAATGATAGAGTGGCTGTGACCTCCAAGCTCAGCCTGGAAATCCAAGACATTGATTTCACTTAGCATTCCTGCTGAGAAATCTGGCGGAGTGCAGTTGTAATAAAAGAACAAGATTCTGTTCTAATGGTAATGGCGTATGACAGACACATCACTTTGTCTGTCCTCGGCTCCAGAGACAGAATTGGAGAAAGGTCACCTGACCTGTGCTTGGTGTGGTTCGAGTGCTGTACTGAGCTTTGAACTACCACCCCAGAACATAACTAGTTATAATATTCGGTGACAAAAAAATCCTTTAGAGAACTCACAGTGAACCTCTAAAACCTGCACACAAGAAATGGGTTCTGTGAATGGGAAAACTAGGAAAGGAACCTGGTCTTTTGAAAATGTTCGCTGAAGAACATAAATAGTAATGCTTGTTGAGTTGTACATGTGTCCTTCACCTTACTGTTTGTGAACTGTCTCATTAATGATTGATGTAGTGTCATTGGTTCACTTTTTTTTTTAATGCTTTGATTTTATTAGGTACAAGACAAGAAAAGATTTTTTTTCATGCTATATTTTGCCAAAGGCTCAAACTTTAGATCAACAGCAGGTGTTTAAAGTGTCTCAGGTGTTAAATAACATCTTAATTCATCTATATTTGTTTCTCTGCAGTTAATTTTTTTAATTTAAAAAATTTTTTTTAGAATGCGGGAAAGAGAGAGAGGCAGAGAGGGAGGGAGACATCAATGTATGGTTGCCTTTCACCTGCCTCCAGCTACAGACCTGGCTGGAGACCTGGATTGCAACCTCATTATGTTCCCTGGCTGGAACCTTTGGGTTCGCAGGCCATTGCCTTATCCACTGAGCCACCAGCCAGGGCTGCAGTTAATTTTTTTCTTCTTAATTCAATCTCAGGACAATTTCTTTCATTGCTCTATGAAAGGAAATATATTTAATTCTTCAGATAGTCTAGTAGCTTGTGTCCTCAATACTGTGTTTATGAATAAATATTGATAAAAACAATAGAAGTGTGAAATCTTGAACTTTTGTGCACAAGTTATCCTGTTTAAAGGAAATTATAGAAATAATTTTACTTTTCATATTATGAAAAATTAGTTAAGGTATTATTTAGCAGTATTGGTGTTTAAATTTCAAATACAGTATTGTTGTTATAAATATGCTTGTACTCCTTTAAAATGTTTAATCTAAATGTTTTATAGTTTAGCTTTCTGCCATAGGATGGACACTGTGTATTCAGTGACTTTCATTTTTGTACCACATCTTTCTTTTTTTTAATTATTTCTGCATTATTTGTTTCAGGTTTTTAATGACCTTCACTTTGTGATAGCAATTGATCTGTTGATAACATTTGTTTTATAAGAGTAGTTATACTTTTAATAGTATCAATATCAGCCTTAAATAATTCTCTGGAATGAAGAGTATTGCTACTCAGTTTTACACATGACTCATACAATTATTGGCAATGTATAGGCTTACAATTCCACGTTACCAAGAAATCATCCTTGGTATGGCTTAAGGATTGGGTGCAGGCCTGCAAAGCAGAGTCACCTGTTCGATTCCCAGTCAGGGTACATGCTTAGATTGTGGGCCTGGTTGGGGGCTTGTGAGAGGCAACCACACATTGATGTTTCTCTTCCTCCCTTTCTCCCTCCCTTCCCCTCTTTCTAAGAATAAATAAATATTTCAATTCCCAGCCAGGGCACATAACCAGGTTATGAGCCAGGTCTCCAGCCAGGTCCATGGCTAAAGGCAGGTGAAAGGCAACCATTCATTGATATTTCTCTCCCTCTCTGCCTATCTCCCTTCCGCTCTCTCTAAAAATAATAAAATAAAAAAAATCTTTTAAAATATATATATCGAAAGTAAATAAATAAAATAAAATCTTCAAAAAAAAAATCATCATATGTCATAAATGTACTAACCATCTGAACTTCATACTCCAAGTGTTTTCCTTGGCAAAATTAGCCAAATATGGCCATCTATTGGGAAATTTTGAAGAACAACTTGTAAATACAATTTAATGTCTCTTAATATTTGATGAAAATGTATTGCCTATAGTAATCAACAAGAGTCAGTTTGAAAATCTGATGACAAGAGAGAATTTCTGGATGCTCTTCTGTTAACCTTGCAGCATTGTCATCCTCTTGGTTGCAGTTATGTCTCTGTAAGTGTCAGGATCACATAGATCATCTGAATCCATTTTTTAGTTGTTGTTTTCAAATTCTCCTGGCAGTGATGTTCCCATTTGCTCAGCAGTAGCACCTGGGAGCTATGACAAGAAGAAAAAATTTTTTTTTCAGCAAGCCGAAAACAGTCCTGGCCGGCTTACCAGACAATAATCAGATTTTTTTGAGGTGTAATATCCTTATAAATATTGCTTCAAATTCAGAAGCAAGAAGTGGAATAATATTGTTAGCTGATCCTGTATCACAGGCACAATAATAAAGATCTTTTCTGATTTGCTAGCCATGTGCTTGTGTTAGTCATGTTAGAAGTGCCAATGACTCCTGGTAGGGCACCTATTTTTTGTGGTAATGATACCAATCAAATAGTTTCATGCTATCAGGTAAAGATGATATCAACACACACTGATCTGTAGGGTAGAATTTTGTGGATTTTACTGAGTCACAAACTGGTATACATTCACACAAGATGATTTAGCAATATGTGTATGAGAAATTAGAGGAGAATCATGATTCATCTTAATTGAAAATTAGCTCTAACAGAAGATTTGGGAAATAAAGCTTGTTCACTAACTTGGACACAGTGTTCTACAATGCTGGGGGAGGAGGGCAGCTGAACACATTCAGTATATCCAACCAAGTTCAGCTACCACCGCACTCACTATAAAAATACTATTTTTTTTAAAAAATATTTTATTTATTGGTTTTTGAAAGAGAGGAAAGAAAGGGAAGCAGAGAGGGAGAGAGACATTAGTGTATGGTTGCTTTTCACCTGCCTCCAGCTACAGACCTGGCTGGAGACCTGGCTTGCAACCTGGCTATGTACCCTGGCTGGGAATCGAACCAGCGACCTTTGGGTTCGCAGGCCAGCACCTTATCCACTGTGCCACCCGCCAGGGCTAAAAATACTATTTTTAATATTTGACAAAAACATCCTTTCAAGATAAAGCACAGGACGTCAACAAGATTTCATAAGTTTGAAATAGAGACATGGGAAGGCATCCACAGGAGTATTTCCATGACAGGAAGTTCAAATAGCACTGCTCAGTTTCACTACAACTTAATTTAGTATTTTTCACATTCTATCTGGCCATGAAAATTTTTGAATCATAGTAGTTGCTAACATGTAATTTCCAATCTGTAAAAGCTCCTTCAATACTACTATTTGACTTATTCTTAGAGCTTTCCAGGTCAAGATCTCAAAATAATTGTTACTCACTACACAGGGCTAGAACTGTTCTC
Source organism: Noctilio leporinus (assembly GCA_004026585.1). Taxonomy (NCBI): domain Eukaryota; kingdom Metazoa; phylum Chordata; class Mammalia; order Chiroptera; family Noctilionidae; genus Noctilio; species Noctilio leporinus. Next base: position 409,894 of record PVIW01000081.1, on the reverse strand, counting down.
TGAATGTTTTATCTCCAAGTAATCCACTTACGCAGTATCAAAAAAGAGAAGCTGATATATATTCAAATAAAACCACTGATCCATTCTGAAACTGTTGGACCTATTTTTGTAAATTTCATTTCTCCTAAAACTTCAGAAAAGAAAGAGATGTTCATCTCAGCTAATTATAACAACATTCAAATTAACCGTTGTCTATTCTTATGCTTTAACCACTGTCTGGCATATCAATTAAATGCTAGAATCTCCCTAATACCTTGCTCTGTACAGCCACTTTGTGCTTTGTTGAATAACTGTTGAACACTCTTCTCACCCTCGTATTTCAGTACAGGAGGAACACCTACATTGTGACCTTTTGAGGTATGATATGCATGTGTCTTATGCAAGAGGTGAATTCATTTGAGGAAAGTTAAACTGGAAATGTGGCCCATTAGCATTATCACCACTGTCTGGGTGGGACGTATTTCCAGTGGCTATAACATAGTTGTCCTGTCATTTTAAATGAAATAGTTTTCTTTCTGTAGTCCCACACCACCGAACTGAAATATGTTAAATGAAGCGTTATCAACAGAGGAACCCTTGTGAGGAGCCTCTTCCTTCCCTTTTTCCATCTATTGATATAGGAGTCTCAAAAAGCCAGATACTTAAACAAGTTCTTCTGAGCACAAATGTCCAAGGAAGTCATTTGATGATATATTCTTATGACTCAGGAAGAAGGGGGTTGGTCACATGTGGGACATAAAAAACAATAAGATTTAAAACATCAAGAGGCAGACTAGTTATATTCTTGGCATTAGGTAACGTCCCTTGAATTCCATCAGCCTGGCCTCTGGCTCCCAGGTTACTTTTGTTTTGACAGGAGCCTGTCTTGCACCCAGCAGCTAGTTGCTGAGTCATGTCAGAGCTTCTTAATAATGCAAACCAAGATGTTGAGCACATGGCAGACACAGGAATGTGCACAGAATCACATTTCTTTACGTGAAAGTTGCCTCCTACAGTAGATCCAACCTGAAGCAGATTCAGCATCCCCAAAGCTATGTATTTAAAGCATTTGATTTTAAAACCAGGCCGTTAAAACCTAAATGGTATATGAAAGAAAAACAGAACCACATGAAAAGATGTTCCTGCATAGAATGCGGTAGTACAACCTCAGTAAACATCCAGGCTTAACATGTGTTGAACAAAAAATGGTCACACCTGCAAGTCTTTCTAAAGAAAGGCTGTATTGAGCCATATGCTATAGCTAAAAAAGGAACCAGGTTCTAGGGCATGCAGTCTAATCGATGAGCATCAGCGATAGGTGGAGAAGATGCAGTATTCACCGATCTGGGATCTGGGATTGCTAGGGCTCTTACATACACTTTTTGGAAGAATGATGTAAGTAAGTTACTTTGAAAGAATTTGGATTGACAATTTGGTAAAAGGAGTGGTAGAAGGTGGGGCAGGGATAAGGGCATAGTCTGTAAGGAAGAAGTGGCTGCTCTTTTCGATTGGTTATGGTTCACAGTCCAGAAAAGATCATGTCCAATTAAAAGTTGACTCTTTTACTCTTTAGATTAATGTAAAAATAACCACCTGAGAATTAATTCAAAGTTTCAACATACATTTAGAAATGTTATCAGACTTTTGTTGGTTGTTTGTTTTCACCTGCAATTGTTTTTATTTTTTGTTTTATTTGTATTTATTGATTGATATTATTTTATTATTCTTGTATTATAATTGTTTCATATTTCCCCGATTACTCTCCCCTGCCCCCCAAGTCAATCCCTACCCTGTTGTACACCATACACCAGAATGAACTCAAGATGGATAAAAGACTTAAACATACGCTGTGCCACCATGAAAGTCCTAGAGGAAAACATAGGAAATAAAATTTCAGATATCCCATACAGCAATATTTTCACTGATATTTCTCCAAGGGCAAGGGAAATAAAGGAACAAATAAACAAATGAGGCTACATCAAACTGAAAAGTTTCTGCTTAGCTGAACAAAACACCAGCAAACTACAAAGGGAAACATCTGTATGGGAAAACCTCAGGTAAGGGTTTGATCTCCAAAATATATAAAGAACCAGAGAGACAGACAGCCCAATTAAAAAATGGGCAAAGGACCTGAACAAACACTTCTCCAAGGAGGACATACAGAGGAGCCATAGACATATGAAAGGATGCTCAACATCACTAGCCATCAGAGAGATGCAAATTAAAACCATAATGAGATACCACCTGCACCTGCAATTGTTAATCATTAACACCTCTTGTCTCTTTCACTCTCTGGTCTTGTCAGAGAGTGAGAAAGCAAAGGTGCACTTCTGCTATATTTCTTTTTAGGGAATCGTTTATCCTTCTGACTTCCTACAAAATTCTTCAAGTCAATTAAAATATTTTATTTTCTACCCTAATAATTGATCAGAGCTTCATTTGACCTACTGGATATTGACCCTTCTTCACCCCTTCAGTCTTACTAAAAGTGATAGAAAACAGAGTTGAGAAGTGACACCATGAAAGATTACACTTCAGATTTCCTTCTCTCTGTATTGAATTAAATGTATTCTGCTTAAAAATTCTTTCATAGTCACCCTGGCTGGTGGCTCCGTGGATTAGCACTGGTCTGAAAGAACCCAAAGGTCACTGGTTCAATTTTCAGTCAGGGTACATAACCAGGTTGCAAGCTAAGTATCCATCCAGGTCCTTAACTAGAGGCAGGTGAAAGGCAACCATACATAGATGTTTCTCTCCCTTTCTTCCTCCCTCCCTGCCCTTTTCTCTAAAAATAATGAATAAAATATTTTTTTAAAAAAGGAAGGAGGCTCACTTTTAAAAAATTCTTTCATAGTTATAAAATAAGAAGAATGTTAATGGTCTCTTTCAGAAAAACCCCAGACTATAAATGTGTTATTAAAATTACAATTACTGTTTTATTTAGTGATGAAAACAGTATATGTGCACATTTATTTGTTAGATTTTATCAACAGATTTTTTTGAGAGAGGACGAAGCATGCTACTAATGCTTTTACGAGCGGACAGGAGATAAAAAAGAATGTAGTAATTAAACAGATATAAATGTAAGGGTCAAAAAAATGAAGAGATGTAACAGTCTAAGCTGAAGACAGGTAAGTTCAAAACCCCAAATATTCAGAAGTTTCATTTACTGAACAAAATGTATCAGACATTTTATTTATGGAATCAGGGAAGTTAAATTAAGAAGGAAACCCCAGAAAGAGTGTAGCCCAACACATAAAAACCAGTCACAAGGTCACTTTGCTTCTGCCTAGATTCCTACTAGGCACTACATGAGGTGGCATTATTTTATAAAAGGCAACTACTAATGCCGCAATATGTGTATTTAAATAAACCTATAATCAACTTTCCAGCATTCCAACCTGATTGTTCCATTGAATGGCAATTGTGTTTGTTAGTACTCTTTCCTTCGTCACAAGTGATAGCAAACCCAGCCCCAGTGGATTAAGCAAAAAGGAAATGTGTTCATTAACATTCTTAAAAAGGTTATTCAGAATTCAGGTATAGCTTAATCAGGAACTCAAACAGCAGGACATGGAATTGATTTCTATCTCTTCCCTCTGTTCTTTTCTCATTCTTCAAAGACTGCCCCTTTTTAATGTTCTATAGCACCCCGTGCTTTCACCTACCATTCACTGAGTCAACAAATCTTAATATATGCCTAGCATGTGCCAAATTCAGTTCAAGGCAGTGGAATTAACAGCTATGACAGCGAAGAACATAACAAGTTTGCCTTCTTAAGATTTTGTAGGTTAAGGGTAAGAGGCAAACTATGAGTAATTAACCAAATAAATGATTTCATACATTGGTAAATGCTATGAAGAAAGTAAAACATGGTAAAATGTAGAGTGTCTGGGGATGGGTAGGGGATCTTCTTGAGTTATAAGGGAAGCCCACTCTGAATTATGAAAATGAAAGTACCTACCAAGGTCTGAAGGAAAGGTCTTCCAAGGAAAAAGAACAGCAATTCATTGCAAAGATCCTACTATGTCAGTAAGGTTGACAAATTAAACTATTGTAATTATCTATTTAATGCCTTCCTAAGATGTCCAAAGGTGTCCTAAGTTTCCCATGGCAAGAATGTACCCTTTTCTAGTTTGGGGCATCCTTGTAGATAATATTATCAGAAGCTTCTTAGAATTACAGCCCTGCCCCTGTGAGCAGCAGGACTTACAAATGCAATATCCCACAGCTTTTAGCACTTGTACTTCTAACAACAGACTAGCTGATTCCTTTGGGTAACATTGTTGAGAACCCAACATATTTAAAAAAGAAAAAACCTTTGATGTTTTGGTTTTCAGGTGGATAAAGATGAGATCTCTGATTTAGAGAAAACAACCAGAATTTTTATTTCATAGATTTAGATAACCAAAATAATGTGAAGGAAACAAATATACAATCAAATAGATAAAAGTCCATTTTCTACCAAATTGTTTGCCAACAACAGAAAGTAATAAGAACCTTATTTTTTCATAATTAGCCCTGGCTGGTGGCTCAGTGGATAAGGTGCTGGCCTGCAAACCCAAAGGTCTCTGTTTTGATTCCCCAGCCAGGGCACATAACCAGGTTTCAAACCAGGCCTCCAGCCAGGTCTGTAGCTGAAGGCACGTGAAAGGCAACCATACATTGATGTCTCTCTCTTTCCCTCTCTGCCTCTCTCCCTTCCCCTCTCTCTGAAAATAACAAATAAAATCATGAAAAAAAAAAAGAACACAAAGAACTAAATTATCAGTAATGAGATTGTGAAACAATCATACATTGAATGATTCACTTCAATGTATGAAGTGAAAGAGTCTTTCATTTCAATTAAGCCTTTCAATAACCAATGAATCTTACTTTTTTTCAAGTTTATTATATAATTTTAGCTGTTAGGGTTTGTTGTGAAATTTTTATGACTTTTGACAGTGTAGGTATTTCATAAATAGGAGAAAAAGAAATTTTAGCCAAAAATAGAAAAGATGAAATTCTGCAAAAATTTTTCTCTTGTGCTATTTCCAGTGGCACTTAAAACAGCATAAGAAATAAATGCAGTTGTGAAGTATGTATAAAAGCATTAAGACAGCAATAGGAATGTCCTTAAATAGGTATAGATTTGTGTTTTCTGTACTTCTCTATGCAACTCTTTTGATGATCAAAGTTTCACTTTAAGTTGCCAGGAGTTCAATATTCAGGTCAACCCTATATAAATAGAGGGTGAGAAAAGAATTTTGGGTCAAATGATAGAATTTTTAGTGCCAGTTTTCATGCAAAGAGTGCTGTCACTTACTTTTTAAATGATGGTTCTGATCAAATTTTAAGAGAACCTCTGGGTAATTTTTGTTGGATTTGGTTTTGCTTATCTTTTTCTATTAGCATTCATCATGTTGCAGTAAGTTACAACTCTGATCTGTTATACCTGGAACTATAATTTATGAACTTGCAGCAAACTAAATGAAGGAAAGATCAATTCCACATTGATCATATTAGACACTCTTTATCCATTGAATTTTAAGTAACTGGCTCATAATACATGCTCACTAAGTATTTACTAGATAAAATGTTTATATTATGCTCCTTGATCTTAATAAGTAGTTAAATCTTAGTTATCACTGTTTGTGATATAGTTTTTACTATATATTTCTGCAGTTACAGTTATGAATACAACATGATTTAAGAGAATGTGTCTGTATAAAGATTCTTTTAAAATTCAGTAATATGTTTCTTAACTCTTTTCAAGTAAACTTCAGGGCCTTTGATGTAACTATATTAAGTTTATAAAATTCTGGGCATGTAAAATAAAACATTGAGATTTAATGAGAATTTAAAAATATGTTTAAAGCTATAAAATATTTTTTCAATCCTGTTTAAAAAATAATATACACTTAAATTGTCATTAATACAATATAATATATCCTAAATGAGACATCTTCTTCCAAGAAGAGGATATCTTCCTTTGTAAAAAAAAAAAAAAAAAAAAAACAAACGAACACACAAAAAACTATCATCTCTATGCAGAATTGGCTATTTGATCAGGTAACCTCACTGCAGAGATACTTACTCCTTGCATAGTATCATAGCCCCTTTATGACACTTTTATTCCCCTTGTATGATACAGAGTCACATGAGCATAGGGATTGTATCTTAGCAGCAAGCATAATAATTAACATATAATCATTGCTATAGTTCTATTAAAAGAATAAACAAACAAATCAGCAAATCTTCTGTGGAAGTAAACCAAGATATTATATTCAAACATATGACTGATTTTGGGTGGAAGCATCAAAGGTCAATAGCTTGGATCACTGGAGGATGATCTCAATACAGCATGAGCTGCCCATAATTTTACCCATGAATCATGAAACAACCAAAGCTATTGTCCTACATGGAAAGGCCACATGCACAATAAGATTATGGAAACCAAAAGTAAGACTTGTCATTGTTTATCCTGTCAGTCTAAGTGAGATACACTGTTTATAAGAAAAATAAGCATTCTGATCATTAGAGAGGTAGTATCTTTAGTAAATTGTGTGTGTTTAATTTGCCCATTTCCTCCAATGGTCTTGAATGAAGCACTCATTATTTACTTCTTTTGGCCCTGCTTCTGATTGCAAAATTTGCTCTTTCAGTTATCTTGAAATTAGAAAAAGTTTACCTTAAAATCTCAGCAATATTCTTGTCAGGTCCAAATTCATTGCATTCTGGTTTGTACCTCATGATTTTATGTAATATGAATACATGTTCAAGTGAGTGGCCTCCTAAGCATATGCTGAAGAATTAAGTGGATGCTGAAATGAAAGGCCCAGGCATATATTAATACTGGCTAGTTTTGTTACATTGTTTAATTGGCAGTTCAAATAAAGTTTTGAGAAGGAAAATTATGATTTCCCCTCTTATTTTTATAAGATTATGTTTCCCTGCTTCTCAGTTATAACAAACAATCTGCTCAGATATGGCAGATAAATTATCTTATGTCACATGCTTGTTTTTTTATACATATTGTATATAAACCTACATAGATTTCATTTATTAATGCAAGAATCAAGAATGTAGAGTCATTTTATTTACCAATCTAATAACCCAAAACAATATTCAAACTAAGGTCAAATCTAAGGCAAATGTCCTCATTCTTTCTCCTTAGTTGTGTCTAAAAGATATGATCAAAACTCTCATGTAGTAATACCATTACAGTTCCTCTATAAAATCTTTTATGCCATCCAGACTGTGAAAGGTATTATTCTCTTAATTTTATGGGTTGGGAAAAAATTAGTTATGAGGCATACAGCTGAGTTTCACTACACATTAATTATTTTAATTGACTTTCTTGAATGAATAACTGATAAATCAATCTTGCAATTCCTCATGCTTCATGACATCCTTAACTCAATACAGACACTTAAGAATCATTATTCTATGAGAGGTTTAATACAAATTTGAGATTATAATTAAAATCAGACTCTTACCTGATGCTCAGTTCTAAGCCATTTCATCTTTATTGAATTTTCTTTGGCCTATACTTTGAATGTAATCTTGTAACAATGATAGGCAGAATATATAATCAAGCTAAGCATCCTCAATATGTTGAGGAAAAAGTATGTTGTCATCAGGCCACAACATAAAAACTGGTTTTAACCAACATTATATATAAATAGTCATCTCACCCCTTAGAATTCTTTAAAGACATCAGTCCCCTCCTGGTCACTGCAATGAAGACAAAGAAGGCCTTAATGACTCTATTGAGGTTATCATTAAAGTAAAAGGAGATTTGCAGACATCAGCTATAAATCACTATAAAATGGCCTGTGGGTAACCTTTGACACAACTCATTTGAAATAAACCTGGGATGGATTCATAGCCTTTGGTCAAGCCACTAGGTGGGCTAAAGGTCTTTTCCATTCCCTCCTTCATTTCTTGCAATATTAGTTCCTCTTAAAATGACTGGACAGCATCTGGGTATATATAAATTGGCATGTGTTTCATGTTGAAATAAAATAGGTCCATTCAGAATATGGTGTTGAAGATGTTTATGTCATTAACTTGAAATATTTACTCTTTTGATACATACTTCAGATACATAAATGCATTTGGAATTTGTGTTTAAACATCTAAGATCCAACATCTAAATCCCAGTCCTAGACAACCAAATTCTTTGTGACAAAGAATTTAGTCTAAATAATCCATATTAAATGAAATACAATTTTTTTTTAAAAGAACTTCCTTCTCGACATTCTTTTAGATTAATCACAATGACACTTCTTTAAGTATTACAATTGTCTAGGCCATTTACATAGCTTTAAACTGTACTATGATTTAGCACCTGTATACTATAGCACCAAGTGGTAAATTAATTCCTTTTCTCTCATGACTACTACTGTTGGAAATAATGCCAAAAAGATACACTTGTAACAAATTAAAGAATAAGCATACCACCACATAGGAAAAGAGGCCATATGAAACAACTCTGTAATTCTGTATTCAGAAGTGAAAATTGCTAATACTGCGCATAATCTGAAGGGTGAGAATCAGTCTGGGTTAAAGCAAATGGGACCTCATTTTGTGTTTATATTTCATTTTGACTTATCTTTGGACTTATTACCCTTTATCTTCAATCACTGCACTTTTTGCTCAGTCTTCAGTGAATGGAGTGAAAAGAGTTGTCGTTTGGTTGTACTGACTAGTAAAGTTTCAAGTGGAATTAATAGGAAACCTGTCACTAAAGATGTTCTGACAATGACCCAGTTAGCTGACATGTCCAAGTAGAAGAAATCAGGGGGTCCCAGAGATGTCAAACCCTCAACTCCTAGGTGAAAGCAGGAAGAAAAGAGAGCAAAGCTCTGAAGACTGGAAAGAGCTATAAAACTGAAGTGTGAGAGGAATTCATTTGAAGAGATTTAAATGTGGAGGAATACATCATGGCAGTGCATATGCTTCTATTCTGTTATTCACTAGTCAAAGTGCCATTTGTATTATACGTAGAAGTAAAGAATTTTTTAAACACTTATGAAAGATAATAGAAAAACTTGGAATTTATCAAGTTAGTCATTGATTTATCTTAATTATCCATGTAAGTAAAATTTAGTAGTTAATGGTTTTGATTTTGATTTTTATTTAAGGCATACGTAAGTGATAAAAACAATATAGTAATGCTTAGCCTCAAGAAAATTGTATATAAAGGGGTGACATCTGCAAAGAGTAGTCCTCTTAAGCTACTTAAAATCCGATTATTATTTTATCAATTCAGGAAAACAATGAATGCAGTAAAATGAAATACAGTGATGTGACTTTTACAGTCAGTAATAACAGTGTGGGTGTTGCCTTAGTCTTCTCCAACCAACCACCTTGCATTGTGTCTAGTTCACGTCAGATCCATTACACACACATGGATGTACATGCACATTCCTTTTTTTTTTTTTTTTAAGATTTTATTCATTATTTTTATAGAGAAGGGCAGGGAGGGAGGAAGAAAGGGAGAGAAGCATCAATGGATGGTTGCCTTTCACCTGCCTCCAGCTAAGGACCTGGCTGGAGATGTAGCTTGTAACCTGGTTGCATGCCCCAACTGGGGAGTCAAACCAGTGGCCTTTGGGTTTGCTCACACGTTCATTCTTCCCTAAGGTTCTATACCTTAGACAATTTGGCCCTTACTCATGTCTCCCAAATAGACACCAATACACTAGCTAACTGTCATACCTGTCATTAACCATTAAATAGTCATAGTTGGTTCACCAAGCTGTTAGATATTTGTATGCATTAGAACCTGTACATGCATGTATGTGGACATTGGAAATAAGGTCTCCTATTAATATTTAGAGTTAGTATTAAATGACTTGTGTATGATTATGCCTTCTATTTCTTCTGCCCCTTTCTTCTAGGTTCTACTATCTAAAAATGGTCTCTCTTCTTAAATCAGTCCAAATGTTCTCTAGGATATAGAAAACCTTTAATTCCTAAAAGAACTACAGATATTTTGTTTCAAAGGAACTTTCTTAGCCTTCTGAGGGTCTTCCAAAATATTTCATTTTGTTTCAACTCATTCTTTTAATGTTTCCCCTCCCCTCCTTCTATAGGCCTCCTTCTGATATCTACCCAACATTTATGGTCCTCCAGTGGACATTGATTTTACATTCATGTGTATTGGTGGTGTTTATATCATTCTGCTGCCCTTTTGATACCAATTCCTTCTGCGCATCCAGGGTGAGAGATGTGGTCATTTTGTTCATCCAGCTACAAGTAGAAGTACCACCCTGCACACAGAGGTGCTAGGAGAATTTGGTCTGGGTGGCTTCTCTCTTGTAAAGCTGCATTGCTCTGAGAGCTCATGTTTTCTTTATTTGTAAATCCATTCCATCGTTTGGTAATGCTGCAGTTCTTCATTAATGTTTTCATATAGTTTAAATGGAACTAACAGGAAAGTAACAGTGACAAATGCTTCTTAATTATGAAGCTAAGGACTGATCAGGTGGTGCCAAGAAAACAGTATATTCTTGTACATGGAGTGATTAACTTTTTAATTTTTCTAGAGCAGTTTTAAAAGCTTTTGGAGATTGGCATTCAGAAGTAAATAAGAGTAACTGGTGTGATTACAGTAGTGCCCCCTTATCTGCAGGTGATATGTTCTAAGACCCACTCCCAGCGGGTGCCTGAAACTGCAGGTAGTACCAAACCTATATATACTATGTTTCCTCCTATACAACATACACTAATAGCTTCACTTTGACAATCTCGATTTTCCAGCATCACTGCTCTTGTGCTTTGGGGTCATTATTCAGTAAAATAAAGGTTGCTTAAACATAAGTACTGTGATACATTGACAACTAATCTGCTAACCCAGAGGTTTACTAAGTGACTGATGAGTGAGGGGTGATTCAGTACCTGGCAGGAAGAGTAAGTCAGTGCAAGAGTTTATCGTGTTACTCAGAATAGCATGGAGCCCTGGCTGGTGTGGCTCAGTGGATTGAGCTCTGGCCTGCAAGCCAAAGGGACGCCAGTTCAATTCCCAGTCAGAACACATGTCTGGGTTGCAGGCCAGGTCCTCAGTTGGGAGGTGCTTAAGAGGCAACCATACATTGATGATTTCCTTTCTTTTTCCTTCCCTTAACCATCTAAAAATAAATAAATACAACCTTATGGGGTGGGACGGGGGAAGAACAGCATTTATCTTACAACTCCAGAAGTGTTTAATTCTGAGATTTTCCATTTAATATTTTTGGACTATGGATGATTACAAATAACTGAAAAGGAAAAAGCAAAACCTTAGATAGGTGGAAACTACCACATTAGCATCAGCTCTCGCTGATGTATGCAGTCATTTGAAAGTTTGACTGATGCTGATATATCCACTTCCACAGTGACTCGTTCTCATTCTCACATGCCTAACAAGTTAGCACTGGTTGTGGGCAGAAGATCTCAGTTCCTTTCAGGTAGACATCTCCCATGAGTGTCCTCATGACATGGCAGTGGCTTCTTTCTAGGGGTGATTTCGTACCCCAAGAGACATTTACACTGCCTGAAGATGTACTGGATTTCTAAAGCCTGGACAGGAGTACTGGAAGCATCCAGTGGTAAAGGCCAGGATACTGCAAAACATCCTACAATACATAGGACAGCCACTCACAACAAAGAATCATTCATTCTAAAATGCTGAGAAGCCTCGTTCCAGAACCAAGTGATCTAAAAAAAGAAGGAGATAGAAGCTTTCATCTTCTGTGACCCAGCATCAGGAGTCAAGCTATCATTTCTGCGTAATCCTATAAGTTATATGATGGGACTCATTCATTATGGAAAAAGAATACATAGAATATGTGTGGATATAAATATCTGGAGGTAGAAATTATTGTGGGCCATTTCAGAGTCTGGCTATCACAGGAGCACTTTGTACAGAAGCACTTTGTGTATAAAGGGAGTGGCATTACTTGGTTTAAGTATTTCAAAGCAATTTTTAAGTTAAAAACTGCATGTGAAATATATGATATTCCAGAATCCAGCCTTTTTATTCTTTTTCTTCTTTTTTAAAGATTTTATTTATCATTTTTAGAGAGAGGGAAAGGGAGAGAGGGAGAGAATCATCAATGTATGGTTGCCTTTCACCTGCCTCCAGCCATGGACCCAGCCGGAGACCTGGCCTGCAACCTGGTTATGTGCCCTAGCTGGGAATCGAACCAGCAACCTTTGGGTTCACAGGCTGGTGCCTTATCCACTATGCCACCAACCAGGGCCTATTCTGTTTTCTATTTGTTTTAAATATATGTGTGTGTTTGTGGAGATAACTTACAGTTTTGAGGGCACTAAATCAACAAAGTCAGAAAACAGAAATACTCCATTCAAGTATTAATGAAGAAAAAGGGGACATGTCATGCAACAAATTAATTGGTGAATATTATTTGAATTGCTTTAAATTACAGTGGGCAGCCCTGGCTGGTGTGGCTCAGTGGATTGGTGCTGGCCTGAGAACCCAAAGGTTGCTGGTTCGATTCCCCAGTCAGAGCACATAACCTGATTGCAAGCCAGGTCTCCAGCCAGGTCCTTAGCTGGAGGCAGGTGAAAGGCAACCATACATTGATGCTTCTCTCCCTTTCTTCCTCCCTCCCTGCCCTTCTCTCTGAAAATAATGAAGAAAATATTTTTAAAAAATAAATAAATGACAAGGGGCAACAATTTAAATGTAAGTACAATGATAAATTGCCACATCGAAGCAAACATTTCCCAATTGCGCTACTGATATCTACTTTTAAAAAAACTTGGTGTAGAAAGAGGCAAAGAAGGGGAACTGTTTAGTCAAGGAACTAGTATAAAACTCGTATAAATGATCCATGGACATGAACAACATGTGGGATTGACTGTGGGTGGGGTATGGGGAGAGCAATGAGGGGAAAATGGGATCAGTGTAAGACAACAACAATAATTTTTTAAAACAAGAAGTAGGTGTACATAACATTAACCAAAGGTGTAAAATGGCAAAATGAGGAAGCCAAAAGAGAACCTGGAACATATTGCTCTTGGCTAAATAGCTGGAGGCTTGCTTTTAAATGGCAATCCAATCTAATGAGCACATTACCACAGCAAAAGCGTATCTATCAAAGAATTCCTGGAGGTCTGTCTGTGTGGTTAGTAAGCCATCTTGTGATTTCTCACTCCAAAAGCAGGTTTGTGTTCATGAAAGGGTCTTCAGGACCCTGTGCTCTCTAAGATGAACCTACTAATTAAATATGGAGTTGAGGTGGCCACATGAACAGGATTTCTAATTCTTTAGAGGTTAAAAAAGTAATACGATTGTTAAAGTTGTTTTTATATTTTATTTCTTTAATTGACTCTTGCACTTAAATGTAAACCTTTTCTCGTTGAAGTTCTACATGAAGGAAAGATCAGGGAGGGATAGGCAGACTTTTAGGAGACCCTTGTGATATTTCTGTTGTGTTTTGTTTTTCTCTTTGGTGAACCTCTGCTGAATTGTAGGAAGACATATCTCACTTGGGTGGGAGAGGTGAAAGAGGGCACCCCCTGTGAACAACAGCAATAGCAGAAGAAAAAGATGAATGTGACCACAAGCCAGGGAAAAGAGGGCCAGCATTAGTGCACATGATGCAGTGCCGCCTGTCATGAAACTTTCCTACTTAATTTAATGTGATTATTTCATCAGAGAGAATAATAGTGACAGTGTGATTAATTATTCAACATATTTCATGAATGCTTTGACTCCTGTCCATATGTCAATATTACTACTTACTTTACATGAGTGTTTATGATAAATATGAAGATAATCATAGTTTTCAAATCATGCAAAGGAAGTAGCCTGAAATTATATATATATATATGTGTGTGTGTGTGTGTGTGTGTGTGTGTGTGTCTTTCCATTAATAAATAAAATTTTAATTAATTAATAATATATAATCCAATCACTGTATGGCTGTTAAAGGACTAAAGCATATTTATAAATGAAATAACATATTAAATGTATAGACAGTCCCTGGCTAGTGTGGCCTAGTGGATTGAGCACTAGCCTGCTAACCTAAGTGTCACTGGTTTGATTCCCCAGTTAGGGCACATAACCAGGTTGCAAGGCAGGTCTCCAGCCAGGTCCCCAGCTGGAGGCAGGTGATGGGCAACCATACATTGATGTTTCTCTTCCTCTCTGCCTCCTTCCCTTACTCTCTCTCTAAAAATAATGAATAAAATCTTTTTAAAAAAATAAGTGCAGAGACAAACTATCCTCAAAGAATTTAGTTTAATAAGATATAACCCCACATACATGTACACCTAGGTCTCAAATAGAAAATAAATGCATTTCTTTGCTCCTTTATTACTGAAAACACAAAACAAAAGCTTCAAAGCCACATTCTTAGATACCAGGTCATTGACATTTTTCTAATGCCTGACATATAACAACCATTGATAAATAGTTGAAATTTTATTCAATAAATAATGAATGGATGGATGAACAATTGAATACATTTATATGGTCTTGTTCGTTGCCATTAGAGTGCTATGGATTGTTAACTACCAAATAAACATTTGATTTTACAGTAACTACTTTAGGTAAATATTTAAGGAGATAATTGTGATATGGCACAAATTAGATCATCAATCAACTGAAGAGAATGAATAAATAAGAGATATTTTTCTGGAAGGTACAATAATTTGCACATACTTAGTGGTCCATCTTGTGATCCAAGGTCCACATGTGTGTATATTCCATGTTGTGAAGAACAAGGATGCAAAAGGAAGGAAGGAAGGAAAGAAGGAAGGGCTTTAGAATAGTGATATCCTTATTTTCTAGTTGTCTATTAAAATTCCATAGCAAAGATGTGAATGAAGGCTAAGAGGTGGAAAGAAAAAAATTACTCTCCAAGATTCTGGAGAATGATTTTTCTTTTATAAGTTATCATTGATTTCTATAAGTAGTTAAACATCAAAATGTATTTGGTCTTTGTACATTATAAAATTGTGAATATTATACGCAATTTTTATGTTATGTTAGAGCAACATGCTTTTCTCTAAAATAAACTTATTACTTGAAAACCACCTAAATTAAATATATCTTTCTAAATGAAATATATTTTTAACTTCATATTTTACAGTGTTTTCTAAGTTTACATGGAATAATCTTGCATTCATGATGACAAATGATATTTCTTCAGTGCATCTAAGGCTATATATATTTGTGTCAGGTTATTCCCTTATCTGATTCATTATTTATACAGATGAGGGTACATTGGCTGGGGTAAAACTTCATTAGGACCTCCATGATAATTTTAGCATTGTGACCACAAGCTGATATTAAGTGAAATGTTTGCTTTCAGACAATTACAGTAGCTACAAGTAAATGGAACATGCTTGAACTGACAACTAAGATTAGAAAATACTTTATTAGAAGAAGCTACAACATGAGTAGTTTTCTAAAACTTGTATTTGTGTGTACAAAATAGTATTATCTTACACATTATAGAGTAAATTGTTATATTTCTGGCATATTGTCCAGAAGCCCCTGGCATTTTTTCTCAACAAATATCTAAATTAACTCTTTAGTAAAAAGAAGGAAATTGTTGATACTATATAGTGTAGGCAAGGGAGAAGCATTAAAAAAATCTAAACAAGTGAACAATTTGTGCCTCAACTTTTAAACTAATGTATAAAATAAGTATTCATTTAGTTATTTTATGTGATTGACCGTTAGGTGGTAGTATTAATATGGTTAAGCCTGAATTTCACAGAAATATTCCATCAACTTTTTTATCTTTAAGTTTAAATTTGCCATGTAAATGAACAATATTTTATGTTGAGGTAAAAAACCTGGGTTCATTAGAACTTTCTTTATTTTAATTTAATTTTATTGTTGTTGTATTATATGGATCCCATTTCCCTCCCCTCTCTCCCCTTCCCCACCCACCCATCCACTCCCCGCCAAAGTCAGTCCCACTTGTCCATGTTCATGGTTCTTCTGTGCTAGTTTCTTGATTAAACTGCTTCCCTTCTTTGCCTCCTTCTTCCCCCGCCCCCTCCCCTCTGCCCACTGAAGGTCTATTCATGTATCTGGTTCTGTTTTGCTTGTTTGTTTATTTTGTTCATTAGTGTCCTGTAATGGGTGAGATCAGATGGTATTTGTCTTTCACTGACTGGCTTATTTCACTGAGAATAACACTCCTACCCTTTGCAATAACATGGATGGAACTGGAAAGCATTAGAACTTTCTGACCCTTAGTTTCCTCTTGGGTTATTAGTTACTTCATAGTTTTGAGAATTAACTAAATGATTTGAAATATTTATAATTCTACAAATGTAAACAGCCTTCTATTAGTTAAAACTTGTTTACCTTAACTTACACATTTATGTTAGCTTAAATGCTTGTTTTGTATTTATCATATACAAGTTTGGAGCTATTCAACAGGCACATAGGATTCTTTTTAACTGTCACTTTTTACATAAATGAAATAAGTATGATATATGCTGTTTTCAAAAGTTTGAACTGACAGTGTAATTTAACAATTGGACAAGTAATTAAAAGGAAATGGCCTTCTAAATTGCTTGATGGTGTACCTGATAGAAATGCTTTCTTAAAAATTACTTATATTTTTATAAGTTACTTACATGTTTATTTGTAAATTATTTTTCTTAATTTTTAAATGTATGTTTTATATGTAAAAATAAGGTTGATTATGCTGGCTTTCAGTTTTCTCCTAAATGAGGTATTACAAATAATGTAGTAGAAAAAAGCCTTCCATTTTTTGTTTATTGTGCATATCCGTAATAATGAGAATACATGTTATAAATAAATAGTCTACTTCCATTTTATAGTTAAGATTTTTAAATCTTTAGTCAAGAAAAAAAATAATAAAATGGGGAAACTACTGTGATTTTTGTATTCTTCTTTAATAATAGGCATTTGGCATAGTAGCTCTGTAATAAATTATTAAAAGAATCAAATTGTGAAATAATATCAAAATTATTTTTATAGTTACCAGTATAAAAATCAAGCATGCAGGTTCTTATTAATATACCATTAGCCTGGTCACACAATGAAAGAGAATGAAAGGGCAATCATGAATGACATTTCTGTCAACTTTGGAACTGTCAACCTCTATTATGTCCTTGGGGCTTTGCAGTTTTTGGCTCTCAGACATCTGTACTACCTTGAATGGAGGAGAATATTAAGAGTTCCAGTGGCTTTCTTGCTCTGATAACTTGGGTAGTCATTTTTTAGTATGCTTGTGCAATAGCTTTTAGTGCTTAAAACCCACCCAGTGGCATTTCATCCCATGAGCTCCACATCTGCATCTTCATCAATACCACTGTTTCCCCTCTCTACACATACACACACTCTACCTCGTTCCTGCTCCTAAACCTCTATTGCAAAGCTGTGAGTACATCCCCTCCTCTCTTTATTTTACTGCGCAGTCAAGTGAAACAGCCACTTTTAGTTTCTTCAAGCATTCCCTCAAAACTTTTGCAAGAGTTGTGATGCTGTCAAGGGAAGTTTGCAGGCTGTCATGACAAAAGCCAGTGGTTTAACACAGAAGGTAGCAAGCAGGTGCAATGTTTGATGGGGCAAAAGTGCATAGAATATTTACAGCCGTATAGTAAAAGGTCAGTGAAGCTCCAATCTAGCCGAATAACAGGGAGAATTTATGAATTCCAACCCTTATTGGCTCATTTGATCTCAGTAGCATTTAGTTTATTATGCATATGTATCCTTTCATTTATTATGATTACTATTAGCATTTAAGGTATATTCTGATAAACATTTTCAAATTGAAATAATATTCCATAACTTTTAATGTTACCTCCTTATATTGAGGACATTTTTAAAGGGTTTTGAAGCCAGCAAATATATATATTTTTTAATGATCAGCCTGTATATTATATAAAGCAGTGTCTGTCTAACATTAGTGTTCATCACCTGGGAATGCTTGTTAAAACCCAAACTGCTGGGCCCCATCTCCAAAGTTTCTAGGGCAGAGAATTTGCCTTTCTGGTAAGTCCTGGTGGCGCTGTTGGTACTAGTTCAAGCACCATATTTTGAGAAGTAGTCATTCATACTGAAGTAGAGTAAAAAAAATCGGGACACAGTACCTCTGGATTTCTGCCAACCACAGCATCTTATATATGGATTTTGGCTCATCAGCTTAATGAAATGTTCAGGTTGAGAAATGTGGGAGTGATTTTACACCTGTACTTTTTACAATGCTAAAGTAAACTTTGCAAAATTATATATTAAGCCAGTCATGGAATTAATCTTACTTCACTTTCTTCCAAGATTCTATGAACCCATATAAATTTGGTATAATGGTCATTGATTTATTATGATCTAACATAACTACAGACTATCATTTGATTATCTTATGGGTTTTCAAGTAACTATTATTTTTTGTGAAACAGAAAATAGAATTGAAAAATGTTAGTTTTTTTTCTGAACCTCTTCAAGGGTTTCATAAGTGCAGCTAACTATAAAATCTTAATAACAATAAACCACTTTCAAAAATACAAATTTGTAATAGGTGTTATACTCATATTGCACTGTTTTAACATTTTAATAAATGTTTCAGTGTTTTTGTAAATATATATGTGGATAATTTTGTGCAAATTAATTAACATGTTTATATGTCACCACATTGCACCATTTGATGCTACCTAGTTCTAGTTTCAAAAAGCTATCCTACTACTGGTAGATATTTCATGTATTTAACACATGAATAGTAAACCGTAGCTAAGTGGAAACTATATTTTTATTCTACAATAATACCTATGTAAAAACAGGTATAAAGTAGATAATAAAATGGGACAACTGTAATAGAACCATAAAAAAACAAATGATACAATATTTAAATTATAGAGCACAAAAAAGAGTAATGTTTTGTTTGTAATGTAAGAAAATGTTAATATCTGGCCATTATGTGATCATCAAAATTGCAGCAAAAATTGTACCCATAAGGGCTAATACAGGTATATGTAAAGTGAAATCTAAACAATGAAACACGACCTATTCAAGCATAGAGCAATTGAAAGTCATTATACCTGCTGAACTAACTACATACAAATCTTCAGACCATCATGTACTAAGTACACTGTAAAGAAAATCTGTAAAACAAATTTGAATATTAAAAATATGTTGTGTTTAGAACAGTTGTATATAAATAAATAGCATTTTTTGTATATTATTATATTTATGTTCGATTTCATAGGGAAACCAAAAGCACTACTGTAAAAATGAAGAAAAAGAGTTATTTAACAAGAAAGAAAGTTTTCTTCTTTTTTGTATTTAATTTGAAGAGCAGTTCTGATTAGAGGTACACACAATTTAACTCCTCCCACATAGATATTTCAGGTCCTCTGCCTAAGCACCTGAGCAAAGATGCTTGGGACAAAACTCCTGTTCTCTGGGGGTTGGAGAAAACTTACCTGCATCGTAATTTTATGTGAACTGTGGTTGTCTCTCACTAAAAATGGAAAGTACAAATAATAGCTCTTTCTGCATATGTCTTACCAGCGATATCACTTACATGCATTCTGGATAGCCATGTGAACGTATACTTTATCTTATACAAAAGTATTTCATAACATGGAGTTGAAAGTGATGTTTTTGACAGCTGACCAAACACTTGTAATGTTCAGTTTGAACGTTAAAATCACTGCTTGGTGGAGTAACTTGTTGGGAAATGACAGGCACTATACCTGTGTTTTTGTAGACATTTTAAATCAGCTTTTTCTTATCACAGCTCATGTTCTAATGATCATTGCAGGATGAAGTGGCCCAGCCACTGAACCTATCAGCTAAACCCAAGACCTCTGATGGCAAATCACCCACATCACCCACCTCTCCCCAAATGCCAGCTCTGAGAATAAACAGCGGGGCAGGTCCCCTCAAAGCCCCTGTCCCAGCAGCATTAGCTAGTCCTTCAGCCAGAGTTAGCACAATAGGTAAGTTCTGTTTCTTTTGTTCTCACTGACTTTCTATTTATGGCAATTGAATGAATGAATCATCTTTCAATGGCAAATCATGCGTCCCCTGTGCATGGCATTAGTTCCATCAAGAGTTCCAATTTGAGGAACCCCACAGGTCTATTTTAAACATGCAATTGCAATTTATAACTGAACCCTAAGTTATGATGTCCCCCTGAAAATCAATTTGAACTGCTTATGTGTATTGACATAACTGATGTTCTTTAGCTTATTTGAAAGAGGCCTAATGACTAATCACCAAGAGCAATGGTCAGAATGTTTTTGTTAGGGGACTTACCTCTTCCATCACTGAAACTTATTTCTATTTTTTGTGACATGTACAGAGTATACATAATAATGAAATACCTTCTGCCTAAGTCAATAGTGAACCAGCAGAATGTGAAGTTTGTTTAGTTCCATACTGCTTAAAATTTTGCTAACTATATTAAAATATTATAAAAGTGGAAAACTTTATTCTTCCGTGATTGTCATTTTGGTAGAGTAACCAAACATTAGAAAATGCTTCCATTCACTATTTTAAATTGTTCAATAATTTATATTTTAAGAACATATAAGTTAGACTAAATATTTACCTAAACTCACACTTATTGATATGTTTATTATTTGCAAACAGCTATGAGAAGGCTGGCACATACCAGCCCTGAAGTAGGTTAGGGTTTAGTTGGGGAAAAAGTCATCCTACAGTATAAGTCAGCCATAGCAAGTTATATTTGAGAGCACGTATACAATCCTTTGGTCATAAAGAGGAGAGGGTCGAATTCTATTTGGGGAGAATCAAGGGAAGCTAAGCTGGGAATAATTTCATTTACATGGAGCCTTGAAGAAAAGATATATTCCTAGACATTTTAACCAGTAAGGGGGGAAAAAAGTAAAATAGTATTTTTTGAGAAATATACTGGTTTAGCTAGATATAGAATGAATGCATAGTGGAAAGTCACCAGAGCTAAAACTGACAGGGGCATATGGAATCTGCTACGCTAAGAAATTTTGACTTTTCCTCCAGACAGCAATCTGATCAGAACTTTAAGAAGAGCACTGGAAGCAGAGAGAGATTAGAAACAGGAAAGTCATTGTTTTATTGTTGGAAAAGAGTAAATTTCATGAAATAAAAATAAGTAGTGATAAGCAAAGAAGAGAATAGATGTCAGAGATATTATTAAAGAAGAATTGGCATGGTTATCCACAGTAGAGCCTACCTGGTGAGGTTCAAGTTGGAGATAGAGGCTAGGATCTTGAATTTATAAGATAAGGATAGTGCTTTGATGCTGAAAACGGAGACCAGAATGGAAGCAGGTTAGGAGGAAGGTATAATATAAAAATGTAACAAATGATGAACTTGAAGCTCAAGTAGCCATTTATGTAAGCTCGTTCATGAAGACATTATAAATATGTTTGATATTCAAAACAGTTAATTGAACTTTTGACATGGAATTGTTTGTTATTGAACTTGTTGAAGTCATCAGAAAGAATTTCACCAAAAAAAAAGAAGAGTGTATCATAAGAAGAGAACTGGGGTCAGAATCATAGATGTTACCTACTGTTTTAGTTATCTGTTGCTGTCTAATCAACTCAAAACTCAGAAGCACAAAACAGCTAACATTTATTATCTCATAGTTTCTAAAGGCCAGGAATATGGGAGCAGATTAGCTAGGTGGTACTGATTTAGGGTTTCTCTTATGGTTGCAACCAAAACATTAGCCAGGACTACAGGCCTTTCTAGGGCTGTGAGTAAGGAAGACTTACTCACATGGCTGTTAGCTGGAGAGCTCAGTTCTTTGCCACATGGGCCTTCCCAGAGAGCTGCTTCTAACGTGGTGGCTAGTTTTTCCGCAGACTGAGTGACCAAGAGCAAGAGAGAGAGCAAAGAGAAAGCTACATTGCCTTTTATGACACAGTCTCCAAGGTCACACATAGCAGCCAGTTCTGCTTTATTTTTATTATAAGAGAATCAGAAAACCAGTCCAACTCAAAAGAAGGGAAATCAGGATCATATCTGAGAAAGAAATAGTAAAATATCTTTGGCCATACTCTAAAACCATCACACATTTTTAGGTGGAAAACTGATAAAAAGCAAGTGAGTTTCTTAGCATTAGAATAAAGATAGAACAGTGTCATGCTGGACTAAAGAAAAAGTAATCCAAGAAGGAGAGGTTATTAACAGTGTCACGTTTGTAGAAAAGTTCAAGATGATGAAGAAAAGCATTAGGATTTGGCTGGTAGACTCAAACAGAGCTTTTAGTAGAAGGAATTAGTAGAATTCCAGTTACAAAGATTTGAAGAATATGGGGAATGAAAGTACAGTTGATATATAGACCAGTCTCTTTTGTAAGATTCGTGTTGAGAGTAGCAACAGATCTTAGAATAGAAAAAATCATATGATACAGCAAGAAAAAGATATGATGAAAGAGAATTAACCTTGGAAGGCAAAAAAAGCCCATTATGTTTTCTGAGACTGAAGGAAACGAAAAAAAAAAAAAAAAAAAGGTACAGTTATAGAGAAATGTGAGATGGATACAAAGAAAGATGAATGGATCTACAAGGTCTAGCCTGAAAGTATCAGCCATGCAAACTTTTATTATATTGATATTGGCTTGATATTTTCGAGACAGACTTCATATGTCAGTTGCTTCTATCTTTGAGAAGTAGGATTAATTCTAGGTTATTTACCAAGAGGAGGAAGTTAATGTGGGACAGTGAGGCAGCAGTGAGAAGAGAAACAGTGAAAACTGAAGTTCTGAGAAGTTCGAAAAAGGTTTGGGGTATACGGATGTTTCTTATTATTGTGCACCATCCTATTATGGTTGAACTCTCCGTTACTCTGCTCAACATCCTAAATGGACACCAAGATAAGATTGCTTTCATGTCTTAAGTAGGTAAAATAAAAATCCATTTTATTTGGCAAGAGTGATTTCTTTCCATAGCAGACAAGAAGGCTTATAAATATCACAATGTTGGTATATGAGCTACTTTTGTACTGCCATCAGAGCAGGAATATGAAACTAACAGACTAATACATTTGCATTTTTATCATGTGAGGATTTTGTACTTGAGCATTCCAAGGATTAAGCATGACAAAATATTTTTGAAAGGCAAGAATGTATTTAATATTTATCATCTGTCTCCACTACTGAAATGTCTCTTATTTTGTTCCCTGAAACATCCCTTCCCCACATATACATCCCTCCTATTTTACAAAGAGTTGAAGCCACTACAATTTACTTTTTTCAGTAAATGCAGATGTTGAAAGCTGAAACAGTAATGAGTAATAATGTAGTTAGATAAAAGCTGTGAGCATTAATGGTGCTGTAAAGGTCACTTTTGAAATAAGAATTAATGTGTTACACCATTAATAAAGCATGGGAAACTGCGAACCAAAAGATAACTTAAGATATCATTAATGACGTGGGGCTCTTCTGTGACATACCTATCAGCTATAAATACAGAAAGTGAGTTTTTTAGGTTGGCCACCAGTATTACACTATATTATGTAAGGATGCCTTTGATATGGTGGGCAAATGATAGGCAGCTCCAAACAAAGGGAACCCTTAAAAGCTGTGAATGGTTCAGAAGGATGAAGGATAATTTTAGGATATCTGGGCCAGATGTTGTATTTCCCTTATTGGACTTTTTCACTTATGTTCCATATATAGAGAACATTTTAAACTTTTTTTCAAAGCATTTTTTAATCTATTTTCTCTCTGTTGCTAATTTTAAAATTACCATTCCTTAACTAGATAGAGAAAATATCTGCATCATCTAGTCAAAACTTGTATTTTACAAATGAGGAACAGAGACCTCAAGTGGTTAAGTGCTTACTAGGTATTCTAAGGGTCTCTCACGCGATTCTGTGCACATCACCTCTGTTTTCATTTCAAGGCAGCAGAAGTACATAATGACCTAGTAACTTGCCCAGACTCCCAGCCAATGGAGGTTGAGGCCTTACAGAGTCTCTGGGTTGGGATGCACTTTTTGTTTTTTTATTTTTTTAAATTATTGTTTAATAGCTCATTTTTTACTGTTTTTTTTTTTCCATTGCCATTTATCCCCTTTCTGCCCACTGGTAGTCTGTCTGCATTACATGCTTTTCTCAGCCATCTATTTAACCTTTCACTCATTCATTCAATAAATTCGTGTTAAACATCTTCCCTAGGCCAGACATTTTGCTCAGTCATGGCTAAGTGTGAAGTGTTGGAGTGAGGCTTTAGAGGTCTAGTCTTCGTCTATCTTGTCTTTGGAAGACACTGAAACATGCTATTCTTATCCTTTATTTCTCAGGGGCACTCACACATGATAAAGTAAAATTTTACCTGAGCAAATGTAGTAGACACAGATAAATTCAATTAAATGAAGGGAAATATATTCAGGGTTATTAATTGGGTACTGTATGTCTACAACTTGCTAATTTAAAATATTATGACATGAATGACAATACTACCTCAAATACTCAAATGCATTTACATTTTTATTGACAAAACTTCTATGAGGATAAGTTATTGAACAAGAATATTGTCATAGTTACATAGCCATTGGATTATCAGGATATTAGGGGTGTCATTCAACATCTGGCAATTAACATTTACAAAGCAGTTTATAATTTGTAATTTGTTTTCACGTGTATTATTTAATTATTGTGAGGTTTCATAGATGAATAACTACCAAGGTGCCAAACATTTGATGATGATGAGATCTCAAAAATAGAAAAAATTAATGTTTGTTGAAAATAATTTGTAACACATGTGCCCCTACTTTTGTTTATAGCTGACAATTTTTATGTAAAATAAATAAGAATTTGCCCTGGCTGGTGTGGCTTAGTGGATTCAGTGCCGGCCTGTGAACCAAAGGGGTCACCAGTTCAATTTCCCTGTCAGGGCACATGCCCGGATTGTGGGACAGATTCCCAGTTGGGGTCCTACAAGAGGCAACCACACATTGATGTTTCTCTCCCTTTTTTTCTCCCTCCCTTCCCCTTTTTCTAAAAATAACTAAATAAATTCTTTAAAATCAAAGGAGTTTAAAAAAATGAATTTGTATTGTCCTGATAGCATTTGTTAAGCTCATGAATTTTAATAAATCCATGACATATGGGACAGGCTTCCATTGATATGATGCTGTAGATCATCAATGAACTTAGTATTATAAAACTGAATATTTTTAAATTAGAAAAATGCATGTATTCCTTCAACAGTCTAACATGGGCAAAGGAAAGAAAGACCAAAAGAGAAAAAAATGCCCTCAAGCAGTTCAAAGACTGGTATGAAAGACAAATTTAGAGAAATGAAAAATGATAGAACAGAAAAAGCATTTATAAGCTATTGAAGAAGCATATAAATGGGAGTACTAACATTGCCAAGGAGCATGTCTGGGGTATGTCAGCGAGGTCCTTAACAGAAGAGGTGACATTTGAATAAATTCCTAGACACACCGAGAGGAGAGGGTATTTCAGGGAAAGAAAAGCTTGAGAAGCAGAGGTAGGGGCAGGAGGAGCGAGCCCTGTCTTCGGAACCGGAAATAGTTCTGTGCAGCTTCAGCAAGAAGTGACACTGGAAAGATAAGCCGAGTTGACATCATCAAGAGACTTTGAGGCCATTGTAGAGTGTCTGGAATTTATCCTAGAATGATGTTTCGCCGAGGAGGGGTGGGGGGCACTCAAGTGTTTTTTGTTCCAGTATATTTTTGAAAGGCTGCATATTTATGTTGCTTCTTAAAGATTCACAGTGCACATTAACATAGGCAAGATTTTGAAAATTTGCAATCAAGAACCCTTTTTAACTTTAGCATTTCCCACATTTACTTGAACATGGAGTTATTTTTCTTCACCAAACATTACAGATCATTTTCTTATGAAATGCTCCTTTAAAGCATGAAGGTACCAAGAAATGGGTTTTTAATCAGGTAAAGTGACGTGATCCAAATTCCTCATTAAGGAAGTACTTCAGATGACTCCCAAGTGGCTGCATGGATAACTGGGGTGGGATATGAATGTAGAAAGAACAGAACGAGGCTGTGGAAAGATGATAAACTGTTCTAGACAGACTGCATGTCAGGTACTCATGAGACATTCAAGTAGAGAAGCTTAGAAGAAAGACAGAATATGTATCTGGGAATCAGGAAGGATCTGAGGCAGACAGTAGATGTTTTACAGTCTAGGAATTGCCCCTTGATTCTAAGGATTATGTTGAAGACTAATTGTGATATAATGGATATAATGGGTCCAAGGTGGATGCAACAAATCATAAATTGGGTGGCGTGAAACAAATTTATTCAGTCACTCTTTGGAAGCTAGAAATCCAAAGTCATGGTGTCAGGAAAGATTAGTTCATTCTGGAGTCTCGGAGGGAAAATCTGTGCCGTGTCTCTTACTTAGCTCCTGGAGGTTGCTGGCCATCCTTAGAGCTCCTTGGTTTTTAGATGCAGATCTCCGATCTCTCCATCATCATGCAACCTTCATCCCTGTGTCTCTGCATGTCAACTCTTTCTCTCTTTTCTATTATAAGGGCACCTGTCATTGGATTTAAGGTTCACCCTAAATACAGGTGATCTCATTTCAAGATCTTTAATTTAATTATATCTTCAAGCACTCTATTTCCAAATCAGGTCTCATTCACATACAGATACCAGTGGTGAGGAAAAGATGCAGACATCTGTTTTTGAAAGGCACACCTTAATCAATTTCAGGTAGTTCCTGTTTTCTCTTTCACTTTTCAAGTGCTTTTTTCATGGTGGAGCAGCCATTACTTTTTCTGTTTAGATTTTATCCTCTCTAATGTAATTAATTAGTACATTATTTTCTGCCCCTGAAAATGCATAAAAAGGACCCTTTTTGAATTTTGAGAATTTTGGTTTCAGAAAACACACTGAAGCATAAAACATTAATTTGTGGTAAATTTTATAAGGTGACAGAATCTCGCAACTATGGTAATGATTCCTAACCTGCATTTCCCAAATCTCATCTGAGATGCTAATAGGAATCATATTGGCTTTTGCCCTCTTTTCCCTCCTAAAATTGAGGCTCACTAACCACAACCCAAAATATATACCTGGATTCTCATCCTGTTTTTCAATACAATTGCTGCTTCAATAGTCAATGAAAGAAGAATAAAACCTCTTCAGTGATCATTTGGGCCCTTTTTGGACTCTGATGGGGAATTTCCATTTAACTGAACCTCTCTACCCACAAGAAATAGTATCTCCTCACAGACTTTATCATGATGGTTAAAACCAGGCATGAAGACTGCTGGAGGGTAAGCAGAGATAGGAAACAAGAGCAGGAAGAAAAGAAAGGAAATCATTTTCTACTGTCTCCTTAGGTACCAAGTGTTATATACACCTTCATAAATGTTACTTTGTTTCTTTCAGACCTTGCATTTATTTTACAGGTGAAGGACATGGAAACTCAGTAAGACTGTTATAATTTCTCAAATATCACACTTTCTAAGAATTAGTATCTCAGACCCATCAAACCCAAATTTTACCTGTTTCCCTAATGCTACTTGGCAGATAAACCAATGGTTATGGAATAACTGTTGTACTAAAGAAAAACTGTATTAACTCATTTCATCTTCACAACATTTGTGTTGTCTGATGAGTGGTGTTACTATTTAATCAGTGTATTGAGACTTATAAAACAATGTGCACAATTTTTATTGCAAGTAAATGATAAAGCTGGCATTTTAGTTCAGACTTGTCCAACTCTAAAACACATGCTTCTCCTAAGGATTGAAACCCTGCAGCAAAACCTAAGGAGCAGTTGAAGAAAGGATCCCAGGAAAGGATATGAAGATGGAGGAGGAGAGGAGAGGGCACCCTGTGCTATGGTGGGAAACAAGGAAGGACTTTCAATGAGGAGGTGCTCAGCACTGTCATTCTGCAAGGAATGGAAAATGCTTCTTGGATTTGGTCATTAAAAGAACCAAGGAAGCAGAAACAAGATTGTAGTGGGCCTGGGAGAATGAGAAAGGAATGAGGGAGTATGAATCTCTGAGAAGCTTACAAGGTAGATCAAGAGACCGGGTTGGAACAAGGGGCAACACAAACTTGAGAGAGAGACTTGCTTTGCTTGTTTAGGAGGAGAATCTTAGGCACGTACAAATTGAGATGGTGGAGATGGGAGGCAAGGGCAGAAAGATGACAAACATGGAAGGGAATAACCAGTGGCAAGGTATAAGAATCTAGAGCACCAGTGTAAATGATTTACCTCCAATGAAATTAGTGGCACTATTTCCACTGGGGCAGGAAGAGACATGAATGGAGACAGATCTGAAGCTAGCATGGGGTAAGAATGGGAGTCGGGGGCAGGAAGGTGAAAGTTCAGCCTTACTGCTTTTTCCAAAGTCAGAGGCCAGACTGTTTGCCAAGATAGAGGGAGTCGGCAGGGTTGGGAATTTGGTGACTATGATAAGAACAAAACGTAATGAACCACCAATCCCGTAAAAATTTGACACTTAAATTTAGAAACTAGCCATTACAGAAGATACCTCTGTCATAATTTGCATTCCTCTTGCATCTATATTAATTGTTTTTCCTACACAATGTTACCTTGGCAGCACCTAAAAAGCATAAAGAATTTACACTTTTATTCAATGCCATATGCCAAACCACGTCACATATATTTGTGCTCCGGAGATGCTAAGTAGACTGCGAAAATGCATAACATCAGGCTGTGTATATCAACAGGCATGAGAGGGTAGGAAAATCAAGCTGATCCTCTGAGCCTGTTACTAAGTGAGCATATACCAAGATCATCACTGCCATAGAAGAGTTGTGTTTCTTTCTAAAGTGGTGGTGTCTATGAACAGAACAGTTCAAGAGTAATAGGTTAAGAAGGTTGCTCAAATCAGGGGTAATATGATGTTAAAAACAACCAGCTTTTATAGTAAATCTTAACCCTAAAGGTCTGACCTAGGTCTCAAATATTGTCTATATGGAAAATAATACAATAATTAAGAAATAGTAATACAAAAATAAACTCTGTTTCATGTGCTCACAACTGTAAGCCTAGTTTGGACCCACCCTGTGTAGCAGTCCTGGATCCCTCTTGTACCCACTATACTGGAACTTATCTTTCTGCCTGAAGAAGATCAGAGGCCGAAGTCTGGTTGGCCCACAGTAAAGGGGGTGGGGAGAGGCAGAGCTGCACTAATCTCGCACCAGCTTCTTCAATAGAAATGTTTAAGCAGCAAGAAAGTCTTCTATGCTTTTTGGCAATCAGCAGATCAGATAGAAGAGCCTGGCTATACAACGGGGATGTGTAATCTGACATGATTAGACAGGGCTCTTTAGTACCAGAACATTCATAATTGAGACAAAGAAATAGTATTAATAACACTTTCCTAACACGGCAGTTAGCCATTTTATATTTCCTTTCTTTAATCTTTGTGTTTTTCAACAAATCATGGGATTTAATAGTGTGTTTTGGCAGATTAGAGGATTTATGGCCCAGATGTTTTTTGTTCTAAAAATGGATTAGGGTGTAAAGTTTGCTGGAATCCACGGAACATGTTGAGGCAAGCCGGTCATTTTATGTGTGATTAGTGCCTGCCTTCTGTCTCACAGTCCCTCCATCTGTCACAATTCACCAATGGATCTGCTTAGATTTAGCCTCATGTCACAAACAAGTCCCTTTTCTGGGCAATTTCATATTATAGATTCAGTTTATGCCATTTTATGCCCTAGTTAAAAAATAAGGAGAGCAAAATATGAGATATTAGCTGTCCTTTCAATATTTGCAAAACAATCTTTTCTCATTAGTATTCCACCTTAAGATCATGCCGATTATCATAATAATGTGCATCAAATAAAGAAATGACCAGTGTTAAATGTTTTGCTTCTTATAGCTGTTATTTTTAAAAACATATATTTGGGGGTTTTTTGTATGATTTTTTCACTAACTGGATTCTAGAGCAGACACAGGCTAGTCATTTGACCATCTTATTAAGAGTGTGAATTAAGTGAGATGATACAATACCCACATTTTTAAAAAATAAAACAATTACAGGTGCTTGGTTACATTCCGTGCTTGAAATTTAGCCTCTTAAGTATGTATCCATAGCAAATCACTGCCACCTGTGGTTTATTTTGCCATAAATGGATTCAGAGGCAAATGCTCTTCTTTGTCAGTTAATAATGATTTATTCTATTCTTCCTGTAAATAACAACCTGAAAGTGCTATACATAGACTTGGCATTGACCTTTATTAATGCTATGAGAGTATCAGTAATTATAGTGATAATTATCAATGAAAAAATCAAAGGTAGGTTTTATTTTTGCACTACAAAATATTCTCATAACTAAAAAGTTTATTTAAAAATAATATTTTAGGCCCTTGCTGGTGTGGCTCAGTGGATCGGCACTAGCCTTTGAACCTTTGAAGGTCACTGCTTCGATTCCCAATCAGAGCACATAACCAGGTTCCAAGCCAGGTCTCCAGCCAGGTCTGTAGCTGGAGGCAGGTGAAAGGCAACCAAACATTAATGTCTCTCTCCTTTTCTCCCTCCCTCCCTCCCTCCCCTTCTCTCTGAAAATAATGAATAAAATCTTTTTAAAAAATAAAAATAATACTTCAGACTTCTTTCCAAATGTGTGAAAACAGCCGTATTTCCCTTAAATAGTATGTTTTTTATTACAGATAGTTGGCAGCATGTTCATCTAGGACAGTGTGACTCAATCATCATCGTTTACTTATTCATTCATTCGGTTAGACAATATGCCAGACACTAGTCCTTACCCCCCAAAAGAAGTGATTTTATGGTTAAAGGTTAACTCATCCATGCATTTGCACAAAACATAGCCTTTGTTCTGTCATCTCTCCAGGTTATTTGAATGACCATGATGCTGTCACCAAGGCGATCCAAGAAGCGCGGCAGATGAAGGAACAGCTCCGGCGGGAGCAACAGGTGCTTGATGGGAAGGTGGCTGTTGTGAATAGTCTTGGTCTCAATAACTGCCGGACAGAAAAGGTTGGTTCGCAAAGTCAGGGAC
Source organism: Noctilio leporinus (assembly GCA_004026585.1). Lineage (NCBI taxonomy): Eukaryota > Metazoa > Chordata > Mammalia > Chiroptera > Noctilionidae > Noctilio > Noctilio leporinus. Next base: position 378,973 of record PVIW01000081.1, on the reverse strand, counting down.
TTGCCAAAAACACTTAACTTGTGTGAATGCTTTTCTTCCTTTTTATTTTTTCAGGCTTCTCCTCCCTTTTCTCTTCTGTCAATATAGAAATCTCCGTGTCCCTTCTAATCAAAACCAGCCAAAAGGAGGCAGGTTATAATTATCTTGTACCTGTCTTCAAACTTTATTGACAGTTAGTATCGCTTTTTCTGCCATCCATTTGTATTCAAATGAAATGGCATGTGTGCTAGGCGTCTGAATGGAAGTTTTGCTGTACAGAGATGCTTAACTTGTATTCAGGGATGAGCTGGATTTGAAAATGCCGAATCTTCTTTAACCAGCATAAGCTTGGATGATACCCATGCTCATAGGCTAAGTATCTAGGATCCTGATCTCGTCATATGTTTCTAATGTAAAGCACTATCAAGTTTTAGGTGACTGAACAATCAGAAATTTTGACTTCATTGTAAGTCAAAATATGATTTTTAAAATGTGTAAGTTATTATTCTACCTCAGTCCAGTGAAACTTCTGAATTTACCTGAGATGTAATCATTTTCAACTCTTTTGTCTAAACTAGATTGTGTTTTATTCAGGAAAAAATATAAATTATAGAAAGCTTGCAGTGATGTACATCTTTTGTAATGTGTGATATGTTTGTAATTGATATGTTCAAGTGATATTGAATCGCCTTTAAACAGCCTTCTAGTTATATAAATACAATGGATAAAAGGGAAAAAGTAGCCCTGGCTGGTGGCACAGTGGATAAGGCACTAGCCTGCCAACCCAAAGGTCACTAGTTCAATTCCTAGCCAGGGCACATAACCAGGTTGCAAGCCAGATCCTTAGCTGGGGGCAGGAGAAAGGCAACTATACATTGATACTTCTCTCTTTCTCTGTCTCTCTCTCTTCCCCTCTCTCTAAAACTCGTAAATTTTTTTTTTAAAAAAAAGGGAAAAAGTGATCAGATACTTAGCAATAACTTGATAATTATCATCATGGGAATCATGTGTCAAACGGTATTGTACAGCATGAGCTGTTTTCTACTTTGGGTAGCTTTCTGATGTGCCAGGTTTTAAAATCTCTGAGAAGTATAATCTCTAAGGAGCTGGCAATCTGCATAGTGAAGGTGAAGTGTATGCCTGATCCTCTCACAACTGCACTTTTTTTTCTGATCCAGACATGGGTCAGAAGGTTGAATTTTCTCCTGTAGCTGAAGAGGGGAGAGCAAAACATGGGTCAGTACATTATCCCTTGCAGTCTCAGATATGCAAAAACATTGGTGCAGCAAGAAGAGCACACGCCATTTTTCTAGCTCAGCACCAGAGGGTAAGGGGGAGAGCACAGTGACAGCTCTGAGAAGGAATGATAGCAAGCTTAAAGGAATTTATATTCAAATATTTAAACATTCTTGAAAGGATGCTTGAACAGAAATTTCTTTTTTTTTTTTTTTTCTGCTCTTCATGTAGAAATGAGTTTAACACTCAGCCAGATGCTAATGCAAAGTGACTCCAGCTATCCCTCGCAAGCATAGCTAAATTGCTGTTATTTGTTAAGCGCATTGAATTCAGCTGTGGATACAGCAGTTGGTTGCATTCAGCAAGCATCTGTACCTTTCTCTCTTTTTTTTAATCCTCCAAAGCAGAGACAACTCTACCTATCTCCCCCCTCTCCTCCCCTGTGCTGGCTGGGAATTGTCAAGTGACAACCGACCAAATCCTTTTGGACAGGAAGCCTTCATCCTAAGTTCTATATACTTGCAAAACAGGCCTTGTGGTTGGATCAGGGAGCCCATTAAAAGCACTTTGATGGTATGGAAATTCATCTTCATGAAGGTCCTAGGCCCCTAAGCAGCATGCTGTTTAGCTCTGGTTACAGATCAGTCATTCACATCGGAGGGCAATAATTGTGCTGACGGCTTGTAAGGCAATGGAAGTACATAAAATAATCCCGGGCCCTCCACCATGGCCCTGCGAGTTAATCTTCTCTAATACAGATCAGCTGTTGTTCTAACGCATGACTTTATCCCGGCTCCAGTGACTCTGCTCAGCCTTTTGATTAAGTAACAGGAGTGGAACCATCTGCATCCACTTTATTCCATAGTTGTCCATTGTTAGGGGACCTCATTTCCACTTCTCGTTCCACCTCCACCATTGTCCTTTATTTTATTTCTCTGATTAGCACCTCCTCTTTGAGGGGCAGGCATTGGAGTTACCTCTGTTGAAAGCTACTGCTGTCAGTTTTCATCTCTTGTAGAATTATAATAACTTTTTTAAAAGACTATTTTTGAATACCTGCCAAAATCCACTGGCCAAAGTTATCACTCCCAAATCCCTGAACCACACACTTCCAGTGCAGTTGCATTGCATCTTCAATTCAAGTCTTATGTTTTTATGGGTTTTTAAGTGAAAACCTTAAAATAGGAAGAGGAGCAGTTCCATTATTACAATAATATGGCAAACTCTTGTAATCTGAAGATAAATCAGTAGCAGGATTCAAACTAGTTCATCCCTTATGTTCCCCTTGACACCTAAGAATGAAGCCAAGCTTACTGAAGCTGTTCTAGAACTAGGTGTTACTGTGGCTGTCTTTCCTTGTTGAACTAGCGTGAGTATCACTTCTACAATATCAATGATTAGTATATGTCTGTGCAAGTTATGGAAATGAGATGATGCCAAATTTATGTATTTTAATTACTAATTATTCAACAGTAATACCTACTATGTATTAGGGATGGTGCTGTGTACTTGAAGCACTGCATTGAAGAAGAAAATAAGTCTTATGCCTTTATAATGCTTAGGGTTCTTTAGAGATGCAGTTCTTTTGACCATTAATCATAAGGTATTTATGTTTGTAGGTCTACCTGTAGGAATTGAATAAGGACCTCATGTTGCTTTGCACATTAGATGGGTTGACAAGGGTGGATGCTTGTTTTTCCACATAAAGTGGCATCACTATATATATTGTGGGTTCCTCTAATACCTACGTTTTTAATACATTTTTAGAGTCATCCCACATTAGCCATACCAAAGCATAGATGTATAACCAATTTGACATTTTCCTTTGTAGATCTTAATGAAAGACAAACTTCGTTTTATAGTTTGCACTATTCTCTTCTCATATCATTTGAACCACAAAAGGAGAGTTGTTTTACTCTCTAAATCAATACCCCCAATTTTCATAACCTAGAAAATATAAGGAGTGGCTTATATTTTCCAAGAAAGGAGAAAATAAGACAGGAATAAGCTGGGAGAAAGGAAATGGTGTAAGAAATTTGGCTGGTGCTTTCCATCAGTCTAAAAGGTGATAAGATAGTCTGAGAACCAGATAATTGGAACCCTGTATTGGTTCTGGGGTTTTTTGAGTACACAAATGCTATACACATGAACTTTTTTTCACATTTCAAATGACCACTATGGTTGTCCCAACTAGAAAGTCTCAATTCTGAAAAGCTGCAACTGGACAGTGAAGACAATTAGAGGTGTGAAGAAAAGGGATGAAATGTATTCCAGTAACATGTACTAAAACACACGATATAAGTCATTTTTACTGAAACACGTTTTAATTGAAGACTTCTAAAAGATTTTTTTTACTTCTTAACTTTTCTTGGAAGTGTTTCAACATACTCAAGAACTGTGTATGTCAGGTTTCTTGGAAACTCTGGGACACAGTGTTATTTATAATTGTCATCTCCAGTTAATTATAGCCTGATTGTATATTCAAATAGTGTTATCTTTTTACCACACAGCTCTGTTAAAGATTAGTGTTATGGATAAATATGTCAGCCTTTTAGGTAGAAAGACTCAGAAAGAAGGCCCTCAAACATTTGTTTTGCCAAAAAACAAACAAACAAAAAACCCAGTTTGCTTCACTAATATCCAAATGGCAGTTTTGACCATACATTCAACTGTATACTCAGGTTCAGACCTTGAAATTGAAGGTATCCATACCTAACAGGTGATCCCACCAGGCAATACAAATATAATAGAGGCCTAATACTCTGGACTGAAGTAAAGAATAGACCAGAAGTTTCCTAGCTCTTTTCTTTCACCCCCCACCCCACCCTCAGTGTTGTTATCTTAGGCAGATGATACTTACACTGTAATAGTAATAAGAAATGTATTTAAACTTTTGGTCAAGTTGGTAAACATGGTACTCATCTCCTCCCACAACTACATCAAATTACAACTAAACTATTGCATAATCATCATTCACAATCACCCAAAATTAAGCTAAATGGAAGTTCTACAACTAGAGAATGAAAAAACCATATTAAAGCTGGTAGGAGGGGCAGAGATGTCAGAGGGGCTGGTCCCATATCTACATGTGATGAATAAAAACCAGAAGGCCATCTAGGCTGTGATGGTCTCCCCTAGAGGAGCAGGAGGTCCCAGTCCCATACCAGGCACCCCATCCCAGAGTTCCAGTGCCAAAAAAAAAGTTCCCATACTTCTGGCTATAAAAAATAGCAGTGATTGAGGCTAAGGTAGATGGAAGCTTCTGGAGTCTCAGGGAGTTCCTCATAAAGGGCTCAAGAATGAACATACTCGGATTCTTTCCCTCCGAGCTCCAGCATGGGTAGCAACAGCTTGAGTGTCACCAGAGGCATATGGGACAGAACTCTCATATCAAGCATCAGGAAAAGTACTGAGGGACAGATATCTCCCAGATAGAAGAGTTGGCAGAGATTATTGTTTCTTTACTGAGCCTTCCCTGCACAAAGCCAGCAAGCAGGCACCATATCTGAGCCTCCTTCAAACTAGCTATTACTGTTTACCCTATCTTGGTGATTCCCTGAGGCCCTGCCACACCCAAATTTCAGGCCTACCCAAGCCACTTCCAATGGCTTTCCTATAAAAACAGCCTATTTTGGCTCATGCTTTAGATTTTTCTAAAATCTTTCAAATAAGCAGCATCTGGCCTCAGCAAGCCTTGGATCTCTTGCTAACTGGCCCAACCCTGGCACTAGCAGCTGCCAGCTTTGGTTTGCAGTTTGGCCTTGCATGGGCACCTCCAGGACCAGCATAGGTAGCAGCTATCTTCATGTCACTTTGTTGCTCTTGCTGGGTGGCCTTGCACAGAACATAGGCAGCAGTTGACAATGACCTGCACCTCCCAGGAGGCCCCAGAGATAGCAAACCCAGTGGACAGCTTTAGACCATGCCAGATCATCACTACCCAACCACTTCCATAGCGGCACACTCAAGGGGTAGACTCAGTGGGCTACAGAGCTCTGCCAAAGTAAGTAAGTTTTATTCTGTGGCGTGGGCCCATACACAGGTGATTCTCCAAGGTGGTAGGAGGTCAACAGCTGGTGGTTGCAGCCAGTCATTGCAGCTAATGAGGCTGCAGATAAGTCCCTCCCATTGACATGCCAAGAGCAATCAAGGCTCAACCATTAGAGGAGAGGATACACAGCCCTCTTGGGGTTGTACCTTGAGTGCCCTGCTTGGATGATTGGAGAGGCTGTGTCACTGGACCTTACAAGATACCTATTACATTAGGCCATTCTTCATATCAGCTCTACCTAATATGTAGAAACAAACACAGGGAGGCTACCAAAATGAGGAGACAAAGAAACATGTCCCAAGTGAAAAATAAGAAGAAGACTCCAGCAAAAGAACTAAAGAAAATAGAGACAAGCAATCCAGATACTGAGTTCAAAACACTGTATAAGGCCAGTCAATGAATTTAATGAGAGCCTCAACAGCATAAAAAAAAGGACCAGTCAGAAATGAAGGATGCACTAAGTGAAATGAAGAATAATTTACAGGACTCAATGAAGCTGAGAATCAAATCAGCAATTTGGAATATAAGGAAACAAAGCACACCCAGTCCGAACGGCCAAAAGAAAAATGATCTAAAATATGTGGATACTGTACAGAGCCTCTGAGACAACTTCAAGTGCACTAACATTTGCATAATGCGGGTGCCTGAAGGAGAGGAGTGAGAACAAGAAATCGAAAACCTATTTTAAAACTGACAGAAAACTTCCCTAAATTGGTAAAGGAAGTAGACATATAAGTCTAAGAAGTGCAGAGAGTCCCAAACAAGATGAACCCAAAGAGGGCCATACCAAAACACCTCATAATGAAACACCACCAGTAAAAAACAAAGAGAGAATCTTAAAAGCAGCAAGAGAAAAGCAGTTGGTTACCTACAAGGGAGCTCCCATAAGACTGTTAGCTGATATCTCAATAGAAACTTTGCAGGCCAAAAGGTATTTACAAGAAATATTCAAAGTGATTAAAAGTAAGGACCTACAACCAAGATTACTCTACCTAGCAAAGTTATCACTTAGAATCAAAGGACAGATAAAGACCTTTCTAGGCAAGAAAAAGTTAGAGGAGTACATCTTCACCAAACCAGTAGTATGCGAACTGTTAAAGGGTCTTCTTTAAGAAGAGGAAAAAATATTAAAAATATAAACAATAAAATGGCAATAAATATATATCTATGAACAATTGAACCTAAAAACAAAATAAATGAACAAGCAAAGTAGAAGTAGACATATAGGTACGGAGAATATTTTGACAGTGACCAGATGAGAGGGGGGTTGGTGAGAATGGGTGATAAAAGTAAAGAAATTAAGAATTACAAGTTGGTTGTTACAGAATTGTAATGGGGATGTAAAGTAAAACATAGAGAATATAGTCAATAATATTCTGATAGTGTATGTTGTCAAACTAGTGCTCCAGATATTGGGATGATCACTTAGTAAGTTATGTAATATCTAGTCATTGGGGTGTACACCTGAACCTAGTGAAATAATGCATTGAAAATAAACTGTAATTGAAAATAAAAAATAACATTTTTTAAGATATGAAATGTATTTCATTACATGTAAAAGGAAATCTAAATTCAGTAGCATCAACAAGGATTAAGTTTTAGCATATAATGAAGTAAGGAACAGAAGGTTCATGACATTAGTTTATCCAGCTCAGTCATGTCAGGGTTGAAATCTCTGTGATTTTTTTTAGCTTTCCTGTAGGGTCACAAAATGTTGTTGCACCTATAGCTATCCCATGAAGGCAAGAAGCTCCAGGAAAGGGAATTAATTTTCTCTTTGCTAAATTCAGTCTTTATTCACATAGGGATGCTGTTCATTCCTCCTTCATTCACATAGACATGTTATTTTCAGAAGGATGTTTTTCTGCACGCCTCAAGCTGACTTCCACAGACAAGCAAGTCTGTGAAGTGCTGGATCATATGCACATCTTTAAAACAATACTGCGTAAAGAAAGAGAGATTGCTTTAAATTGATTATGAATTATTTAATGGGATTGGATGAGCTATCTTATTCTCTCTTTCCTTAAATCAAGGGATAGTTAAGGTCAAAGATTCTATTGACAAGAAGAAGGCTGCTGTGAGCCACAGCTGCATTAGAAAAATTAGATCAAAGGTCTCAAAACGGCTTTGTTTTTATTGGTTTATCCTTGTTGTCATCTATCTACTTTCGCTCTCCCACTATTACATGGTTGGGACCTTCCTTATAACTTTCCTGTGGTTCAGAAAGAATTATGTTGTACACAAGCATGTCCAAAAGAAAACATTGCTTGGGAACAGGTTGAATTGATAAATGCTGTTCACACACATGCTCTTTACCTGTGAGGGCCGGCTTCTGTATTGTTTTCCCATATGAAACAGATGTCACTCACAAAAATAAACATGCAAATGTGTGCATACATTTCTTAAGGTAGAGAATTTATTCATTAAGCTTTAATTGCCTATAGTGTACCTAAACTTCAAACACCCACACATGCTGTGAGTGCATCTATAACTACAAAGTAGAATAGCTGGGAAAATGTCTTTATCTTCTGAGGTTCAGTGAAAATCCTTTGCAGATTTCCATAGAATAAGATGAAAATTTGGTGAATAGTATGTATATTGTAGATTATGATTTACTCAGTAATGACATCAGTTTTTCTGTTCCATTGTCAGTCATATTCATAAGAGGCCTTACCACAGATTATACATGTAGACTGATTTGTAAATAAAGGTGACTCTGCATTATTCCAGCACTTGGAAACCCTTCCATTACAACCTCCTCTTTCCTGCCATTGTCATCCCTTTTTTCCCCTCTAACAGAGTGCCAAATGTGAAATGACAGTGACCAATGTTGACTTAATGTGGATGTTTAATAATGGAAAAAAGCGTGTCAGTCCCAGCATTAGTTACAAATGGCAGTAAGTGTATCGGATGGCAGCCCTGTAATAATTTTACATCCATCATTCTTTCCTGATGCTTCGCTGGCCATCTGATGGATGGGGCCAGCAGTGTTAACTCTTCAGCAACTGACAGCTTATTGAGTTCAGCACTACCTAACACATGCTCCTTCCCTTGGAGAAGGAGGAGGCTCGTGAGGAACGTGAACCACAGGCTTCACTTTGAAAAAGGTGAATATGAAGGGACTCAGTCCTCTGCGTTTATGCAAGAGCCCACAGTCAATTAATGATTTATAAATTGCTGTTGTAGATGTTGCTTTTAGCTGAAATGCATTAGAGAAGTCAGATTAGAACTAGGTATTTCAGTGGTTAAAGCGAGATTTCGTGAATGAAAAATGCACACTAGGTAAATCCTTCAGGAGGAAATGAGATATTGCAACAATGTGGCCAAGCTTTTACTAAAGGGGTGTGTGTGTGTGTGTGTGTGTGTGTGTGTGTGTGTGTGTATGTTTTAAAAAGTCCCTAAACTTTTAAAGCCACCAGATAGAATTTGCCTAGGAACAAGTTAAAATAACAAAAAATGATTGATATTTTGTCTTTATAAAAGTGGATATATATTATTTTTCAATTCCTACATAGAATTATTTATTTGGTGACTTTAATTAAAAGGTACACAAAATATGGTATTGAATGCTTGCCTTTTGTTATTGGAGTCTTTCTGCATTGCAAATTTATATAAATGGATGGGGAGCTGCTTTCTAGGCAACTTATTATTTAAAAATCTAGACCAGCTTCTTACATGCAAGTTGGCATTTGATTCTTAGGTTTTCTTTTCTTTTGTTTTTCATTCATAAAACCATCTTAATTCTGAAGGTCTTAGCTAGGGAACACTTCTTATGGGATAGGAAGGGAGAGGAAAACCCTCAGTGAATATTATCAGCACAAAGCAGCCAGTTTTGAAAGACCATGACAAAAAGGCAAATAGGTATTATGTCATCACCCATCCATCACTCTATATGTCAGCCTTTCAATAATTCCAATCGACATTCTCGACAGGCTGGTGCCAGTTAAAGGGGCTGTTTGTTTCTAGAAATTGAGTATAGGCTGTCTATAGTCTTTTGTTCCAGATGGGGTTTTTATTTTTTCTGTGTCTTTTCATTCCTTTCTTTTCTTCTTGGGCATATTTAATTGAAATACATGCCGAGATTGCAGACTGCAAAGATCAGAGCTGTTTTCGTCCAGCAGTGGTAACTATGCATTAAACATTTTGATTTGTTTGAGCTTGAAGTTTAGTCCTTTTTTTGCCATTTGCTTCATGGAGTTTGTGTATATTTACAGCCTCTGCATTTAATGGCCACATGCCTTATTTTCACAGATGGCCAGTGGAAGACTTTTTCTTTCTCTTAGTATAGCCCGCTTTCAGTTTTGCTACATTTGTCACGGTGCCACTGCTTGCAGCTAGCAAGTGCCCACGCTTGGTGGGGAGCAATTATGGTGTGAGTTTTTAAGGAGCTTTTTAAAGGTTTTTTTTTTTTTTTTTTTCAGTAAACTTTTTATGGTTTAATTTTCAAGCCTAGAAAAGCTGTGAGTGTTTTCAAACAGAGAGTCTTGTGTTCTTTACATCATTCTGGTAGAGGGGTGAGTGCAGAATGGTTCAGTGAAATGGGACCTGTAGGGAACACCAGAGCAGGCTTTCAAATGGACGCCCATAGGCCTCTCTGATGACTGAAATTATCTATTCATTTCAATAGATGAGGGTATGCCTACAATAGTATTCTTTCTTTTTAGATTTTTATTGAATGCATTGGGGTGACATTAGTTAATAAAATTATATAGGTTTCAGGTGTCCAGTTCTGTAATTCGGCATCTGTACACTGTGTCATGCACTCACCAACCCCATGTCAAGTCTCTTTCCATCACCATTTATCCCTCTTTTCCCTCCTGTTCCTCCCCCGCACCCCCTTTCCCTCTGGTACTCACTATACAAAGCCAGCATGAAAATGCTATGTAGTGAATAAGCTAGATAATCTAGATATTTTTTAAGATTTTATTAGTTTATTAGTTTTATTTAGTTTCAGAGTTTATTAGTTGTAGACAGGGGGGAAGGGAGGGAGAAAGAAAAGGAAAGAAACATCAATGTATGGTTTATGATTGCCTTTCACCTGCCTCCAGCTGGAGACCTGGCTTGCAACCTGTGTATGTGCCCTGACTGGGAATTGAACCAGTGACACTTGGATTTACAGGCCAATGCTCAGTCCACTGAGCCACACCAGCCAGGACCAATCTTGATATTTTCATGGTAGATATAAGACCAAGAGAACAATTAACATTAGTTATGCAGAGGTGTTAGGGTTGTAAATGTGCGTATATGACAACATATTTCCAATTTTTCTAAATTTTCCACAAGTAAAATAAGAATCACTTTTGCTGTTGGACTGGGATTTTTATTTATTTATTTATTGGAATTACTTGTTTTTAAAATGTGGTTTCTTAAGAATGGCCTTTCTTTCCTTTCTCTTCTCCTTTGCTCCCTTCCTCATTCTGAAGGTCAAATAAGAAAGACTTGCTTATGAGTCCTAAGAGTTAAAATGGCTATTGACATTTATTTTGTGCCCTGACATTTTTAGAGTGCTTGCACATTAAATTGCAATACTGTATGTACTGTATGTAATATAAGCAGAACAGTATGCTTATCAGCTTCAAAATTTTAAAAATACCCTGAGATTTGAGAAGATGACAGGAATTCAAGCAGCCAATGGGTTTGTCAACCAAGGTCTTCTGTGTAGAACTTCAGTCTCTTTTCTCATAGACCAGAGGGCATGCTGGAGAAATTCACAAGAGCCACCCAATGCCTGTTTAATTAGCTTGTGCTCCGATGTTGGTCATGTGTATTAATTAGTGTGTTCTTTTTGAGTCTTTATCATAAAAATCTCACTTAAGCAATCGCTGTCTCCATAATATGTATATCTTTTTTCCCAATTCTTTATTTTTCCTAGTTCTGTCCCCTTCCTATGTCTTCCTTTCTTCACCATGCACCAGCCTTTTCCCCAGAAAAGAAGCTAGAAAAACAAAATGAGTGTGTTCAATCTTATTTATTTTGCATTTCATAACTGCTCTGATAAAATGGGAAGTTTTAGCATTCATTAAGTGAGATTTAAATATCTATTCTAATCTACATTTGTCTCTCCCTTCTTCTCACACCACCATGAATGATTGAAAAGTGAGCTGCAGCCTTGACGTGCCTGCGTGCATTTGTCAGACCCAGCCTTTTTGAACCAAGCTACAAGTCCTTAAAATAGTCTAATTATATTTATTTAACGGAGATAACGACTGGCTACTGAGGCTGCCTTTGCTAAAAATGCTGACAGTTTTATAGTTTTGTTTCACTAAAAGGAAAAATAAAGGAGAATAATTCTATACATAACTCAGTAACTGACTTACCCATTGTTTACAGAATAATTATTATCAGACAACATTCCAGTGGAGTGGTTCCATTTGTGCAGCCCTCCTACTCACTGGACACCCAGTCTACATTGTTAATTCTATTACCTGTCTCTGTTAGCCCCCTGTCCCCCCCCCCATTAATTCTTCTGATTTGATTCAGTGTGCATAGTTATCTATATCTGCCATGGTCTGAAATAACATCAAAGCCATTTTAAAACTATTACACTGTACTTGAATGCTGACCTCATATATAGACATTTGAAACCTCAGGTCTAATTGTTTTCCTCTTAGGCCTTCTCTTCCACGTGGGACCAATGTAAGCACCATCGCAAGAAATAAATGAGGGCCAATGTTTTACTATGACAGTATTCTTGTCTACCTTCTTAATGAGTGATTTGTTTTCTGAGGCTTCCTAGGGTGGCTTTTCTGTGCATCATGCATCCTGCCCCTGTGACTTCCTCTCCTCTGTTGCACTGGTTTTCTTGTTCAAAAATGAAATTATAATGTTAAGTTTGGGCATATAACTGTGTTTTTGACAAAATTACCTGAATCTGTGAATCTAATTATTATTGGACATCTTTATAAAATATATTTCAATAACCATATTTTAATTTTTTAAATAAATGATCTCTCTTGAATTTAAGAAAATGGTTGTATGATTCTCAATTAAAAATAGAGTACCTTTAAGTTTTGAAACTTAATTAACAACTTTTGAGGAAATCATTTATAGATAGAGAAAATATGTCAAGTAGGATGTAGAATTTCAGGCCAAGTTTGTAAGAAATAAAAAGGATCTTTAATTTAACCTGACATTGGATTAACTCTTCAATAGCTCTAATATGCCAATACTTGAAAACCCTCAGGGAAAAAATTTTCTTCATACCCCATTCAATGGATAGACTGCTCTGACCATTAGAGACTTTTCCTTCAGTGGTTTGTTGCCTTTCACCAGGTAACTCACAACCATTCATTGGTCAGTGTTCTATTCCTTGCCTACATGTGGCCAGAGTCTGTCTCTTTTTCATAAGTATCAGGTCTTTCTTGTTTTTTTTTAAATATTTTATTTATTATTTTTAGCGAGAGGAGAAGGGAGAGAGACAGAGAGGGAGAGAGACATCAATGTGTGGTTGCCTTTCACCTGCCTCCAGCTACAGACCTGGCTGGAGACCTGGCTTGCAACCTGTCTTTCTTGTTTTTAAACATGGAGATTATTAAGATAGTTAAAGATAGCTATTGTTGATCTCTTCCCACTCCACTCAACTGTACTCTTCAGAGTCTAGTGCAATTTCTCCATCATGACAACAGGATATTGGTAGGAATATATTCTAAAGCTGAGTTTAAGTCCAAAACTTTGTAGCCATTGAGCTTTTATGGCCCACGGTCCAATTTCTGTAAGAAAAAAATTGAAGTTATTATACTATTGTTTCTCTTAGTAAATCCTTACTAGCTTCTTATTACCTTCTCATCCCCCATTAAGTGTGCTTAACTAATATTCATAATAATTGGTTCTATCTTTTCTGGAACATACATTAAGTGACACTGATCCTCACATTTCTCTTTTCATTCATGAAAATCACAATTAGTTATTTGTCATCAACTTTCTAATATTTCTCCCCCTTTAAAAACAATTCTTTAAAAATCATAAATAGGCATTCAATTTTACCCACATCGTCTTTCTATATTGGAAAGTTATGTGGATTAAGGCTTGAGTTTATAGAAACTGTATATTTCCTTCAAAACCATTCCATTTACCTTCAACTCTGTAAAACGCTTTAGGAAAACTTGATCTTTGAATACATTTCAGTTTGTCAGATTGTCCAATGAAATTAAGATCCTAAGAAATTTAGCAGAAATTACACTTCAAGAAATATTTCATGAGGCTGGCTACCAAATTTCATAAAAGGAAATTGATGGTGGAATCATATTATGGCTTCTACTTTATGCTTTTTCCACCAGGAAAATCTAGTGGAATTTAGAAGGGGGAAAAAATCAGAATTAGAGAAGGCTGATTTTGTAGAAAATTATACCCAAAGACATTTAAGGACCTTTCCAACTACTTATCACATCTATCCCTGTGATTCTCTGATAGAGAAGATGAATGGAAAAATATTCCTAAGAAGTATAAGATGTCAGAGTACCAAAGTGACTAGTAGTATCCTTAATGAATAAATTAACATTTGACCAGAGTAAAATTATTGAAATATTTCTTTGTTATTATAGTTGATATTGGAAGGGGATATGTGTGTGTGCGTGTGTGTATGACAGAGATTGAGTATGTGTATGTATTTGTATATAATTTATATACAGTTTACAAGAAAGCTGTCCATTTGTGCTGTTAGATTATGTGGGTGGATTGTTAATTTTTAGAAAAGGGTGATCCTAATAAACAAGGGTGAAAACAAGAGATTGTGGGGTAGACATATGCATTGTTTCTTTGTATTTAAGCTGATGGAAAAAATCAACTAATAAATCATTATGACATTTTAACTAATCTTTCATCTTCTTTGGTGGTCTATGAGATTCCCACAAATGGACGGTTAAAAACCTTTTTTGTTTCTTTGTAATTTCAGTGTCATTAGTATAGAAGGAGACCATAAAAAGTGCAGCCAGAAGGGGTTTAACTGTTACTGAGTCAACATTTGACAGTCACACTCTGTTTTGTCATTTCATGCATGTGCTCTTTATGAGTTTTATAGCTTGGTGAGCTTTATTTCAGGGATGTCCATTACGATAGCTGATCCATAACCTATCTCTCCCTTTGTGTATGTGTGTCTTGTGGAGAGCAAAGCTCACCGCGTATACGAATCTCAATTTTAAGGAGTAATAGAGGAAGCATGTGCTGATGAACTGTTTAATTCAGCATAAGGAAATACCTACTTCATCTAAAGTGCAGTTTGTGTGGGTTTTTGTGTGTGTTGGTTGCTCTATTTAATATTCACAAGGATGTACATTTTAGCTTTTACAAATAGTGAATTTTTAGTTTTTTTCTGTATAAGGTGAAGTAATTGGAATAGAAGACATTTTCCATTTAAATATCTAGTAGACTTATATTATTGAGCTGTAAACCATCATGCCTGAGCATCAAATGGAAAAATTTTTTAAAGATTAAATATATTGTTATAGATGGTGGACAAGAGGAAAAATAATCCTAAAGCTTTTTAGAGTTGATACCAGCATTCTCCTTTTTAACACATTAGTGCACTACTTGGCCATAGAAAATAGACAATCATAACAATGGCAGAATGCTTAATACTCATTGAACCAACTATTCCTATAAATCTTATGTTAGAAAGAATCTTTACCTTTTTAATTGACCTAATTGACTTTTTTACCTAATATTAAAAGTGTATCTTAAGTTTTTGAACTAATGAGACTATATCATATATTTAAACCCTATATTTTAAAAATTAGGATTCTGGGACACATGGAGGGTAATTAATTTTTCTAAAGTAATACAGCTAATATATTTGGCAGTGAGATTAAGACATGATGTACCTGATCCCCAAAGCCATTATTTTCTAAATGGGTTGGTGTCTGTATTTAAATATAAGTCCTCTTCCCATTAATCCCTGTGGCCTTTTTCCATTCAGAACATTCTTGACTTAGAAAAGACAGGTCTTTACTGACCACTTCTAATCAAATCGTTGACCACATTTCTTTCAATATTTTGTGTCTTTCCTTGTTGATTCCCACCATAGCCTGGTGTCATGTACAAATAATACATGTGCTGTTTCCCATTTTGCAAGTCATTGGCTAAGCCACAGAAACCAGGACCAGCTGCCAAATCCCCTAAGTGAATATTAACACAGTAATAATAGTTCTTTGAATGTTAACTTTTACAGTTATGCATTTGACCTCAAGAAACTATATGGTCTAAAACTTTATTTTCTTCTATAGATGAGATACAATTCATTTGGATCTTGGTACAAGTCGACATAGAATCACAAGATTTTTCAAGTAAATCCATACTTTACCTAATATCTTCCACCTTAGTAAACCTACATAGTTGTATAAAATTTGGCCAGATAAGAAGCATCTTTCCAAAAGAAACCCAGTTGTTATCCAGTTACTAGTTTTTTATTCAAGAGGAAAAGCATACTGGTCAAGACTATTTAATTTTGACTACTTTGTAGTAGTATATCTGTTTGCTCCCTCTACTGGGAGATTACTCGGAGCAGTGCAGAATTTTGGCAAGTATTTCTTTAAGTGTACTTTTTTTCTTTGATTTGTGTTTGAATCTAACAGAAAAAAAGCTATCAAAAGAAACCAATGAATCTTGTCAGTTTCAGATCAGTGCTTAGATAGTATTAAAAGGGCAGTAAGGTATAACCAGATTTGTGTTCTAGAATAGCGATCTTATTTTGATAATTATTGGTTTTTATTGGAGCCAATTGGATCTCAGGGTATGAATTTGGTAAAAATTGTCATGTCTGTACATCAGCATTTTTTTTCTTTTTTCCCAAAATCAACTTCTTGGGTGTTTCCCATGTTCAATATTTTCCTACTTACCCCTTTCCTGCCTGATATATACTACTGTCATTTTAGAGAGAATTAATTTGTTAATAAGAACATTCTCAATAATATTTGCACCCTTGAATATAGGCTTTTGGGAAGAGAAATATTTAACCCAAGGAGTAGCATTTCACATGGTTGAGTTTTAGACTGATAGTACGTCCAGTAGACTCTTGGGTGGGGGACAGCCTGGGATGTGTGAGATTGGAGAAAAATGTGAAGAATATTCCCAATGTACTAGCATTTGTGCTTTATTAAATTTGGATAATACTTTCTTGTCCTACATGCCTAAATAGATTGAATTTAAACTATTGAGAACTATTCTTAAATCAATCTCTTTTTTTTTTTGGTAATTCAGTGTATTATCTAGACTTCTGCCCTCATAATAGATTTATATCTACCTCTAAACATAAGAACTAAATAAAAATTTTTACTACAGGATCAATTTTATATGGAATTGTATAACAATTATTTAAAATGTAAGCACTATATTTTTATAACCTATATTTGCCATATAACCATTTGGGTTTTATTATATCCTCCTTACCTCAATTCTTTTATGATCTTCTGAATTTATTGTCAGTGAAGGTTTCTAAAGTGTGACAATGTTATCACTTTGATTTACATGCTAATATAAAGTATTTTAATTAAAGGCACTCTATTCTCCAATTCCTCCACTTACCTCTCATTTTCCCTGTTCACATATCTAAGAATTAGCATAAATGACTATGCAAAGGGTCACAACAAGAGGTACATCCTACCATGTTAAGCTCCACCATCTCCTACTAACATCCTCTTGAGAAATATTGTGAATTCCACTTTTGAGTTACTAATTGAGTCATTTTTTATGGTATGTGATTTAGAGGTAGATGATTGAGGTTACTTATTGTGAAACCTGGTTATTGCTTTCCTACTCATCAGTTGCTAATTTTAGCCTCTTGGTAAGGGGTACAAGAGCTGTATGGCTGAACTCAAAACCTTAAAAGTGAAGTCACTTAACATTTCATTCTTTTCCTCCTCTGAGTGCCTTCATTTTTCTTTCTCTTCTTGAAAGACTTTAGTTCAGAATGGAAAACTCTCTAGAACATATGTAGCAAAATTTTCCTATACACTGTTTAATCAAAACCTGAGAGGTGATCATGCCCAATACATTCCCCAAAGACAGTACAGTAGTCTTCACTGACCTGGGGATTCTCATATCATGTTGATGGAATGTAATTTTTTTTAACGTAACTGTCTTCTACTTTAACAGCTACATTTACTATAAAGAGAGTCTGTCAAGCTGGTATTCTTAGTGCCCCTGAGCTCAGCTAAATATATACAGCAGACTCTCAGCCAAAGAAATTCAAAACATATAAAGCAGTTGAAAATACCAACTTTACACACAAAACAACTTGGGACAGGCTCTCCATTTTTAAATTGATAATTTATTTCAATGTTCATACTAGATAATCCTATAGAACTAAAGTTGGTAGAACTATTTTATTGTTCTATTCCCAGTTTCCCTACTATATTTTATAGTGACTTATAATTTTAAAGTACTTTTATTGTCATGTTCAGAATTTAACAAATAGAAAACAGAAGATCCATGGCCACTAAAGTAAGAGAATTTTCTGTCTAGTATACACAACTCTTATACTATCAGAGTTCATACAGAGGAAAGCATGTACTGTATTAATTTCAATATCCTTTTGGCTCTTGGTTGAAACATTACTTGGGACTTTTATTTGTAATACAATGATTTTAAATAGTTGATTATTTCCTGTGAACATGTTGTTGTATCAATAGCTATTCCACAGTGTACGTACGTAGTTTAGTTATTCTGGGTTCCTCAGAAAACAAGATGACTAATTATAAAGAAATAGGAGCAAGTTTTATGGAATCCAATAGATGGTTTTCTTAAAACTATTTGGAACCACATTGTACCCAGGGCAATGATGGTGCGTGCTGAAGAAAGTTGCAAACCTTTTACTGTATGCTTTTCCTGTTCTTAAACTCACCCAGTTAGTTTTGAAGTGGCTTAATATCTCTTGTAGTTTATATTAGGCATTGTATATTCCTTGAAAATAGTTTGCAGTTCCATGTTCTCCATGAATTCAAGTCATGCACTTGATTTCTTTGCAGATCTAATTTTGGTATATTTGTATTTCAAATAATTCGCCAATTCAATATTTTGGCTTAGCAATCCAAACCCAATTGTGGTCCAAGTAGCAGGCACTCACATTGAATGTACAGAGCCTTGACAAGCAATTAGCAATGAATATTTAAATGCCTTCATTACCCTTTCATGAGGAATGCAGATGGCATTTAAGGAGATGGCAACCAGAGGGCAGTAGTCTTGAATTATGTTCCTATCAGTTGGTCACCTACCTAACTATGGGAGGACTTTCTCTGGGCCCCATGCCACTTCTACACTTCTACTGTCTGTCTCAAAATAAAGCACACATTCCAAATGTTCCCAAACAGGTTTATTTTATGGAGTTTGTATGTACATTTTGTGATTCAGGAAAGTTATCTCTAAGGACCCCAACATATATCTTTGTGACATATCAAATCCAAATGCCAAGACTGTAAAGGGGATTCTAAGAATAAGAGTGTCTTCAAAACTCCTGCTGATCATTTGCTTTAATTACATAATGTGCTGAATGTGCAAAGGTGAATAAATCAACACCCCATCCCTTCCAAAAGCTGATATATTATCTATGGCCTGGGGGAAATAAAAGTCTTTGAATAATTAAAATTTCCAGATTGAGCTCTTATTATAATTTTTTTTTTCAGGAAAAAACAACACTGGAGAGTCTGACTCAGCAACTGGCAGTTAAACAGAATGAAGAAGGAAAATTTAGCCATGCCATGATGGATTTCAATATGAGTGGAGACTCTGATGGTTTGTGAAAATCGTGCATATGTATTCCAGTAGTGTGCAGAAGTGTCTAATCTGTGCCAATTACAACTACTAAAATATATATTAGACAGTCATCTCATGCCTGATCATTACAAGGGGAGCTCATGTGGACTGAGCAACCCCATGTGCTGAGCACTGGGCTGAACTCTGCATCAAGCCGGCTCATTCATCACAAGTACAACTTGTAAGATAAGCAATGTTACAAATAAAGAGATAGGTCCTTAGAAATTCAGAATCATTTTTCCCAGGGTTACAGGGCTGAAAGTGCCAGAGGCCAGTCTTGAATTCAAATGCAATGATTGCAAACAATTATTCTCAACTACCATCTACCATCTCTCACTTCTGTATTCCTTATACCTAAAACAAACTTTTCAGAAATTTGTATTAATAAGATTATTTCCAAGTTCTCATTTGTCAAAAACCTAACCAGAAGATATGGCTTGGAGGATGTGTTCAGGATGGTTTCTTACATTTTGAAACCTTTCCCTATCATACCATCCCCTCCTTCCTGTAATCCAACTAGATCTAATGGCCTGTCTCCTGCCTTCCTCAGATGTCTCAAGACTTCTGCTCTTGGCATTTCTGAACATTCTAAACATCCACGGTAACAACTAAGTAAAATGATACTCTCATTTTAATAGCACAGAAAAGAGGGGAAAGAAAAATGTGCTGTTCCTCCTACACTGAGCCCCAACTGGAAATGTCTCTCCAGTGTCAGGCAACATGTATGCATTGCAAGAGCACTGTTCCCCACTCTGTTACTTTCACAGAGGAAATCACCTACATATAGAAAAGCTATGTATGTAGCTTTTCTACATATGCACCAGGGCAAACCATGCTTTAGGATGGAGGAGTACACTTTAATTTCCCAAAATACACAAATGCTTATTTGTGCCTTGGGCCAAATCTGTTTATAAGTCCAAGTCTGCACCAGCCAACAGACTAGCCAAACTCAAGCATTTAACCAGATAATTCTGTCAAAATGGAATTTTATTCAGCTGGATGGACAAAAAAAGAAAAAATGTTTTTCTGGCTTATTATATCCAAACATTTCCTTCTGTTTTCTTCTTAGCTTGGATAAGACAAACCTGGCCTAAGTACATACAAAGAGCTTGTTTAGCTTTGATGAAGCCACATAACATTCATTTTATTGCTTATGTGCTGTAAGGTGTAAGAACAAGAAAAGGCAGATGTGCACATGATCATTTGCTAGTTAAAAACCCATTTTAGAAAGATGTTGCCATATAATAGCACTCATTTTTGTCAATAAAAAGACAATTACTGGTATAACACATCTCATAAATTTTAAGTTGTATTAGCGTGATAAAATATATGCATGGTAATCAGCATTAAAACATCAAAATTTTGTCACTGCTGTTTGTTAAATTCAGTCATGCTTATATGCAAAATATTCCCAATCTTCATTAGACCAAAGAGCATATAATGAATGAGAAATAATGAAAAACTCCAACAGATACACTGCATGTTTTGGTTTGCCACTACAGAAATCTTCAAATCTGGGTAATTTTGGTTTATTCCTGTTCCTTCAAATTAAGAAAAGAAAGATAGAAGAATAAAAAGGAGGGAGAAACAATGCTTTTATTAATAATACATGCTTTAAAACTTCCAAATTATTTTTTTAAGTTTATGCTATCAATATACCTCTCTTTCACCTTTTGTAATGGTAACTCTGGAAAATAGTTTCAGAGTTTCATGTTCTCTCTCTGTCTCCTCTCTCCCCTCTCCCCTTCCCTCTCTCTTCTTTTATCTGAATGTAAGTACCTCTGGAAGCTTTTTATTCCACTGAAACTATTCTACAAAGTCACATAAAGCCTAGAGGAGTGACTGAAGCTCTGTAACTTTCCACTGTGACGCTTGGTTGTATTTTGTTATCATGAGTTTTGTTGATTGGGATGTAACTTTCAGTGGGTCTCTGGATAATTGAGACATTAGGGGCAAAATTAATGGAAATGAATATATTATTTTTTAAATCTTAAATGTAGCTGTTGACTTTTTAAGAAACCAGAATAATGTAACTATGTATTAGCCTATTTTCCTATTTTAAACACCCCTTGGGGGGTAGCCTACCATTGCTGCATCAGCGTATCTTATGCACTTATTATTAGCAAACACTTTCAAAGAAAAGACAGGCACGTTGCAGGAGATACTGTATTTTAACCTCCAAATTTGATATAACAACACTTTAATTTTATAATCTCAGAGAGAGAAGTAGGGCAGGAGTCCTTCATGAACCCTTAGGGAGCAGAAACACCTACTTACCTGCACTCATCCATTCTGTAGAACATATTAGTGTTTCACAACTTTGCAAGCTTTTTCCCTCCATCTAATAATATATCTAGAGAACCTGCATGTCTGTTGATCTAGTTCAACGCTTCTCTTTAGAATTTGCATCAAAGATCACATGTTCAAGTTTCTTCTGTGCTCTTAAAAGTAAATGGTGATATACTCCACCATTATAAGAGACATACAGTATATTATAAATGGATGCAAGATACAAATGCAACATTTGCCAACACAAGTCTTATCACAGAAACTTCATAAACAAACATCTGTCCTAAAAACTGAAAGTACCATTATCACATGTACTTTTTATTTTCAAATATTTTAATAGGCTGAAAGACAGTAATGAAAGTAGAAATGTCAACAGTTTTAACACTAATATGAAACAATGTTCCCTGCTTTTAGGAAGTGCTGGAGTCTCAGAATCAAGAATTTACAGGGAATCCAGGGGGCGTGGTAGCAATGAACCCCACATAAAGCGTCCAATGAATGCCTTCATGGTATGGGCTAAAGATGAAAGACGAAAAATCCTTCAAGCCTTTCCTGACATGCACAACTCCAACATCAGCAAGATACTGGGTAAGGAAAGTGTTAAAGGTTAAGTGATGTATGGATTAAATGTACAGTTCTATTTTCTAGACTTGTTGAAAGATTCTAGGATCGGAGGCCCACCAGCTCATGTTATCTGCATATGTAAAAATAAGTGCCATCATTGGAGCCTTTTCTTCTTCTGATGAAATTGTCCATAGTCATTGAGAAATATGCCCAATTACTACAGCTAATTTATAGAGCTGCATGGCTCTGTACTAACTGTTGTAATACAATATTACATATTGTATTACATATTCCCTATGCTGTACTTGACATCCCTGTGACTGTTTTGTAACTACTAATTTGTATTTCTAATCCCTTCACCTTTTCCACCCACCCCTAAACCCCTTCCCCTTAGGGGATAAAAGTTTCTTTCATATGAACCACTCAGTATTGGTATTGACCATATTTATCTTTTCTATTTTCAACTGTGGAATTCATTGTGTGGTGTGGGTGGGGTGGTGTTTGTGCTAGGACTAGAACTGAAAATTAGTTTACAATGTCAAGACACAAGAAGATGTGGAGTGTGTATTTCCATACTGCTATTGCAGTTTCCAGCTGAACGGACATGCATGGTGCATATTTACCCTACATACGTTGACACTGAAGCACATGGGAAGGATGGGGGAGAGGAAAAGGTATTGGCTATAGAGAGACCTATTATTGACCAATTTAAGTTCCAGAGAAAAGGAAAGGAAAATTCCATTTCTTGTGTGCATCTTCACCATCATTGTTGGCACCATTGTCATCTTCATCTGCAAGTAGTGTGATAGCCAGGTACTGGACAACCCAAGAGAATTTTGATTATTTATTCTGTTCCTTCTAAGAGGAAAATAATAAAAATTAAATAGGAACACCTAACTCTATCAACAAATTTTAGCTTTAACAATATTTGTCTGTTATTAAAACTTTATTAAAATCCATAATACACTTAGAATTACATGTAATTAATAAAGTGTCCCTTTTGAGTCTTTACATTAAGAAATTGATCACCTAAAAGTAGCTATTAAAGATACTACAGCTTTTTATGATCCTATATTCTCAACAATGGTAATAAATGTCAAGCAGTCCATGGCAAGCATTTGTAAAGACTAAAACAAACAAACAAAAAATACTAACTACTTAAAATCATGTCTCAGTTTTCATTTGAAATGATTTTGAGATTTTTAAATCAATGTTTTTTTTAGAGGATATAAAGCTTTAGGTGTACCTTGAAAATGTAAATACTTAAGTATAAAAGCATATATCTATGTATAATTAAAATCAAAACTGATCAAAAGGAAATGCTCAATTTTTTTCATCTCTTATAATACCATGTTTGATCTTTTTTTTTTTCTCATTTTATGGCTATTATCTACCTTCCATATGGACTTACACATTCTTTAAGAAATGTCATACCTGTTTTATTTATAAAAACTCTAGAAATGAATAGAAAGCTTTATATAGCCATATTTTATATTTTATCAGTTATTTTCAAATTATTGGGTTGGCCAGAAAGTCAACTTAGGGTTTTTTCCATATAATAAAAGACACCTTTTTCATTTTCACCAATAACTTTATTGATTTGGATATTTTGAGTATGTCAGCTATCTTCTGCATGGCATAATGTTGATTGTTCACAGTTAAGGTCTCGATTTGATCATTATCAACTTCAACTGGTGTACCCAGCCATGGAGAGCATCTTCCAGTGAGAAATCTCCAGCCCAAAACATTGCCAACCACTTTTGACACATGCAGTCAGACACAACACTTCTCCATACACTGCACAAATTTTTTCATTTTTTGCATTTCAGTTACATTTTTACCTTTCTTGAAATGATAAAGCATAATGTGACAAAAATGTTGCCTTTTTTTCATTTTCAATATTAAAACAGCTACACAAAAATTCACCAATTTTGATAAGTTTTTTTAAATGCATGCTGATATGACAGCTGTCACAATACACTCTTAACAGAATTGTTTCAAATGAAGTTAAACACAACTAAGCACTACTAGAGCCATTTTACAGGAAACAAATGAACCTTGTGGCCAACCCAATAGAAATCCCAACTACAAGAGTAAAACCAACTAAATACTAAGATTGTTTTCTATCACTGAACTCAAAGTCTGAATACTAAAATGGTGATAATCACTGATGAAAACTTCATCCTGAGTATAAGAGAAATATCCGTTTTGATTATGTGAAATATTATAGAAAAATTAGCAAAGCTTTTATTGGAAAGAGATGACTAGCTAAAAATATTAGTTTCTGTTTAAAAGGCAAGACTATTACAATAACCACATGACTCTATTATAACAGACTACATGAAAGAGAGTGCTGCCTAATTTCAAACTTTTCAATGAAATTGTATTAATAAAGATATAGCAGGAAAAAGAAAACACTGAGGTATTTGGGACCTCAAAATTTAGTCATAACTTCAAATAAATGAGTGATCTTTAAATGTCCACAGGATTATTCTGAATGGCCATTTCATAGAAAAGTACAAAGAAAGCTTGATGTTGTCCTTTTTCCTGATTGTTTTGGATAACAGCCTCCGACAGCATGCCGCTAATTCATTCTGCTTAAAACAGGCGCTTGAGCTGGGTTGACATTTTACGTAGTCTCTGGGGATCCTAGTTGACATTTTAAAGGGCTTCTAAGCATTTTATAATACCCTAAAATCTGGTTTTAATAAGCCATTCTGCTGAAATTGTTAACATAAGGAATCACCTTTTACTGTTTGGCACAAGATCAGGGAGTGGGGGACATCTTTTTCTGATTAGATGTACAGTAGTCGGAGTAAAATGTGCAAATTCATTACAGACCCCATGGAGATGACAGCGTTGCTCAGCTCCAACTCTTCACTTCCATTGTATTGCCAGGTTTAGAAAGAAAAAAACAAAAACACTTTCAAGGCCACTTTTGCTTTTCTTTTGAACATCACATATTTTTGATGGAATCTTCCTCTTGTCACCAGAAGGAATAACCCAATGTCCTCCTCTATTTTTACATGAAAAAGGCCAGTCTTTTGCCAAAACAAGGAACTCAGTCCCTGTACACGGTCCAGGATAAGCAAGCAACCACACCCAAGTGAAGTGGATGTTTTCATACTTTTGGAAATATACGAAACGCTTTCCTGCCACTCTCATCTAGTGGGTTTTTGCCGTCCACGTCGTAGCCACGTACAGCGATTGTACCTGCAAAGCTATTGAAATCAAAACCCAACTCGTCATTTGGTTAACCCTGTTCAGAAGATATTATTAAACGATAAAACTGCATTTGCCACTAAACTGCAACACTTTCCTGCCCTGTCATGAAACAGAAGCGTGAGCCATTTACCACAGCCAGTGCTTAACCTAGCTTGTTTTTAAGAACACCATTAATGAACTATAAGAAAGTGAAAGTACAAAAACAATCCCATTTGCGATTGAATTTTTAAAACTCTAGGAATAAATTTAACCAAGGAGGTAAAAGACTGGACTTGGAAAATTACTAACCTATTTTAATTCTTAATTTTAAAAGGACTGGTAACTATGATATGGCCCTATTTTAGAATGTAGCTTAAGATTTGGTGATAATCACAGAGAAATTGTATTGCTAAATGTCTGAATATTTTGTCATTCCAGGTCCTATCAGATTTAGAAAATATATTCACTTTTACTATTTCTGGAGATATATATACATAATGAATATATATATTCATTTTTTCTCTGTATTTTAGCCATACCAAACTTTTAAGTTCCTCTAATTCCCCTTCCTACTGAAAGGCCTTGACCATTCCAATCTTCCTCCAGAGGATACCCTCCTCTCTCTGATACCTATAGGAGTCATTTCTGCAGCACAGCCTTCCTCACCCCCTTACTGTACGTTCCTATAGCTTCTTGTACTTTCCTCAATTATAATTAAAATAATAAATTCATAATTAGCTGTTTAATATAGTTCTTCTCATTTAAGCTTTTAATGTATTTCTTCTTTATTGCAAGAAGAACCATAACGACTCACCATTGCATATCCAGTAATTAATACAGCATCATGCACACAGTGGGAAAACTAAAAGTTTTCACATACCAGGGGAGGTTGCTGTGGGACATAAACATTTCCATTCCTTTGAGAAACATACTCTTTTTGAGCTTAAAGAGTATTTATAAACTTAGGGAAGAAGGGCTATTCCTACTTGAAATGAGGATGCTAGGGTTTTTTGTTTTGTTTTTTGTTCTATGTCGGGGTAAAGGTAACTAGTAAATTTTAAGTCAACCATTCTTGATCCATTTTTTCAGTGTATTCCTATAATTAATTGGTAAATTATTTTTGGCCAGCTCACTTTTTTCACTCCATGATATGAGTTCTAAAATTCTGATATACTATACATATGTGTAAGAAACTCCACAAATAATTGATCCAGTTCAATAGTATTATAGCTTTATCTGTGTGTATATCTGTGAGAATGTCTTAATGGTTTTCAAGTACTTCTAGAAAATAATGTTAGGCAATAAACAATTTGAGACTGCCTACAACTGACAATGTTGGATACTGCTAATTAAACATAAGTTTGATAAAGGAACAGAAACATAAATTCTGTTACTTGAATTTTAACCTGGGT
Organism: Noctilio leporinus; assembly: GCA_004026585.1. Lineage (NCBI taxonomy): Eukaryota > Metazoa > Chordata > Mammalia > Chiroptera > Noctilionidae > Noctilio > Noctilio leporinus. The sequence continues at coordinate 352,498 of PVIW01000081.1, read as the reverse complement.
TTCTGTTGTAAATAGAATAAAATCATATTGGCTGTCTAGATTTTTTAAAAAACTGTTCATAAACCTTTGTAACAGCCGTGTATGTATATCCACCCATGCAACATCTGTTCCAATAGGAAACAATTCTAAGGAAATAGTCATTGTGCTTTCCCCTGTATTCCTTTAATAAGTATAACAGTCCATACGAGGAATTCTCTGCAAGAACTGTTCGTCAGGAGCTATTTGCCATGGAAATACACTGTTATGTCCGAGTAATGAACCCATTTGAAAGAGCAAGCCATCTTGCTCAGATGACTCTGGAAGGCAAGGAAAAGCAGCAGTGTCAATACGTATTTGGTAGGGATTGATTGCCTCATTTCAGTTATTTAGGTCTTTTCATTTGGAGAGGGTTGAACTAAATTCTTGCAGATAAATACACCCCATCTGCAAATGTGAGATTTTGTTTACATGCTCAATAAAAAATAAACACTACTACATTTTAGTACACGTATACTGATAGAATCTAAGGTTTACATCGTATCTATTTTATTGAGAATTACCATGAACTATTTGCAATTAAGCTTTAATAGTTGCTTCTTGCAATCTTAGTTGACTCCAACCCAAAATTAAAAATAAATAGAAGGGGAAAATCAATTAGGGTTATCATTATTAATGCATACTATATCACAGGAAGTGATATTATTTATTATTGACAGTGTATCATTAAGAAAAAAGTCTTACATACTTGTTAATGAAGTTCTGACCTTGGCTAGACCATATATTACAGCACACTTTCAATACTATTAAAGCTGATTTAGAGTCACAAATCTAATTTAATAGTTGTGTGACCTTGGGTAAGTTACTTTTTCTACTTGAACTTCAATTTTCTCAACTTATGGAAATAGGTATAAATACTGTCTATCTTATAAGAATATGGTGCAAGGTAAAAATGAGACATTTTATGTAAAAATTTAGCACAATACCTAGTGCACAGTAAACAGCATGTGTTCATTAGTGTAATATTTTATAATTAAAATTTGAATGAAATGAATTTTTAAACTGTAATTATTTATATAAATACACAAACATTTTGGGAGAGTGAGAATTATATGTAATAAACATGAGAAACCTTTGTTGTAAGTAGTGTACTCCCAGCATAAAAATGGTCAATTTTTATGACTAGATAAATTCTAGTCATAAATAGAATTATCTATTACTAGATAATTCACCACAGAGTCAAAATAGATAATGAGTTTTTTATCAGTTTTTTAAAAAGATTTTATTTATTATTTTTCAGAGAGAGGGGAAGGAAGAGAGGCAGAGAGGGAGAGAGACATCAGTGTATGGTTGCCTTTCCCCTGCCTCCAGCTATGGACCTGGCTGGAGACCTGGTTATGTTACCCTGGCTGGGAATTGAACCAGCGACCTTTGGGTTCCCAGGCTAGATAATGAGTTTTTGCATAACTTTCCACTTCACACTTGAATTATAACATGGTCTAATATTGAATGAAAGATATAGCCTTTAAATTATCTGTGAGCTTTTAAGTACATACCAGACAAGTTTGGCTACATTGTTAATTCGTGCCAGAAAAAACATACACATAGCCCAGTTTTTGTACTTTTAAGTGCACACTTGGAGGACAGAACCACCAACACCTCCTTGTGGAATCTCACCTCTTGAGTCAAAGCTCACGAATCAAAAACACTATTACTTATTCCTGGGTTTGAGCCAAACTTTTTACTTTAGATTTTCTTGTTCTCAAGTGTATCTTTTTAGGATCCTCAGCCGCTGTGCAGTTGGAACCCTAACCTTCCTTTCCTTACAGGGTCTCGCTGGAAAGCTATGACAAACCTAGAGAAACAGCCATATTACGAGGAGCAGGCCCGTCTCAGCAAGCAGCACCTGGAGAAGTACCCTGACTACAAATACAAGCCCAGGCCTAAGCGCACCTGCCTGGTGGATGGCAAAAAGCTACGCATCGGCGAGTACAAGGCAATCATGAGGAACAGGCGGCAGGAAATGCGGCAGTACTTCAATGTTGGGTATGAGCCTTCCAGTCGTGTTTTTTCTAGGGGACACTCTTGTTCCGCTTAAGGAGATGTGAGACATATTTGTTTAGTTGGCCAAGCAGGGTTTGGGGGAAGAACCTGAACACCCATGTTTTCAGAGATTAAACTCTCCCCGATGCACCCCTGGAAAAGAATACCAGGGGTGTTCTTCACACCAGGCTCTGAGAACAAAGGCTGTGATGGGTGCTTTGTTTATGGCTGGTGTGAAAATCCAATATCTGAAAGTAAATAATTTTGCAGTTGGCTCTTAAAAACTTAGAAGAATTATGGCTGGTTCTTTTCCTCCTTGACTTTTATTCCTTCCAAAGTTTCACAGAGATAAATGCCACCCCAACTCATTAGTTGAGATAGCACAGTAGGAAAATGATTTCAGAAGCCAGAAACACTAGTTTCTGAATACAGAGGGCTTTCTGGGCCATTGAGGCACATCCGTGGCTTTTGCAGAGCACTCACCGTAGGGACCCTGGTGAGGGCAGAACCAGGTGTGAATGGGGAAGTTGGCCTCTGCCTGAAGCACGCAGCTCTCAGGGTGTTTCCTACAGCAATGCTGCTGACCACCCCGTAATACGCTGCCTGAAACCACATCACTTCTGCAAAATATTCTCAAAAAACACACCGAACTAAAGTTGCTCATATTTGGAAGTTAGGAAGGTCCCAAGAGCTTTTAAAGAATAAATGCTGTTGTGAAAACGGTCAGAGAATACCTTAGAAAAAAATCTTTTCAAATCTGCCCCATCTCCTCCATTCCCTTGAAAGGGCCATCCTGCTCTGTCTGAGGGTCTGTGGTTTATATGCCTCTTCTGAAAGCTGAGGATGAAACATGCTACTTGTTAGGGAAACAGTGGGCATATGAACATAGCAACAAATGAAAAAAATGCATGAATGAACACCGTTTATTAATCCCTTCGTACTAGGACCAGCTGCATAATTTGTGGATCCTGGTGAATAATGAAAATACAGGGTCCCTTTGAAAAAGTTACTAAGAATTTCAAGACTGTGACCACAGACCTTTAAGATGAGTGCAGGATCTTTGTAAGCCCTTCAGCCCATGCAGCTTCAGAGATTGCCCACCCATAAGACTGGCCGTGTCTCTTACTGCCACCCATAACTATGTCAGGGACGAGGTGGACAGTGATAGTGTTCAGTTCTGGGGGGTTCTGAGCAGTAAGGTTTTCTTGGCAGAGCTCTAATACTTTACAATTTTCCCATTACAATTGATTATAATTATTTTTTAAATGTTTCTGCATGCTGCAATCATGGAAAATGAACTTGGGGTCCAGGACTCTGGTTCTCTTGCTTAATCTTCCTGCACCTCAGGTTTTTCATAAAATAGAACAGTAACAAGACAGAACTATTTTATGAATCCAATGGGTAATGCATGTGTCTTGTCATCTATAAAGCACTACATGGAAGTAAGGCATTAGAATTAAAGTAGGGCACAACTTTTTTAAATGATTGACAATAGGGTGAAAACCACTGCCTTGGAGTTGGACGGACTGAACTGAGCAAATTAATGATCTATGAAGGTTGGCACCTGACTATTCACTCACCGCTGTCTCTTTCCGGGCGTTTCTCTGGCAGGCAACAAGCACAGATCCCCATCGCTACTGCTGGTGTTGTGTACCCGGGAGCCATCACCATGGCCGGAATGCCCTCCCCGCACCTGCCCTCTGAGCACTCGAGTGTGTCCAGCAGCCCAGAGCCGGGGATGCCCATCATCCAGAGCACTTACGGCGTGAAAGGAGAGGAGCCGCATATCAAAGAAGAGATACAGGCTGAGGACATCAACGGAGAAATTTACGATGAGTACGATGAGGAAGAGGATGATCCAGATGTAGATTATGGGAGTGACAGTGAAAACCATATCGCAGGACAAGCCAACTGATAAGAGTCAAAAGATTGTTGTGACCTTAGGACTTAAAGAAGCCCTAGCTGGTTCATCCGTACCAGTGGCCAAGCACATTAACTTTCTCATACACTGACTGTTACTTTAACTGTTAGTCTTAAATAGTTGGGACATCAGCTGACTAATAGACCTCAGCCTCAAAAGGCTTGGAAAGGAAAATCAACAACAACAACAACAACAACAACAAGCAAACAACAATATCAACAACAAGAGATTGAAATAAGCTATGGGTAAAATAATGCCAGTAATTCAGCTGCTACATCCAAGCACTGAAGTCTTACCCGTCAACTTTTTTTTTTAAATAAACTTTATGGCTGTTTGTTCTACAATGTTCTAGAAATTCTCACTCAGGTACACAGTGCCAACAAGTGGCTTGTGAATGTGTTTTGTTGTTTTGTGCTACAATTTTTAAAAAGAAATAAGTTTTGTTTTGTTTTGGGGGGGGGTGGGTTCTGGGGTTTTTCCTTTCCTTCCTTTCCAGTTTCTTTTTCCTTCTCCTTTTCCTTTTTTTTTTTTTTTTTTTTTTAATTTTGTAATGCACCTGACAGAAAAAAGAAAGAAAAAGAAAGATGAGTTTCTCCTCACTTCTCTCCACCTCCTCCATCTCTATACTTTAAAGATGGAAGTCTGTGCATGGGGGGTGGGGGGAAGAGGGAAAAAGAGCCTGTTTTTAACTTCCTTGCTGTCCATCACAAAATAAGCAATTATTTTCGTTAGAGGACTTTATCTGTTGCACACCACGCTACATCTTTGAGCAAGTGCCAAATTTGTACTGAAGTGTTGACCCAGTGCATTTTTCCTTTTCTTTTTCCTGTTCCTTCTTAAGTTAGGACAGTGTTATATCTTAGACAATCCCTTGGAAAACCTGAAATACCAGCAGCTGGTGAGATTTGACTTTTTTTTTTTTTTTAATGGAAACTGTAGGCGCTGTTCTCAGGTGAAAAGAGAGAGAGAGAGAGACATAAGAAATTTAGAGAAAAATATTTTCTGATCTTGGATTTGTGTGTGTGTGTGTGTGTGTGTGTGTGTGTGTGTACGTACGTGCGTGATTATGGTACTAATAGGAATAATGTCAGACCGTTGTGAGTTAAACCCACACCTGGGGATGAAATCCCACATCCTCCCACGTGACTGGTCTAGAAGCAACCTTGACCTTGACTTTGCACTTCAAACGACAACTTAACCAATATAGGGCTCAGAAATTATATTTTTAAATTTCTAATATGATTATTATTGGATGAATCAAGTGGCCCTGTACAAGAGACGTGTGCGTGAATAATACGGAAGCTACTAGCAAGCTGCTCCCAGATGCCCCCTCTCCCCGGTCACTTGGTTTCACTAACATTCTCCACTTAATAATTTGTTTGTTTTTCGTGTCAGTAACTTTGAGCAAAAACAGTTGTTTTCTTTGAATCTATTTGCCCGTTTTTGCAGAAGCAGAGAATTAGCTTATTTCTTCAAAATTCCATCCTCTCCTGAGGAGGACAAGGAACTGATGATTTTGTAAGGTATTTTCATCTCTCCATTATATGAGGTGGAGGCCGTTTGCATTTCAGAATTGTGAGCCATGTGCCTCTCATGCCAAAAAGCAGGATTTGATTAGAAGTCACCGCAGCCCAACACAATGGAGCCTGGCTGAACCCAGCGATTTTCACCACCATCCTTCCCTCACTGTCAGACAAACCCACTGCAGTCCAAGTGTAGGTTCCAGCAGAGGATGCGCTAGGGCAACAATGGATGGTGACACTAGTACTTTTTTAAATGTTGCCTGCCAAATGCTCAGGCAGTTGCAGGCCTTACCTAAATAAATGCAAACTCATTTAAAGTCAATTGCCATTATTTGTGCGGAAGCATCAGATAGTAAAGACTCCAACCAGTGGTTTGATGTGCCATGATTTTAACTCCAGTCATCACTTTCTTATCTCACCCCCTCAAAACCTGACCCTGAAATTTGATTTTTACATTTAAGTAAGAAAAAAAAATCCTTTTTAATTTTTCTCTCTCTCAAAAGACTTGCTCTGGGATTTTGCTTGGAGGAGCTGATCATATCCTGCATGTCAGAGATTTTATTTTGTTTGTTTTTCTGTTTGTTTTTTGATGACTGTATTTTCATTTGAACTGCCTCTGTTTTGCTAGTGTTGTAATAATGATGATGATGATAAAATAATAATAATAATAGTAATAATAATAATAATGGTCAGCTGTTCCCAGGTTAGTAAGTTATGTATAATTTATTTCTCCCTTTCTATTCTATTCTGCTCTGATTTGGAAGTGCAGCCAATAAGCTGTTAGATATTTAAAATTAATTTACACACATACACACACACACACACACACACACACACATTTACCCAGATAATTTTACTGTTCCTTTCATAAGTTTTCTCCTTTAAAAAACATTTGGCCTCATTAATGCCAAGTCCTGGTATTTAATACAAAGGAGTGAAATGATAGGAGGGTCATGTTCAATCTGAATTAACTTATGCTCTCATCAGTCATATTAGTTAATTGCTGCAGTCATCTGGAGCCAACTTTTTAAAATTTTGTTTTTAAACACCCTGGATTAAAAAAAAATACACTTGTTTTTATATCATTGTTATGTACAATGTGAAAACAGATTTTTAAAAATTTGTTCTCTGTCTTCATTAAGAAATTCTCTCTGATTTTATGTGGGTTCACCGCTCACGTTTGTTGGATGCTTATTTTATTCCATGTTATAAAAATACTTGGTTTTCATTTCATGACTTTGGGCTACAAGAATACTTTGTTTTAGCTCCAGGTAGATACCATTGCAGGGCATTCGTCCTGAAACCAATTCTAACATACATACCAGTGAATTGACAAAACTCTTCTGTTTGTCCTTTTTGGTTTGGTTTTTATTTTGTTTTATTTAAAAGGAAAAAAATTATTAATGGTGACCTTTAAATCCTGAAATTCATGAGTTACTTTTATTTAGTTAAATTTATGTCACAAGAGACTAAACTGTACATGGACTTAAACAAAGTTCATAGTCCTGCATTCTAGTTTCTGTTCTGACATCTCATTGGTGTTAATGATTTCTTTGCCTTAGTTTCCCCCAAAAGAAACAAGAAGTTACATTAATGTTTAAAGTGCTTTGAAGTCATTTGATAAAGGTGCTATGAATAGCAACACACTGTGTTAACACATTGCCTTTTTTGGCTTTTGATTGGTTTATAAGTTTTGTAAAGGATCCTAAAACACTGTATTCTTTTTCTGTGCCCCATTATCACCAAAAAAGATAAGATAAAGGAAAGAAAGATCAAACTGAAATGAAGGTAATATCCCTCCTCTTTCCTTCCTTTCCCTACCTCCTTATTCATTTCTCTCCCTCTCACTCTCCCTCTCCCTCTCTTTCTTTCCTACTCTCCCTCTCTCTCGCCCTCTCCACTCTCTGTCTCTCTCTCTGTGTCTCACACACACACACACACACACACACGCACACACACACACACACCCCCGTACTGAGAAATAATTTTGCCAGAATTCTGTTTTTTTGGCTGTTGTAATCAATTCTTCTAGAAATAGTCATTTTCATATGAATCTAAGAACATTACTGGAGAAAAGTTAAAGTTGCTCATTATAAGTTACTAATAACTTGGCTAGCTTCTATAAGAATACAAAAATTATTCTTCAGTACACTTACACCAAAATTAGTTCAGTCAAATTTAAACATTTATTTGGCCTTTGCAGTTGAGTTAATCATGTATACAATCCCATCCCCCACCCGCACCCCAAGAACATAATCATTACTGAAACCAAATCCTCCTTATAAGGAACAAATATAAGAGTTTTATTTGATGAAGTCATTTCATAGCTTTGATTTATGGAATAAACTTTTACCTTCATTCGTCTAAAGATAGTATCTTTTAAGTATTTCACAGTCCAATTTCAAATAGTTCCTTAATCCAGAAGTTGTTACTGGTCCCAGAACAAACCTCTTATGTCACACTTTCAACATCAAAAATAAGTACATTCTCAATCATTCTACTAGGTAAATTATTGAATTGTAATAAGCAACTATATATTTACAAACAGGTTTATAAGATATTTGTTTATCAAGTTAATAGTAAAATAAAAACTATGGGTCCGCAAGGAACAATATGAAGCCCACTTAAAGTGGTTCAGATAGCTCTTTGTCTTATAGAGCTTAGGTTTGTGCTTAGACAGGCTTTTACAGTATTTAATTTTAAGATTTCCTGTAACTATCAGTTTCCCAGGTTGAAGATGATGTTGTGTTGAGTTTTCTACTGATTGATTCCTGTCCTCTCCAGCATTCCTGATGCTGGTTCACTAAAACAGTATTTATATAGCTCCACTGGCTCTAAAGCTCTTAGTCCTTCTAACATTTTGGATTTTATGAGTAAAAATGGTAAAAAAAAAAAAAAAAAAAAAAAAAGTAGAAAAGAGACAATCAAATGCCTGGAGCTTAAAACAAAGTATGTGCAACCTACCATCTCACTTGAAATTTAATAAAATAAATAATTATGTAAATATAACATAGAATTATAGATTTATATTTTGTTCATAACACATAGTGTAATATAAGTTGTATATTTTCATGTTTTGGGTTTTATGTTATCATTCATGCCACAATAAAAATAAAACAGGAGTTTATGAGCTCTTTAAAAAAAAAAAATGTCGGTTGCCACCAACCTGATTTTGGTTTTGGTTTTGTTTTTTGTTTTTGCATTCTCTTTTTTTCAGTATTACTGCCATGCAAGGCACCAATAAAACAGCAAATGTGTTCTTTACATATTATACTGTGTTTCTTTTCACAATTATTGTTATGAAGGGGTAATCAACATTATTCAGAATATTATCAAAAATAACTTCATTTTCAATATAAATAACCGCACTCCCTGAAGTTGACTTTGAACTGAAAAGTAAGGGTTTAATTCTCAAAAATGGTCATTCCTTAAAGGACAGGCAGACCTTGTTATTAACTTCACTATAATGTCAATAGATACCCCTCTTATATATACTTGAGTCTAACCCTATAGCCAGAAGCACCCTTAATGTTTTCCAAAACTTGGGGTGAGTTGTCTACACTTCAGAGTTGTCTTTCATCCTGTTGTTTGTATTTAAAAAATCGAAATTTCAGATTATGAAATTAAAAAAGTATAATTTTCAACTTGCTTTTGTCTAATTTAGAATAACAAGTATGCTTAATTGTTGAACAATTTGACATTAACTTCTGGATTCTACCTCCAACATTTTAGCAAACATTAAACACAAAATATCTCCTTTTTTCCCCCCAATGAGCATTTATTGCTTATCTCTTGAACCGTAGTTAATTTTTTTTTTTTTTCCTATCTTGATAGATCTGTGTGTAATCGTTCCCTGTAAGGCTTTTTGTTTCGTTGAGTTTTTGAGTATCAAAACACCAGGTCAGATAAAATACTCCACTAACACTTTGCCCGTTGCATATCTTAAAGAAGTGTTTTGCGAGTACAAAGTCTTGTTCGTGGACCACCTGATTCAGAATGCACTGTCTGAAAAGTCGAGTCTGGGTCTAACTGCAGATGTGGTTCATCAGAATCTCTAGGGATAAAGACCAAGCTGTTGCTGCTGAGCAGCTCCAGCTAATGACTCTGCACTCTCTGGTGTTGCAAAACTACAAGGAAGTGAGGCTGTTTGACTCCTCCATGCCTTTTTACCCATCCTATTCTGTGGTTCCTGTTGCCTCCCACACTTTAAGTTTTGGCCTCCATGGAAACCTCAAACTTTAAGGTCAGTGAATAGACAAGAGCTGGAGATGGGAACAAACACGCAGCCCATTTCTCCATAGGTTGTTTAGGAGGGCACTGATCACTGGGACCAGGCTGGTAAGCCATCTTTTTCCTTGCTTCTCACTTCACTCATCACTGCAAAGCCGCAGGCTTCAGTCTCCAGGCTAATGGATCGCTGAAAATATAACTGAAATACACAAATGACACCCACGGAATGTTTGCAAAACAAATTGAGGTTCTTTAGAATGGGAAAAAAATATATAGAAGTTGAGAAACAGTTCATGTAGTGTTCATACAGTAGGCCACCTATGGCTATATTGGTTATGGGCAGGTCCTGTTTCTTCAGGAAGCAGCACCCTGAGGATAGTGTACATGAGTGGGGAAAATCATGTCTAATGAAACGTGGCTTCCCAAGGGGCAAAGTCCAACCACCACCCATTCTCTCCTATCCAATGAAGTTCACTTAGTTTTGTCCTGTGATACACCAATTTAGAAACATGTTTTCCTTGGCCTTTATGTTCTTTAGTGTCTTATGGAATACTTAGGACTGGCATGCAATCAAACATTGTTTTTTTACTGCCAATGCCTTGAACAACCAAATACTGGCGGTAGTGAAAGGAACCCCATTTTTTAATTTTTATCCCAGTTTCTCCAACTTCAGTTATTGATGTCTAAGAAAGTTCACATCGATGTTTTTTGAAAAACAGTATACTAACCAAATTTTAAAGCTCAGAAGTCATCCCTACTTATAACTTGACATTACCATTGGAACCTCAATTTTAACAATGGAGGTGAAGGTAAGCATGAATTAGTTCAAGGCCTAAGCTAAAAATTATGTATGAAAAATAATCCAATTTATTTTTCTTAGTTTCCAAAGCAATCTAATAGCTGGCTGAGAAGACCTGTTTTATAAGTGAGCATTGTAATTAGTACGTAAAGTGTATACAATAGTATTGCTAAAAGTTCTTTAAAATAGTCCTTTTTAAACAGGCTAAATATCTGTCCTATAATTTGTTTGTTTTACCCATTTGCTTAGCAAACTACTTATGCCACCAAGAATGATCAAGTTCAACTCTGACCACAATCTATCATCATGTTTTAATTAGATCCACATAATACATGAGATTTTACTTGCCCTATTAGACCGTTTTCTAAACATGCAAGTGAATATGGAATGAAATGGTACTTAGTTGCTATTCAAAATATAACCAAGAGGATGAAAGTTGTTTTATCATTGATATTGATGTCTTTATTGATTTAGTTTTAAAAGAAAAAAAAATTAGCAGAACCATTGTAGGAACTAAGTAGGCCTAAGTAAACACCATCATTTTGTATATTGCTTGTTCAATTTGGGATAAAATTTCAGAGTCTGGAAAACAATCTTAATCATAAGCAAACTGTAAAATATATTTGAAATAAAGTCTTTTGTTTATAAAAATCACTGTTGTGATAACTTTTAAATAAATTCATGTGGTCCTGGTAGAAAATGGGAGAAAACAAAGAACATACTTAGATAATTACTTGCACAGATGACTGACATTATTCAACCTGCTCCAACCTTGGCATTCAGTAAGCATTCATTTTGCCTTATATTCCAAACTTACAATTGGCTGCAGTGCAGTTTACAAATTGTGGTTGCAAGAACTTAAGTTTGATTCAAGAATACAGTCATTATTAGTAGGCACCAAAAATTGCACAAATTGTCCTTTTTATTTTGAAACGATCCTTCAAGCAACACTGTCTTATGCATGAATGAAATCAACAATCTTCCCTTTTATGGTCACAGCTTTTGACATCAGGAAAATAAAGTGAAATTGCCAGTGATATAACATTTAGGCACAAAAGACTATCAATACAAAAAAATTTAGGTTGTCCCCACTAGAGAGTAATCAATTTCCTCCTAACCCACTGATTCCACGGATATATAAGCTTTGATATTATAGCATATTTTCCCCTGTATCTTAGATCCTTGTTTGTAATATTCTCTGGTAGAGATTTTTCATTGTCCCTTGTTGTTAAAATAAAAACTAAAAGGTCACTTCATATTTCAGATACTGGAAGATTCCTAAAGTTTATGTTGGTAAACTTTTGGAAACTTTAATAAATTTTACTTTTCACATAAATTTTAAACACACAAAGCCTGGGGTTGCATCATAGAAAGAAGTTTAAATGTTTTTATGAATCAAAAATACAAGTCAGGGAAAATGAATGATAAGAAAAGAATCTTAGGGAGTTGTGTCATTTGTGTTGTCTTCATGGTGTGACAAATATTGAATAAATGATGCTCACTGGCCACAGAAAAACAGCTCTTGTCAAAGCTGATGAGTCTCTGGTTTCCACCTTCATCATACTGGCTTTAAATATGTTCCTAAACTCCTTCACTCATTTTCAAAATTTTGTTTGGCTTAAATCAATACACAAGTATAAAAATGTCAGCACAATTAGCACATACCAAGTGAAGAGACAAAAGGTAAAGAGTAAGAAATAAGAAAAGACACATACACACTATACAAACATATATGCATACAAATACACATACGTATGTGGATTCCTTTTATTTCTTTTCTTTGCATCTCTTCCTTTTGTCTTTTTACAAGAAGAGTATGTGTGTGTGAGTGCGTGTGTATGTATGTGTGTAACCTGAGAAGGACATTACAATTACTAAAAAAAAATTTTTAAACTCTTATTTTCATCGCAGTCTGGGCAAAAGAAGAAACTACATGGATTAGAGAATTCTCATTGCTGATTGAAGGAAGCATGCAAGTTTGTCATGAGCTATAAACCTTTATTGCCATAAATTTTTAGATGCATTTCACACTTAACGGATAAGAAACAACACAAAGAGCCACTTTTCTGTAAGCAGACTTACAAAAGCTGTAGGTTTGTTTCGTATATATTTTATCAGTCCTTGAGCAAAGCTTTATAAAGACAATTTGCAGGGGGTCAGAGAGAGAATACATATGAATAGATAACTGGATATATGGATTAGACATGGATTTACAAGGCTACAGCTGTAAGAAATGTGATTGTGATAAATATTTATCACATCACATTGACTAGATTTTTCAGCTATCAGATGTTTCAGATCCGCTTTTAATTATGCTATGTTGAATATTATGATAGATACATGCAAGATATAAAACATTTTTATAGCAACATTTGTAATTCCCAGGAAATAAGGCTAACACCCATTAAGTAATAAAACAATAAAAGTATAATTAATTAACCAGCAGCTATAAGTGGTGGAGGATTTTGAATGAAAACAAAAATTATTTTAATATTAACTGAGATTTCTGCTTATAAATAAATGTAGGTGGTGAAACAACTAGAAGAAGCTGGAAAATTACAACACTATGTTCCAAAGGCATTAGAAAACTATGGAAGAAATGAGGATGAGGTGAACCACAGTTCCAGAAAAGCAAGAATCTGCTCCTAATTGCTAGTCATTTGTACTTAATGAAGGCATTAGCAAATTCTTGGGTGCTAGAATAGATGTGGCAACTGTGGCTGGAAGATAGAACAGCCTGGTAGTTGTGTGGATCTGAGGTGACAAATTGAAAACTTGAGGGACCTCAAACACAAAATGGTTTTACTAATGGCATATTTAATGAGTTTTGGGGCTATGAGGGCGGCTGGAGAATTATAGGGGAAGTTTATAAAAGAAAATTTGCCTTCTGCTGACATTTAGTGCTCAGGGAATAAAGGCCAACCAACCACAGCATGTGGCCTGCCTCAACTGTACAGCCAGTCTCTTTCTCAAAATCTTTGCCAACTTTTACGTTCAACGGGTAGGGTACTGGAGATTTGAGTTGGATGTTTTAGAAGGGCAGAACCGAATCCCCTCTAGTCTTTCATAGTGAGGAGGAAAATATCCACCATGCTCACAAGGAAAGCTTGAGAAAATCACACTCCGAGACAAAACTGATGTACCTTAAGTATTAGAAAATTGCCAAGCAAACTTGATGCACTAAAACCTCTAATAAAAGTAAAGTAATCAGCCCCTCGCCCTCTCTAACGCAAGAATGGGCAACAGCATTCTGGCAGAAGATGAAATCATCTGAGTCCTTGTATTTATTTTAATACAATTCCTAAATAAAAATTTAGGAATTAAGAAAAAATTCTAAACATATGAAAAGACCAAAAACAACTAATAATCAAGGGAAAAAAAACACACAGTAGATACTGGCCCAAAAATGATATTGATGGTGAAGGTAGCAAACAAAACCTTTAACATAACTAAAGGTAATATATTCAAGAAAATAGATGAAAGAGATGTAATCTATGAATAATAAGCAAGTAGACACCGAAGAGCACAGGGTGGGGTTACTGTAAACTAAAAAAGTTTAATAAATATGTACAGATTTGTCCATAGAAGTATTTAAAATATAGGAAAGTTCAAGCAATCCAAGTAGAATAAATTTTAAAAAAACAACAACCCACACATACAAACATTATAGTGAAACCATTAAAAATCAAGGAAAAAAAAATTCTTAAAAGCAGGCTGAGGAGCCCTGGCTGGTGGCACAGTGGATAAGCCTCAGCCTGTGAGCCCAAAGGTCGCTGGTTCCATTCCCAGCCAGAGCACATCACCAGGTTGCAAGCCAAGTCTCCAGCCAGGCTCATAGCTGGAGGCAGGTGAAAGGTAACCATACATTGATGTCTCTCTCCCTCTCTGCCTCTCTCCTTTCTCCTCTTTCTAAAAATAATAAATAAAATCTTAAAAAAAAAAAATGGTAGGCTGAGGGAAAACATTATCATAAAAAGGTGGCAATAGGACTTACAGATGACTGCTTAATAAAAACAATGAAATCTAGAAACAATGAAATATACTTTTATAGTACTACGAGAAAAATTTGCTCAACTAGCATTCTAAAAACAATTCTACCACAGAAGAGTTGCCATAAAGACATTTTCAGACAAACAAAATCTTGGAATACTTAACAGCAGCAGATCTAACTATAGGAAATGTTACAGAGATTTATTCAAACTAAAGGAAAATGATTCTACATAAAAAATGAAACTGCAGATATGAACGAAGATCATTAGAAATGACATATATGTGCATTAATATAAATGAGTTGGATCCATACACAATGACTTGTTAAGTTTTAAATAAGTAAATATGATTTATTTAGCAGTCTCAGGAAGACAATGATGCATGCTCTAATCTCTAGAGTAACAAAAAATAGAATGGTGAAAAATGTATAACTAACTTTTTGATAAAACACTAATAAAAGCTACTATAGCTTTACCAATATCAGACAAAGATTTTCACACAAGAAGCATTACAAAAGATAACTACATTTCAAATGATAAGAGTCAATCAATTGAAAGATATTAAAAAATTTTAATTTATATACCAAAAACCATAACTTCAAATAATATAAAACAAACGAAAAATAACAGAGCTAAACTGAGAAATATACAGATCCTCTAGAATAACAAAAAGATTTACTATAGTTGATTCAATGGCTCTTAGTACAAACTGGGAGGAGATTAGTAAAGAAATGGAAGGATCTAAATGAGACAGTGAACAAACACGACCTAATTGACATGGATGTATAGCACACTTCTCCCAATGAAAATGGAGTTAACATGCTATTCAAGTGCCTGTGGAACTTGAACCCAAATGGACAAGGTATTGCACCATGAAGAAATCTTTCACAGCGTATTTTCTAACCCAAAACAAAATTGAACTACAAATAAGCAACTAACATATAACTAGAAAAATTCCACCTACATGGAAATATAATAATATCACAGATCAAAAAGACTTAATTTATCCCTTGCTTTTATTTATTTTCTTATACCTCATATAGCTTTCATTGCCTTGCCACATTCCTTTTGTGAGTTATTTTCTCAATTAGACTATCCCTTTGAACTTCTCTCTTCCTCTGTAACTCACCTCCCTCAATCAGTAGGGGTATGAAAGGGAAGACAGGGCTTTCAGGGTCTCCAGTTATTCCTTGACTTAGATCATGGCAACAGGAGGTCAGAGTTCACATTAGTGTGATCTGCTGAAAACCTAGCTACAGCTGTTGAACACTACAAAAAATGCCCAACTCAGACTATCATCCCATTGTGAAGGTATATTCACTTCCTTTTCTGGGTACTAATACTGTGAAACTTTTTTTATTTCTTCCCAACAAGTACATAAACGTGTGTTTAGAACCAGGTTGACCAGGCTATATTCAAATTGTGGCTACTCCCTATGTAACCCTGATTTGATTGATTCAATTGAAAGTGGAGGCTCTTCAGACACCCTAGAGTTGACCAAGAAGGCTGTTGTTCATTAATCACTAGTACCATTTCAAAAGAAATTCTTATTTATTTAGTATTTGGACAGAGAAGACAAGAATACCAGAGACAATGTCATCGAATCATCTCTAGTCCTACTAAATAAGCTTAAGAAACCCATGCCTAGCCATAATCAATGTGTTCTGTCCAACAATTGTCCTGTTTTTAATCTCATTTTATTTATTTGTTTGTTTGTTTATCCTCAGGGCATTTTTTAAATTGTTTTTAGGGAGAGGACGGAAGAGAGAGAAACATCAATGCGACAATGAAGCATCAAAAGGTCAATTCCCTCAACTGGGGAATTGAACCTGCAACCTAGGCATGTGCCCTGACTGGGAATGGAACCTACGACCTTTTGATTATGGGATGACACTCCAACCAACTCAGCTACACTGCCCAGACTTTCATTGATTTATTATTATTATTATTATTATCAGCAGCAGCAGCATCCTTATCATTATTATCTTCCATTATTGTTTATCCCCCTTATACCCTCTTCCACTCCCACTCACCCCTTCCCTTATGGCAACCACCACATTTCACAATTATTTCAAAATGAATAAAATACCTAGTAATAAATTTAACCAAGGATGTAAAAAACCTATATTCAAAAAATTACAAGACACTGAAGAAAGAAATTGAATAGAATAAAAATAAGTGGGGGCTCATACCATGTTCATGGATAAAAAGAATTAACATTATTAAATGTCTGTACTACCCAAAGCAATCTATAGATTCAACATAATTCCTATTGAGATACCAATTATGTATTTCATAGAACTAGAACAAATATTTCAAAAATATATATGGAACCACAAAAGGCTCCAAAAAGCAACAGTGATCTTGAAAAAAAAAAAAAAGTTGGAGTAATCATGCTACCTAATATCAAACTATACAGTCAGGACATAGCAATCAAAACAGCATGGCACTGGGATAAAAACAGTCACATAGATCAATGGAACAAGATAGAGCCCAGAACTAAACCCACATCTTTATAATTAATATTTGACAGAGGAAGCAAGCACATACAATGGGCTAGATAGTTTATTCAATAAATAATGTTGGGCAAATTGGACAGATATGTGTCAAAAAATGAAACTAGACCACCTTCTTACACTACACATAAGAATAAATTCAAAATGTATTAAAGACTTAAATGTTAAACTGGAAACCATAAAAACCCTACAAGAAAACATAGGCAGTAAAATCTTGGATATTGCTCATAGCTATATTTTTTCTGACATATCTCCTCAGGCAAGGGAAACAAAAGAAAAACTAAACAAATGAGACTAAATCAAACTAAAATGTTTTTTCACATTAAAGGAAACCACCATCAACAACAACAACAAAAACCCCACTAAATGAGAGTGCATATTCGCCAATAGGTCTAAGAAAGGGTTAATATCCAAAATTTATAAAGCCCTTATAAAACTCAATTTTAAATCTCATTGAATCTCAGTCTATTCATGGTTTATTTTCACTGGGAACTTTGGAACATCCACTACCAACAACTCTTGCTGGTTCCCCATGGTACTTCTGATTGTACCATGGTCCTACAGCTGAGGGACTCCAGAGCAACCCCTCTGCCAGCCAAATGGCCCCACATTGGACTTGGGGCCATGTGTTCCTTCCCATTGCTGCCTTAGGCACCCACAGTCTACATGCATCTTTGCTTTGATCAGTCAACAAAAATCTGTAGATAATGGAATGAGCACTCAAAACACAATTATTCCATGTCAAGTGTTAGAAAGACAGAGAAGAAAGGCAAATAATCTGCCCTCAGGTTGCTTTTGATCCAAAGCTGGCATGATGGCAGGCAAATACTGTTATAATGGAGAATGGCCAGTCCTAATGATTTAACCCACAGAACTTGTACAAGATGTCTTTGCATATCTTGGAACATTGGGTAACATTTTCGTGACTTTAAATTTCTGTTTCTACAGGCCCCTTGTATGACCCCCATCTCATTTCTCAATGCTCCTTCTTTCTGCTCCAAGTTGAGCATTGAATTTACCTGGTCCCTGTGTTTCTAGAAAACCAAAAAGTTGTAACAATCTCCTCCACCCTCTGAGTTCTGGAAAAGGTTTACTGTGAGGAAGCACCCTCCCTTGTATGACTTAAGTAAACTTATACATTCTTCCTCCTCTAATTAACCTATGATAAGGCCAGACTAAAATCCTATTCTTTCACCCATAAATGATGAGCTTAACTACTTGTGAATCCCCAGTCAGTGGGAGCAAAATACTTGTTAATCAAACTTTGGTTAAGTTTTTCTCCTCCCCCCACACCAGGTAAGCCACCCTCAGTTTGAGCCAGCGCATGGCTCCTTCTGAGACTAGTTTAGTCTCGGGGTCAAAAGTTCTGTGATCTTCTATCCCATCAGATCACTCCTTCATCCCACTTCTTCAGGTCTGGTTCTTCATAGACTTATTTATTCCTCCCTCTAATACACAAGTTCTTTGCGCCAAACCCTTCAGACTCCTGCAAATGTGAGCTCCAGGGTTCTCTCTAGAGTAAAAGAGCCCCCTTAGTGCAATAGCCCCTTTCTTCCCACCTCCTCTTGCCTTGATCCTTTTGAATAGAGTCCCTCCTTATATATCAGGATTAAAAAAAAAAAAAAAAAAAACGTAAACCCAGAAATGGAATGTAATTCCTCTTTCTTCATTTTCATATTCCAAAGTAGCAATGCCCACGGTAGGTGTTCTTCTAAGTGTAAGGAGACGAAGAAGATTCAACTAAGAGCCATGCCACAAAAGTTAATATGCCAATTATGCTCCTAAATATGCTCTCGGACCTTGACAATTTGGAGCTCCTGCTTGGTTGCTTTGCTTTCTCAGTTCTTTTATTCTTTCACACACCAATCCCTTTGCACTTCTTACGCTGTACAGAACTATTTCTTTCATTGTTACCTTTCATTTCATACCCTCCAGGCTTCCCAGCCCCACACCCACAGCACATTATTTTGAGAATAAAATGAAGAAAGCCAGTTCTTTCCCTAAAGCAAACTATCTATTAGAGCTAGACCCTAGGTATTATGACCACCCAGAGAAAGGACAGCTAAACTTGGTAATTCTGGAACTGGTATGCAACTAACTAGCTTTATAAACTTGTTCAGGTCATTCAACTTCCCTGGGACACTTTTTATTCCCTGCTGTATCAGAAACGTATTTAATTAGATAATGTCAAATATCCCTTCTAGATCTAAGATTCTACATATAGTTAATTCTTTGAATCTAAATACAATGAAGGTCCAAAAAAGGGAAGAAATGCCTTGAACAACAATGATGTTGAGAACAAGTGAGCAGGAGGGTGGAGAGAAATCCTAACTACAGGCTCACAGAACAGGAGAAGTGTAACATGGTAAAAAAGAACTTAGGTTTGGGAAAACAGTGGTTTGGATTCAAACTCTGACATTAAGCCCTGGCTCTTGGCTCAGTGGATAGGCAACAGCCTGGGAACCCAAAGGTCGCTGGTTCGATTCCCAGCCAGGGCACATAACCAGGTTGCAAGCCAGGTCTCCAGCCAGGTCTCCATCCAGGTCCGTATCTGGAGGCAGGTGAAAGGCAACCATACACTGATGCTTTCCTCCCTTTCCTCCTCCCTCCCTGCCCTTATCTCTAAAATAAAGAATAAAATTTAAAAAAAATCTGACATGACTTTAATAGAAAATGATTCTCACTTTTGTTAAGGATTCAAGGCAAGAGTATTTCATTTCATTTTATTATAGTTTTGCTGTGGCTCTCTAATTGTGTCCTCCATAAAATCTTTTCTGACTTTTAAAAAATCCTCACCTGAGGACATATTCACTGATCCCAGAGAGAGAGAAAGGGAGAGAGAGAGAGATGTTTATGTGAAACATCAATTGGTTGTCTCCTCTGTGTGCCCAACCAGTAACCAAGGACAAACTTACCACCTAGTCATGTGCACTGACCAGGAATAGAACCCGTGACCTTTCAGTGTATGGAATGACTCTCCACACCAGCCAGGGCCTGGCTTTCTTTGTTTATAGAATTTACCACTGTTTTTGTGTCTCCCTGAGAACTGTATGTACTTTAACACTATTATTGAAAATAAAATAATGTATTTTTTATCTTTTAAATCTGCTTTGCTAATGAGACTGTGAACTTCCTTGAAGGAGGAAGTGTACCTTTTCTGGTTGTATGATCTCAGTGCCTAGGATAGTCCATGGCACTTGAAAATAAACTTTGTAGAATAAGATAATAAAATACTAAATGGATGGATGATGAGCACGGGGACTTCACCAACAGGTTTTGTGCAAAATTTATACCAATGACTCCTACTCTTATCTGCAAGAGCAAGTGCCTGAAAATTAGCTTAAAATGACTAAATGATATTAATAACATCAGTGGAATTGCTATGTGAATTTTAAAGAATGACATTTGATAATTTGTCCGCAGTTTTACTATAAAAAATTCTGTTGGAACCCTAGGGAGTCTCTCCCCCATTGGCCAAGATGTCGGCAGGGGGAGGTTCCGACACTGAGTGCACCCAAAACTAGCAAGATAGCTGGGTGGGGGGAAAAAGCCTTCCCCCTTCCAGTACAGGGCTGTGGGTGGAGCCAGGAGAAGGCTGGCACGTGCACCTTCGAAGTCAAAATGGTGCAAGGGGAGATACTGGGCCAAAGAGGCCTGTGAGTCTAGCCTGGCATGGGTTGGGGAGTGATTATTTAGGAGGTGGACTCCCCCAGAATGCACAAAAGCTTGGGAAGTTAATTGGTCCTTTGGAAAAGCACTTGGTACATCTCACACCCAACCTAATGTAAGTTCAAGTGAAGAAAGAAGCTTGCTCTTGCTTGTGACCTGTATATGCACGGTGCATGCCTCTATTCTCTCCTTGAGCCATGTAGCCTGACAGTCTTGTCGGCTGCAAGGCATGGCCTCCAGGAGGGAGCCTGTCACTCTGTTTTCCACCTGGTGATGCACCTGCCTGTGTGTTCATCTGCTCTCTCCCCTGGGTGACTGCAACTCTGTGGCCCCAGCAGCCACATGGCCTATAGCCATGCGGGCTCCACACACAGGTTCCATGAGGGAGCCTGAAACCCAGGGCAGCTGGGAACAAGCTAAACTACCGGGATGGGTCTGCCTGTTAGCTCCAAAGGAGTGTACTTTAAAATGGAGCAGGAGTTCTGGACACAGGCTTAGTCTGGGCCTTGCTGAGGACATAGTTAGATATGTCCTCAGCAGAAGGAGGAAATGAACAGCCTTTGAGACAGGAGTGCTCCATTCTCCCAGATAGTGCGGCACCTGAATAAAATCTCTTTCCCAGGTAGCCAAACCTCTGTTTTTTCATTCCATTACACAAGCGCTAGGGAAACTACATCTCAGCCTACAGGCATTTGTCCTATTAATGTCTCAGGGGTCATTCTTAACCTACACTGAATACATGTATTCATTATACAGTCTTTCATTTTCCCTCCTGATTTACGGATCATGCTTTAACTCTTAACCTTCTTGAAAAACTAAATGAAATAAAGCATAATTTAACAGTTTTAGCCAAAACACACAAAAAATTTTAAATGTGATTTTTGACACAGTGCCTTTGTGGGCAAAACAAAGCAAAACAAAACAAAAAACGGGGGTTCTAAGAAAAAGCAACTTCACAAGTTTATCATAAATTCCTAACTGAGCAAGTCATTGTGGGTAGTCAGGCTTCTGGCCTATAAATTCTTTATTAAAAGTTTTTAAGTGAGCCCTGTCCATTGTTCTTTTGCATCTGGATTAACAAAGCTTTGAAATGCTAGAAATAACGTGCCTTGAAGGGGGTATTAACCCTTAAGAGAGCACATCATCTTGTTAACTGTCCTGAAATTCAGTCCCCACCTTGCTTTCTCCAATCTTCCTAAATCCCCTCCTTCCTTTCAAATGAATAAAAGAAGCTAAAAAGCTGTTATTCTTGGGAGTGTTGGAGATCTTGCTCCCCAGCACATATCATCAGTTTGGCTCAGATAAACTCATAAAAATTCTCTTCGGGTTTGGATGTTTCTTATGTTGACACCTTTATAACATTCCATAAAATATATTTTTTTCTTTCTTAAAGATAAAAGCCTTACTTAAAGGGAAATAAAAAGGCATATTGTAACTGCCACTTTTCCTGGGCACGTCTGCTGAAGACATTCTGTCTCTGTGATTTCAGAAAAGACTTTCTGGCTTTCTTCTTTTTCTCTTTCATCACCGAGCAGAACAACTTGCAGATGGGTTGATTTTGAGAGGAAGTTTGCAAATCTTCAGACCTCAATTAATGTTCAACCTCAGTTGGTTTCCAAATAATGCCTGAAAGGAGCACTGAAGACACACTGTAGAAATGATTTTGATTCTCAAAGGTTCTTTTGTCTCTTTCCTGATAGAAAGTGGAGTTCTATGTAGGAGGTGGGTAGTGCCATCATAACCTGTTTTATTCTGCTTGAATAAGGAAGGTCAATGTATTATCCTATCAGGGAGGAGAAAATTGCATACACAACTCGTGGGATGACAATAAAGACATCCTTGACAGCATGTTGAAAACAGTGGTAAAACCTTCTTTTTTTCCCATGGGGGAAAAATCAGTATTTAAATGACAGATGAAGGTAACTGATGGGCAAAATGCATTATTCTTAAAGTGTCTCCCAGTTTTCCTGAAATAACTATTACATTTTGAAGGATGAATTCAAATGATTTTAATAATAATATATCAGTTTATCAATAAGAAAGTGGAGCTGTTCTTTAAAGCCACGTTTTCAAAATTTCTTGGTGTTAGCTTTGTCTCTAAACAACTCAGAAAAAGAAAAGAAAACTCTTGTTTTATTTTACGATAGGAATTTTTGCAGAGAGTTTCCATTTTATGGGCATTAACAAGGAATAACAAATGATGGAGTTTTTAAAAATGTTAGTGACCATTCTTGTAAAGACTAGCCAAATAGAAACTATCTTTGGTTGAACCAATAATCCTTTTTGAAGCTTAGGAATTCATTTTTATACTTTGTGGTAATTCTGCAAATTACCAAAATGACAGCACAACTGAGTTAATCTTGATTTAGGCTATCTCGGTTCCACCTGACAAGTTACCATTCTATTTCTATTATAACAGAGTAAACTTAACCCAGAATAGAGATTCAGCATATAAAGAAATATACTTTATAAAGTGTACCCCCAGTATTTTTTCACCATACATAGTTATCACAGTATATTTGATATACATTCCCTATATTGTTTTTTACATCTCCATGGCTAGTTTGTGACTACCAATCTGTACTCAATCTCTTCACCTTTTGCACCCAGTCCCCCATCCCTCTCCCACCTCTGGCAACCATCAGTTTGTTCTCTGTATCTGAATCTGAGTCTGTTTTGTTGGCTTATTTATGTTGTTCATTAGTTCCCACATATGGGTGAAATCATATGACATTTGTATTTCTCTGATTGACTCATTCCACTTAGCATAATACCTTCTAGGCCCATTTATGCTATTGCAAATGGTAAGATTACATTCTTTTTTATGGCCAAGTAGTATTTCCTTGTATATAGGTACCACAACATTATATCTACTTTGGAAATGCAACTTTCATATTGTCCATTCCAATTCATCAGATAGGCAGCTGTTCCACTATTCATACAATCACATGTTGATTGCTATGTTATTCATTTATTTTCCAAGTATGGAAGGATGGCAGTTCGGAGTCTCTGATGCAGATGTGGACATTTGCCAGGTTACATCTGGACAGCAGTTTACCAAACCATGACTTCATGAAGAATTGATTCCTGTTTCCTTCTGTTAATCTTAAGGCTATATTCTCAAGCTTGCTTTTTCTCTATTGTAATAAAAATAAATAAATTTCAGTTTTTTATGATTAAGAAAAACCAAATATCAATTTCAGATACTGTAATCTTTTAATTTAACAATCCAAATGGCACAGTATCAAAACATTAAATGTTATACCTTAAATATATAAAATACATACAGTTTTTCTGTGTTATCTCTCAATAACTAAAAGAAAAACAAAACATTGAAAAAAAAAAAAAAGGAAAAGAAAAAAACAACTGTAAGCTGGTTTTGCTAGAAGAGTTCCTTTTCCACCTGGATTTAAAGAAGCTGGCTGTAAGGGCAGTCGGGAGCTGCCCATGTAGAGGATCAGGTGGCCAGGTGCTCAGGGCAGCCTCTGTACAAGGGCCGGTAGGAAACAAGGCTTTCGAGGCCCTGCAGGGAACAAAATTCTACCAATAGCCACACAAGATTTGAAGTGGATCCTAGTCAAGGCTCAGAGGAGCCTGCCGACCCAGCCAGCACCTTACCCCGAGGCTTTGTGAGGCTCGGAAACGGAGAACCCAGAAGCTTGGCCCAGACTCCTACTGACAGAAATAGTGAGATAATGAATGTGTGTCCTTTCATGTGAAAGTTTGTGGCACCCGAGTTACCCAGTGACAGATAATTATGATGAGGAAACCGAGCCTTAGAGTGCGGCCCGTTAATGAGCCGCGTGGAATTAAAGAAACATCTCCTCAACCCACCAATGTTTATCCTCGCACTCATTCTTCATGAAACAGGAAACTCAGTTGTTCGCAGTTTCTCAGAATTCTCCAGAACCCAAGTGGGTAATTGCTAATTATACAATTATATTTTTTATTTCATCTGGATGTAATGATAGCTAACAGCTGTCAGAAAAGTTATTAAATCAACCAACTCTCCAAACATGAAACTCAGAAACCAGATAAGCATGGTCTTTCTCTGCAACAGGCAGTATTTAATGATCAGGTGAGAAATGTTCTCAATAGAGTGGGCAGAGTAGCCCCAGGGAAGGTGCTTACCCAAATAGTTTGTTTAAATTACTCCACATTTTACAACGAAGAAATCACCACCTTGCCATACACATTATTTTATTTCTTCTCCAAACATATTTTAGTCTTATATGTGAATACAAAATCATTCTGAAAAATGTCTGAGTCTGTGGCACTAGGTATTGAAAATATTCAAAAGAAGAATTCACAACTTTTAAAGGGCATTATGGTCATTTTCGCTAAATAAAAACGAGCCCTCAAGAAAATACTATTTTGGGGTGACAAAGTGATAATGAAAGAAATGTGCTTAAAATGGACAACAAATATGCCTTTCAAACTGAAATGATTAAATAAAGATACGCCTGTGGAAGTGATTGAAACTGGAGAAGTGCTGAAATTCAAGGCTGCGCGCAGAACATCTAAACTGGAATAGCTTTAGCAATGTCTGCCAGGAAAATCAAACTTCATTTACAATTTTTTTCTTAGAACTTCTTCATGTCAATGACATTCTGTGTGTGAGGGCTCTGTTAGCATACAATCTAACAGAAGCTGTGTTCGGCTGATTGGGGAAAGAATACCATGGTTTACTTTGGTATTTTAAAATGTGCTATCCTCTCCTTGTGTTCTGAATATTTCTGTTCATGGAAATGTGGGGTTTTTTTTTTTTCTTTACAAGAGCATTTATTTATGACATTTTAGATCTCAGGCAGCCAACTTGCCCTACTAAGCTCAAACAAAGAGCTTCTAAAAGAATAAAGTGAAAGAAAAGTGTAGCTCCAGTCATGTGACTTAGTAGTGGTTTCTAACCCTAACTTTTTGACAATGAAAGGAAAGAATCAATGGGTCAGTTACTTCCTGACATCATGGCAAAAAGAATGAAAGAAAAAAAATATGTGTCCATGTGTGTGTGAGACTTCACATCCATCTTGTGGTTTCCTTAATAGTAAAAAAAAAAATTTTTTTTTCTTAATGTACAGTTGCCTTTCACCTGCCTCCAGCTGGGGACCTGGCTGGAGACCTGGCTTGCAACTTGGTTATGGGTTATGTGCCCTGACTGAGAATCGTACCAGTGACCCTTGGGTTCATAGGCTAGAACCTATCCACTGGGCCACACTGGCATGGGCTGGATTTTTATTATAACTTTTAGCAGGATTTTAAGTCTGAAGCTACTTTATATAATTACACTATTTCTTATAAGACTAAGTGATGAATTTTAGAGTTTGATCAGTTCCTGGATAAGCTTGTATAGGGCTTCTCTTCCGTACAGTGTGATAGTGGATGCTCATTTTCTCACAAAAATCTCAAGGGACATTTATGGTGAGCACATTGAGCTGTTCCGTACTCTGAGAGATGAACAGTGTGGGGGAAATAACAAAAAATGTTTATTGGTTGAAATATTTTTTTTAAATATTTTATTTATTTTTATTTTTAGAGAGAAGGCAAGGGAGGAAGGAAGAGAGGGAGAGAAACATCAATGTGTGGTTGCCTCTCACATGCCCCCAACTGGGGAGCTGGCCCACAACCCAGGCATGTGCCCTGATTGGGAATTGAACCAGTGACCCTTTGCTTTGCAGATCAGTGCTCAATCCAGTGAGCCACACCAGCCAGGGTGGTTGAAATATTATTGAAAAACCAAAAACGTAGAGGTTGGGCCCTTAGACATTTGTAAGAAAATAAAATTGACCTTCATTTTACACTGTACAAGTCAGTGTTTTGTCCATATTTGTTTGAGTTAATCCAATTGTAATATGAATTCTCCTCTCTATACCCATAATTTATTACTTCCCTTAACATGAATAATACCTTGATAGATAAAGGTTTAAACTTTGGCTGTATAGTGAAACATAAAAATATGGGAGACTTATAGTATAATTTTCATGAAAACAAATTTGTAACCAAAATGGTATACCAGAAACCATAAAAAAATAGATATTTTATTTCAAAATATAACATTTTTAGCCCTGGCTGGTGGCACAGTGGATAAGGTGCCAGCCTGCAAACCCAAAGGTCATTGGTTCGAGTCCCAGCCAGGGCACATAACCAGATTGCAAGCCAGGTCTCCAGCCAGGTCCATGGCTGAAGGCAGGTGAAAGGCAACCATACATTGATGTCTCTTTCTCTCTCTCTCTTCCCTTCTCTCTAAAAATAATAAATGAAATCTTTTTTATAAATAAATAAATAATAAAAATATAACATTTTTATAGGAAAAATACTACAAATGTAGTAAAGATTTAGAAGATATTTGCAATTCAGAGGTTAATAACTATAATAAAGCTCTTAAATTTGAAAAGAGGATAACAAAAAGTTCAATTAAAATATGGGCAAAGAACACAAGGAGCAATTCACTGAAGAGCAAATACTTGTGACCAGCGAGTATTTGAAAAGAGAGTCAAATTTACCTGTCAGAAAAGGAAGAACAAATTAAATTTAAAAGATCACTTAACAATCATCATAATGCCTAAAGTTAAAAGTGTAATACCTGTGTTCAGCCAATAAAGATTAAAAAAGCAAACTGCTGCTATTTAGGGAAATATAAGTACACACACACTTACTGATAGAGAATGCTTGCTGCTTCTCAAACTATTTTTCTCTCTTTCCCTGGCAAGTGGTTAGATTACATTTTTCCTCCTCATTTGACTTAATTCCAGCCAATGACGGAGCAGGATTGATGTGTGACAGTATTAGATGGCTTACACTCCTATAACAGAATACTTCCTGAAGTATAAGGCAAAAGGAGCAGGCTGGGAGGCTTAACAGGTTTTTTTTTTTCCAGCTTTATTAAGGTCTGATTAATAAATAATTATTTATATACTTAAGGTATACAATATAGCACTTTGATATATGTATACAATTGATGTTTCTTCTCATTGTTCAGAACTTTAGTTATACTGTGAACCTATAGAAACTGATACGTACTTTAACCTAATAATTTCTGTCTTAGACATCTAAGAATTAAAGCATCAATGTACATATATGAAAACATGTACAAAGATAATTACTGCAACATTATTCATAGTAGCCAGCATTTTAAAAAACTGGAAACAAATGGAACAATTGTGAAAATGGATATGATTGAATAAATTATGGAAACCATACCTTAGAATAGTATGCAGTCACTAAAAAGACTGTTTGGATCATACAACTTGACTTAAAGAAATTTCTAAGAACTTTTGTTGAATGAGAAGGTCAAGATGTAAAAAGTATACTTGCTACCATCCCATTTTTATAAACTAATTTAAAGACCTAATAATCTCACATGTGTGTCTGTATTTGTGAAGACAGACTCAGATGTTTTCATTTGATAAAATGATATAACCATGGAAATAAATAACTATTTATATACTAAAGTAAGCTGTTTTCTTTGTGTCAGGGTTTGCAGAAGGTGGTAGTAATACAGGAAGAAGAGAAAAGGAGTAAAAATGGAAAAGAAATGTAAAAAGACAACATACTAAAGAATGTACATGCAGTATGCATTATATTATTGTATGTATATATTTATGTAAACTTATAGTCAATGAATATTTTTATATAAAATAAATTAATAACAAAGTTGGGACTGAGATACATATTTTTTAAATAATTATCTCATAAAGTGCTGGCCTGCAAACCCAAAGGTTGCTGGTTCAATTCCCAGCCAGGGCACATAACCAGGTTGCAAGCCAGGTCTCCAGCCAGGTCCATAGCTGGAGGCAGGTGAAAGGCAACCATACATTCATGTCTCTCTCCCTCTCTGCCTCTCTCTCTTCCCCCTTCTCTAAAAATAATAAAATCTTTAGAAAAAAAAATAATAATAATTATCTCTATGCAACCTAAGGACCCTTTCCTCTTTCCCTCATTAGGTCTCTGTTCAATTTTATTAAAATGAAGAGTTTTACAGAAAACTCCCGCTGGGTATTAGAATTTTATTCACTTAATCACTGATTTTTAGAACTTGCCTTGTGCATAAATAAATAGTAAGAAGGAGCGATAGATTTTAAAAGTTCTCTATACCTCCCATGTTCGCACCTGAAGGAATTAAGCAAGAATATTTGGCATCGGTTTTGTGGAGGCTATTCTTCACCTCAAAAGAAATGTGAGTATGTAAGCATTTGCCAGGAACAGATATAATTCTGCCACATACAAATTATTCACTAGGACAAAGAGCTGAGGGCAAGAAATAGTAATGGAACTGCAGTATTTTGTTTTAGTTTTTTCTTTTGGGCAGGTGCCCAGACGGTATCAGTCAAAGGTTTCATGGCTTCAGATGCAACTTTGGTTGAATAGATTATTTGGGACAATAAAGTGTCCTTCCTTAGGATTTTCACCAGCTAGTACCACAGAGTGAAACAAGATTTCATTAACAGAGAGAGGGAAGATGATCTCGCTGAGCCCAGACTTCACTGGCAACTTCAAAAGCCCAAAATGCAGGCTTATGCTTAAAGCAAAACCAAAATTTCAACAGAAGGTAAAGATGGTGGCCAGTTGGTCACCAAAGGCTTGCCTAATATTTTCTCTTCTATTATATTTTGGAGACTGATGAATGCTAGAAACAAAATCACATGCCCTTCCTAACATTTTCTATCTTCCACATTGTTCTACTTTTCTAAAACTTAAAGGTTTGTTTCAGTCAGTTTGAGCTGCTATGACAAAAACAGGATAGACTGGGTAGCTTAAACAACACGTGTTTCCCATGGTTCTCGAGGCTGGGAAGTCCCAAGGTTCAGTGTCTGGTGAGGGTCTTCTTCTTGACATCTACTGTAGATGGTATCTTTTCATTGTATTATTTATTTATTTATTTATTTTGAGAGAGAGAGAGAGACATAGAGACAGAGAGAGAGGAAGGATGTTGGAAAAAGAAGACAAGAAACATTGATTTGAGAGAGAAACATAAATTGGTTATCTTTCATATGTACCCCCACTGGGGACCAAACCCACAATGCAGGCATGTTCCCTGACCAGGAATTGAACCAGCAATCTTTCACTTTGTGAAATGATGCCCAACCAACTGAGCCACACTGGTCAGGGCTAGGCTCTTTTTTTATAAGACACTAATGCCATCATGGGAGCGCTACTTCAGGACCTCACCTGAACCTAATTAGCACCTCCTTAACACCATCCCATCAGAGGTTACAGTTTCAAAATACAAATCTGAGGGGACACAAACATGGTCAATATTTAATCTGGCTCTAGAAGTACTGTCTGTTGAAGGGTTAACTCAAAACCTGGGTTTGGAAAATAATTCCTGCTCTTTGCTTTTATTTTTTCTCCCACAAATAACTATAGCGGTGACATTAATTAGACTATTGATCCTGTTGAGGTGTAAATGTGATCACTAACTGCTCTTCTATGATGAAACCAATTGATGTTTGAGACCTACACATTATCAAAAAAGTGTAGATCATAATATCTACCCTTCAGAGATGTTACAGGTTTGTGATTTATTCAGTAATGTGACTGACACATTATATGGATCCAGTAAGTATTAGTTAAAAGCATTTAGTACCTGTATAATCTTGATCAAGTTACTTATTCTCAGAAAGCAGTTTTGATCAATTTTATCTATTAGATCATAGTTTCTTAAGATATGTGAAAATACAAGCAATTATGCAAATAACAATTTAAAATAACGAAAATAGCATGTGGAAGTGAATTGCTTTTTTTCCACTTTAGGTATCAAAATCTTGAATAAAGCTTATCACTCATGTCTAATAAATATGCTATTTATTTTTGCATGTATTTTATGATTCATTCTTGACTTAATATTCTCACACTGCCCCCTTTCTACTTTTAATTATTTGTTTTTAATTTGCACTATCATATTTAATGATATACATATTTTTGTAAAATATTTGAAATTGTTCCTGGGTAAAAGGTAAACAAGCCAATACACATATATTCTCAGTTACTATATTAGTTATAGATACATATGAATATGTTCGGATATTATCCATCCCTTAATAATATTCTTAAAAATGTGTTTGGCAGAATGTTAATATTTATCATCTAAAAATAAAGTTCCGAGATTGAAAAAATAGTTGGGAAAATGTCTAAATAAACAAAGTGAAATAATTTCTTTATAGTTCTTTCCGGAGGCTTTGTACACCACTGTGAATTATTATACAAAATCAGGGATACAGAGTACAGCATTCCTCAAAATTAGTTTTGTTAACTCAGAATGTTACTGAAAAAAACGCATGGATTAATTGAGAGTAATTGGACCCACACTTCCAGTTCCTTTCAGGCTGGTGTGAAGACACACAGCTGGACCTTGTTTTTTCGGTGAGTTGGCAGAATGGAAAGCACAGCCTCACAGTGCTTAGAAAATAAGAGTTCTCCTGGGGCAAGGGCCCTCCATCAAGCCATGGTCTTTTCCTTCTCAAGATATTTGCTAGGTTTTGAAGTTGCAAAGCATGGAATGCTAAAGGGCTGAGCTGGGAAACTCTGAAAAACAGAACAGGACTTCCTGTAATCTTGTACAACTAATCAGACACAAACCCTACAGGATCTAATCAAAGGTCCAGGAAAGCCATGCCCTAGAAATAGGGGTGAAACAGAGGTAGATTTAGTTACTATTTTTGCAATCCTGCATGGCCCAGATGAATTGTGCTTGAAGTAATCAGTTCCTCGCCTATTTCTTTCAAAGAAAAGGGCTATGTCTCTGGAGAAAAAAATAATATTAATGTAGAGTTTCTATGTTTCTTTTACACCTAATCAAAAATTCAATAAAAATTATTATATATAAGGAGAGAAAACAAAAATAATAATAACAATAAAAAATGAACAAGAGAAAAAAACAGAAAGCAAATAGTTCAGTTGGAATTATGTTAAATAACTAATTAATATGTTCAAAAAGGAAAAGAAATATAAACAAAATAGATTAAAGGAGTACAGAATTTCACTCAATTGGACACATAATATTTATCCAATGGATACTCTGGAACCGAATACTATAATGTCTGAAATTAAAAATGTACTGAAAGTATTTAACAACAGTTTAGAATATTCAGAGCATACAAGAACCATGTAACTAGGAAGCCAGAAAGTAGATAACATGCAAAACAAATCCAGGAGAAAACAGAATAAAGGAAATATGGGGATAGTCTTTACATTGAGGGTGATTTGATTTCAAGAAGGGTGCTGAGACAATTAAATGGAAAAATCTTACTACCAAAGGATGTTAGAACAACTGGACAGCTAAATGCAAAAAAATTCAGTTGTATCCCTGCCTCACACCATGTACAAAAATTAACTCAAAATAGATCAGAAATTCAAACAAATCTTAGAAAAAATAGGAATAAATATGTGTGTTCTAGATTATACAATGGTTTCTTAGCTATGATGTCAATAGCACACATGACAAAAGTAAAACTAACCTGGGAGTCATTAAAGTTAAGTGTTGTGCACCAAAGGACTTTATCAAAAAAGTAGAAACAACCTAAACATGAAAAAAATAAAATAAAAGTAAATCATATTAGTAAGCAACTTATATTAGAAAGTGTAAAGACCCTTTACAATGTGACAATAAAAAGACAACCCAACATTAAAAATGAAAACATGCTCATTATTACTAGCCACCAGGAAAACACAAATTAATATTATATTAAACGAGAAAACTCTTTGTTCTCAATAAAATGACTAAACTAAGGATGACAAACAATAATAAATGCTCCAGGATGTGGAAAATTTACAGAAAGGTAAATAGTACAACCATTTTGGACAACAGGCATTCCTTCAAAAGTTAAACATAGAGTTTGATATATTGCTAAACAAAAGTCTTTGGGCATTTTTAGATGTTAATAAGTCTCTTAGTAAAAATACCTAATTGACGATGCTATGATAATGTGCCATAGGAACATACTCTTATGGCATATAATACTTTATTTAATTAGTGCTTATAGGAGACTATTATATAGCACTGTTGTAAATACTGTAGACTTATAGGTAAAGAAGACGTAGATCTTGCCATCAAAGAGTCTGCAATGTACTGGGGGAAGAGGCTGTTAGCAAATACTAACACCACGAGTTCAGAAAAAAACAAAATGTGTCCCTAGACTGTACCTTTGAGTACCTTTATTGTAACACCAATCACAGCCTACCTCACTTACAAATCGCATATTTATCATTCTAGCTGCATTGTTCATAAAGCAGATTCCTGCTAAAAGTTGGTGGAAACATCTAGTTTATTTTCTGTTCACTTTATTTGTTGGCTGACTAAACGGAGGAGAGGACTGCGCCCACTGCTGAATCACATTTATTGCACTGACGGCTATATGGTCAAATAAAAATGAAATAAAATAAAACATACAGCTGGTTTTGGCTCTATGCCAGGGTCCCACTAACCTTTGGTGAAATTCTGACTCTCTGTCTGTTACTCCTCAATAAGACTACGGTGGCCAACCATCCCAGGGGCGGGCCTCCTCTGAACATCTTACATCCTTGATAAATCCCAGTCCAAGCTAAGCCTGGAGAGTGAGTCATTTTAGACAATGATGGAGTTAATTTCCCTCTTTTTTATTTAACAAATAGGTATCAGATAAAGTGATTCAGTGGATGTTGATAAATGTTCAGCTTTTACCATATACACCTATTGTGGACTTCACTGCGGCCCTGGGACAAAAGCACCGCCAGTCACCACCTGCCCTAGCAGGTGAGGAAAAGCAAGTGCTGAACATTGACACAGAACTGGATTTCAAACTCAGGGTTGTGTAAAGCTGAGGCTGAGTTTCTGACCATGATATTTAAATGGGGTGAACCAGCAAGTGTACCATTGCTGAGATTTGTTTCCCAGCTCTCAGAAACTTCCATGTCTACCCCAAGACAACAACTGCTTTTTAGGAATGCCCTGCCTCACATAAACACTATAGACATGTCTCGAGAAATTCTTTTTCTCAGAGTAAAATGTGTGAAGGCTTTGCAGTCTAGTTGTGCTGAAAGTTAATCAATTTGGGGGGGAGAAAACCTAACCATTGCACCCCCCTGCAAAGGATGTTTGTGTTTTTGTGTAGCTTTTAATTAGCTGGCTCTGTGGAATGATTCTGGCTGGAGCTACTTTCTGCAAGCGTCTGATTTAAACATTTATATTCCCTCAGATTCCATGGGCTTGGGTGAGCTATTTCAGACAGGTTAGTGATTTCGAGTTTGGCAAGCACTTTGGCTTTTCAGTCTTTTTTGAGTGAAAATCAATTTACACTCTTTGCAAACATGTGACAGCATAAATCAGGCAATTGAGTTCGCTCTTAAAACACAATAGGGGCTTGTTTCATTTTGCTCAGGAGATGGACAGACCATTTTCTTCTAGTTTCAAACATATCCCCGTCATACTGTGGCAATTTGACAAGCATACTGTTCCACCATACTTAATCCAATAGAGAATAAAAACAGAAGCAAGAGAGGTTAGATTATCTGTTGAGGGTAGCACACAGGCAGGCAGGAATGGAGTCAGGTTCAGAATTCACAGGTTCTAAATACACCCACCATTCTGGGCTGCTTAATGCCTCCATGGATCACTCCTAGTATTTGATGCTGGGACTTGGTGGCATCCATTGTCCTGACTAAGCTATTCAGAGAGTCTTCAGATCTATTTTAATTAAAGATGGTTGGAAAAAAGTGGAGCTTTCACTCAAAATGCCAAAACAGTTGGGTGTTGTATAACTAATGTAAAATGGAATAAAGTGGAAAATATAAGAGCTGGTGACAAGTACACCATTTAGACATTAAACGGCAAGTAATTCTGATGATTAAGAAACGATTGATGTCATGTGGTTAAAAAAGAACACGAAGAGCAAAACGGAGTTGGGACTGGGAGTGGATCATTTTTCACGTCTGTCCTGGGAACACTGATGGTCAACTGAAGAGAACATTCTGCTGTAGGAACAAAACAATCAGTAAAAAATAATATTTTTTGTACTAGCCAGTTATGTTCCCAACTCTACCGTTAGTTCATCTCTTTGATAAATATATATATTCTGAAACATTCAGCTATTAGCTTCTCAATACTTTGAAATTATTGTGACTCTCTCCCCTCAATTTCTTAGCTAGATTTTTATATAACTAGGCCTTAGTTTTTCACTATAGTTGACTCAATTTTTGGTTTTTAAATGATTTACTCCACCCCAATATCTGGAAAAGCCTCTAGGCTTTATGTGGACTTTTTTGTTTTTTGTTTTTTGGTTTGTGTTTAAACCTGTCAGCATCCTCGGTATGAAGGATTGAGCTTTTCTTTATGGGGGGTGGCATGAAGATGGCTCCTTACATTTGAGCCAAACTAGGCACTAACTTTGCCTGGAAACAGGTTCCTCAGCTGAATGTGGACACATCTTGTATTTTTTGTTGTGAATCTGAACCATACGACCATCTTCTCCAAAATGAAAACTATGGACTTAACAGGGGGTTGGTTATTCCAGTGTTCAGGACTACCCTAGTGACTGGTAGTGACTCTCTCACCGCTCAAAATCATTTTGAGAAACTGCGACTGAACTCACGTTGCATAAAAACGGGTCAATTCTGTGGCAGATATGTTGTAGTGAGCCCTAGTAAATCAGAAACAAAAAGCGTTCTAAATTGATAAGGGGACCTGATGACAGATGAAACTTAATAACGTGCTACGGGCATTTTGTTTAAAACCCTGTCTTATTTTAGCAACTCATATTCATTCTGAGATGTGTCAGTTTGTATCTTCCTCTTTATCAACATGTCTTCATTCTAACAGGCAGGGGTGCTGAGACACAGTGGGTAAACTCAAAAGCATGCAAGTGCTTTTGTAATTTCATCCCAGGGTAAAGCTTGAGTGAGGTGGTCAGGAATAGTTCAAAAGTATCTCCACGTGTTTTCTAATCATGAGGTCCTTTAGAGTCAGGGTCCTTCTCCAACCCCCACCCTCAACCTGCGAAGCTTCACTAGCATTACCACCTGAGCACTGCTTGCTGACCCCCTCTCCCTGCATCTGTGAAAAACTTGTGTTCCCTGGGGCCAAAAGAGTAGGGGGCAGTTGCCTTGGAATGTTTCTCAGATACAGTGCAAATGTGTAAAGTTATGACAGTCCAGAAACTTTTGAAAGCCTTTCCTATATTTTAAGGTAGCTTTCCACATTATAATCTCCTCTTCTTCAAGTGGGAGGGCCAGGGCCTTACCCTTTTGTCTTTTTTTGCAGGTGAGACAAAGCCAAATGACCTCAGTGCCCATGACCAGTTGCAACCATGACAGTGCGTTCCTTGCAGCAGAGCACAACAGGAGGAATGACTTAGTTCAGCAGCCATTTTGCTGACATGAGTAGAGGAATATTGCACAGGGACAATGAGCTATCAGATAGAACAGGGACAGACTCCCAGCCATAACTTTCCAAGGTTCCCTACCCATCCTCCCAGGAGGTATTAGGTACCGGTGGAGGTGGTATTACCCCTGCGAGGAGTCCGGTGGCATATTTGGGCATTTTCCTGATAGTGTAGCTTCTGGGTCTAATTTATTGGCCCTCGTGGAGATGATGTAAATTGCAGAGGCTGATTTTAATAAATTTGTTTACTGTTTCATTTAGCTGAAGTGGATTCTGTTGTTTGCAATTAAGAACACTTACCAAGGTGGAAATTTGTATCAAACGTATTATATTTGCAAGCAACTCACTTCAAGGAATTACAAATCTGTGGGTTGACTATTTCTGATTGTTTTTGAAATTTAAGAAAGAAACAAAAACAAACAGAAGCAGGAATAGTTCACTTGTTATTAGTTAATATAGCTTTGGCAGCCCACTGTGAAAAGTGGCAAAACATTTGACAAAATTATCACTATGGTCACCCGGAATTAGTGTCCATGGAGAGGAAATTACCAAGCCCTAAAACATTATCAAGACTATGAGGAATTCAAAGGCTGCAGACTTTCAAGTCTCCCTACAGAATAGAAGGAAAGAAAATGTCTATTTCAAATGCTAAATTCCACACTCAAGATATACTCAGATGAAGTGAATGCTCCAAAAAAAAAAAAAAAAAAAAAAAAAAAAATCCTTCATCTCATACGTTAGATAAAGACTATTCATCTTCTGACATTGTATTTCTCTTGTATACCAAAAAACACTGATTGCTAATCATGTCATACATAAATTAATTGATGTTCATAATACCTTTCACCCTAGGCTACAAGTTTGCAGTAAAAATTATTTTTATGATACTTGTCTGTCTTAGTCTAACAACAAAAACTAAAACAAGTTGACACAATTTTATGCTTTAGGCTTGTTGTTTTCTACTTTCTTTATTTTTCAAACATACTTTTCCTTGATTCCAATAGTCAGAATGTAGATATGCAGTTATTTCTTCATGGACTCAAAATTTCGTAGTAACCAAAGAAGAAATCTTTCATTGAAGTAGGTGTCTGCTTTGGTAAGTGCTAGGTGGCCAAGAAAAGACTGAAA
The DNA here is from genome assembly GCA_004026585.1 of Noctilio leporinus. Classification (NCBI taxonomy): domain Eukaryota; kingdom Metazoa; phylum Chordata; class Mammalia; order Chiroptera; family Noctilionidae; genus Noctilio; species Noctilio leporinus. The sequence goes on along the minus strand of PVIW01000081.1, from coordinate 315,355 downwards.
TGGCCTGATAGTTTGAATTGACAATATGGACCAAACACTGACTGTTCTTCAAAACATAAAATTAGTTTTCAACTCTTCAAATAAATATTTTTTAAGAATTAAAAGTTGTTTAACATTTTTGTGTTTCTTTTACTTGTTTCTATGTCTATGCTTTTAAGGGGAAATATTTTATACCAGATAAAATAGCATAGTCATTTATTAGGGTTCAAAGGGACAAATGCCAAAAAGTGGCAATGATCTATTAATCCAAACCTCAAGCCTTGTGGAGCTCTCAAGTTTCTATACTATTTATAAAAGAAATTAATCTTCATGACGTAATTTTACATTCTATTTATATCATTACTCTTTATACAACATAAGCATAGAACTCTATGATGTTATTACATGTCATAAATGTCATCATAATTTGCCTTTACACATCATAAATATCGTAGTTTGTGACATTATTACACCTTCGGGTGTCTCCTTCCATATTTATGGTAATTACATCAAAGTATTTACTATAATTATGTCATTTGATGAAATTACAGTAATTACTTAAAAAAATGATAGCCCATGACTAATGAATTAAAATAGCATGGAAATTCACATTAAAAATGACATTAAAATAATTCTAAGGATCTGAGATAACCCACAAGAACAAGAATATTCGTTACTGAGATTTTAGCTTCCCACTTGGCTCAACAGGTTTTCCCTTGTTGAAAATTTTATCTTTCTTGAGGGGTGGGAAATGTTTTGTAATGGTACAATAAACCATCAAGACATCGAATTTAAAAAGATTGAAACCTAGCTGCTAGTATTACTTTTGGCAAATTCACAAAACCAAAGTATAACTTAAAGAAAATAACATTAATCATCATAAAAGATCACACAAATCCTCCTCCATCTGTATTCTTACTCATCTTCTCTCGTTATTACTTATAGTCCATCAAAAGTAGGCTTATAGAGTCATATATATTGTGTAACAGATTGGGTACATAGTGAACTCATGAGGGACTTGTTTTTCAAGCTGATACTCATATTCATGTACCATAACCCATAACTGGAAAGGACCAGGATGTCATTGCATTCAGCCTCTACCTTCATGTGGATTAGACATAACAATGGTTGACAAATGGCTCTATGTTTAGCAGTCTCCATGAAACAATATGCCAACGCATCCCACGGGAGCCTGGCTACATTTATAAAGGCTACATTTCATTACTGTCAGAAGCCCCTTTCCCATCTACAGTTCTGAAGCCTGAGAGCACCTCCAACCACACTTAGCTTGCGCTTACTTGCCAGCCTCGCCCAATTTGCCCCACATGGTGCTGTTCCCATGGACATTTTCTGCTCCTCTGGGTGTCATGACTTCCAATTTTAAAGATAAATATTTATATATTTAACAAACTTTGAGTGCCTACTGGGTGCCCCTCTAGGGAATACCATATTCCCCCTTTATCTATGGGTTTGCCCTTTGCGGTTCTAATTACCTACCCTCCAAACATATTAAATGGAAAATTCTAGAAATAAACAATTCACAAGTTTTAAATTGCGTGCTGTTCTGAATAGCACAATTAAATCTTGTGCTCATGCACTTTATCCGCCCAGGACATGAATCATTTCTTTGTCCAGCATTTCCATACAGTAGACATTCTCTGCCCATTGTCACTTAGTAGCTGCCTTCGTTATCAGGTCGACTGTCACAGTATTATAGCCCTTGTGTTCAATTGCCTTTATTTTATTTAACAGTGACCCTAAGGCACAATAGCCTAACAACGCCTGTATCATTCACTCCATCGTATCTCATCAGTAGGCATTTTATAATCTCACCTCAAGAGAAGGGCGAGCACAGCACAAGAAGACATTTTGAGAGAAACTGCATCTACATAACTTCGATTCCTATACATTATTATTATGGTTGTTTTATTTCAGTATTAGTTCTGTTGTTTATCTCTCACTGGGCTTAATTTTTAAATTAAACTTTATTATAGGCATGGAGGTACAGAAAAAGACATTGTATATGTAGGGTTCAGTACATGGTAGCTGCCATTTCCAGCATCCACCAGGGGTCTTAGAATGTGTTTTCTGCTGATAGGGGAGAATTACTGTGTGCACATTAACAAATAAAGCAAAAGTTCTTGTCCTTGTGCAGTTTATGTAGAAAGAAAATAAGCAAAATTGGCACCTAAGGGGAAAAAACCAAACAGATAAATATATGTATTTAAAATTATAAAAAATTGTAGTATGTAGTATATGCTATAATATAATTAGTAAGATACAGAGTTCCAGATAATAATGGGGAGCACAGATTTGCAAATTTAGTAAGTTTGCAGTTTTTAAACAGACCTGGTGATTGAGAAAGTGACATTGGGGCAAAGGTTAAATAGAGAGATTTTCAAGACCAGTGGACTTGAAAACAGAGCATAGTAGGTGGAGAGAAAAGCTGTAGAAAGAACTTGGTGGAAGGTCAAGGGATCCTCTGTATTAAACAGGAAGGAACTGGAAGGAAGCCAGGAGCAGGCAATGAGTCAGTAAGGTGGCAGTAGGGTTTGCTTTTGGACATAAAAAGCATAAAGTTCTCATTGGTCCTCCAACAAGATCTGTATGGTAGGCAGCTGGTTATTTAAGTTTAGGGGCACACATTTGGAAATCATCAGCATAGAGGTGTTACTTAAGGTCATGAGGAGGGAAAAGGTCACTTAGAGGGTAGTGTAGATGGAATGGAGAAAAGAGATGAAGTTAGTGCCCAGGGGAGGTCCAATGATAACTGCTCAGAGAGAAGGGGGACAGCTGAAAAAGAATGGTCAGTGAAGAAAAGGACAGAGCAGTATTCTGATTGATAGTCTGATTAATAAAGTGTTTAAAGAGAGAGAGTCTAATAACCACTGCCAAATATTTCAGTAAGGCAAGTGCCATGAGGATTCCAGTAGATTATTGGACAAACCATTAAAATGGAACATTTGCATTCTCTCTGACCTTGACATCCAGATGCTAATTCTCCATCTTTTGAATTCCAACTCATGATCCCCCTAAACAAAAATAATAGACTTAAAAAGCTCTATATTTCACAAAGCCTTTCTAGGGTAAACACTTTAAAAAAATGACTCATTCAAGTTTCTTCTACTCTCCCAAGTCTTATCACTCTCTGTCCTGTCTCAGACTTCCTGTGTCAGAGTTTTCCAAAGTGTGGACCAGTGATCATGGGAAGTTTCAAGATCCTCTCAGGGGATTGATGAGATCAAAACTATTTTCATACTCAAACTAAAGCATCATTTGCCTTTTCTCTCTCATTTTCTCATGAGCATAGTGGAATTTTCTAGAGGCTACAAGACATGTGAAATTGCAACAGAATGAAGGCAGAAACAAATATGACAATCTAGCTAACTTCTATTGAGTCAGACATTAGAGATTTTAAAAAATATATGACACAAATACTACTTTTCTTAATAACTTCTGCACCTAAGTCCTCCTCAAAGTGTGACCTCTACTCTTTATATGTATGTAATTTAAAAATAACATTGTTTGTATGAAAAATAAATAACTAAAAAATGCTTTTTCTTTACTTTCAACAAATATATTTTCTTGCAAAATAAGATATTACAATTGACATATAATAATATTTTACTGTTATTTTTACCATCATTTTAAATGAATTAATGAATTAAAATTGTTTTAACTTTTAATATGGCATATTTCAAAAGATATGCTTACATTATAAAAAGCTTTCTGGAATCTTTAAAGATTTTGATAACCATTATCTATAGCTTTTTAGTCCATGCCACTCCACTTTGCATTCTCTTCCATAATTGTTGGCATTTATCTTACTTTCTTTTTAAATATCTTTACTTATCCTTCCAGATTATTAGCTCTTTCATTTGAAGGGACTATCCTTTTTGTTTTTATTTTTTGTCTTCTTCTAGGACTAATTCTACCTGTAGGTAGGTAACCAATTTCCAATCAATGCTTCATGAGTTTTCATAGATTGGTTAGTTTCCCAAATCCCTTTTCTGTTAGTTTTTAAAACTTTCTAGTTGTAATTTCACTGTGTTTTGGAGGTAACTTCTTTAGAGTTTCAGTCAACATGTATTACTGAGCATCTGTTGCATAGAGGGACCTGTGGAAAATACCCGGGTGGACGAGACACGGTTCTTTCCTTCTAAGCATTTGTAATCCAGAAGGAAAGATAAAACAGGCTACCTTAAGACATGATACAGCTTTGATTCAAAGAATGCAATATGCGTCCAGATTATCATGCAACTTTTTTCCTCAGCTGTTTCTTCAAAGATCCCATTTACTTTCAAGAATATAATTTAAATTTTTTACTTCTCTATATGGGCCCTAAAAATATGGATCCTTTAAATGAAGTTTCAGACTGAGCCTCCATCAGAACTCTTATAGCTAAACACTGAGAAAGGATTGCTTGCCATGGGTCCTCCATAATTTGTCGAGAAAGAGATTTTCTATCATGTCTCCACTCTTGTGTGGACAGAAGAGTATGGGGTCCTCACTTCTGGACAGTATGGTAAACAGAAAGTGCCTCCAAATTGTTTTTTCTTAATAATTTGTCTACTATATCCTTTCTGCACAGTTTACTAAGATCCCATGCAATTACCAAGTGAACTTATATAAAGATGATTAGTTTAGGGATCAAAAAGTTACAATTACTGTAATACTCAATTTACCAACTAAACTAATTAGTTGGGCACAAACTAATCATGACTATAGTGAGAGAGTATTTTTCTTTTTTCATTATTGGGAAAAAGAAAGAAAAAATACAGGAATTCAATCACATATTAGAGTGAACAAAACAATCACATGGTAAGTACAAACCTCATCTAGGTTCTTATACTATCCTAATTAAGATTCATTATTATGATCATAAGATCCTATAAAAATTCAATAGTTATTTCCATTCATTATATTATTAAGGTAATTTCTTAGACGTATAAGAAATTAGTAAGGCTTGAAACTAAAGCAAAAATGAAAACAAAACAAAATAAATAAAAAGTCTTGTTTACCAGCAAATTAAATTTGTTAGAACAAAACACTCTATCTTTTAGGTATAATACCAGTAAAAATGTGTCATTTTATTATACATTATTCGGTGAATGTTGTGAGTGAGACACTCATTGTAATAAACTTTTCTATTTGGGGTTAACAAAACAAAAAAACAAATGTGGCAAATTTTCATTAGTTTTGTTTCTGACTCTTTTAGATGAAAGAAAAATATATAAAGGTTTGCAAAACAAACAAACCATGAATTATTTGGTTTAGTATCTCTCTACAAAAGTGTTTAATTTTTGCTGTCTTATCTAAATTATTTACCTTAACATTACTCTCTGGCTTCAAGTTTGTTTCTGCATTAATGTCGCATTTGTAATCATATCTTGGAAGGAGTGGCTTGCTTGAAAGGATTAGAAGTGAGATATGGAATCTGGTCCCCTTAGGTCATTTGTTTGTATCCAGCTGAAGTCAGCAGTGGCTAAAATTCATTACCATCTGGCAGTTTTTCCACGGCCTCTGTGACAGAACTTGTGGTCCTAGTCTAGTACATACTAGACAGATGTCCAGGTCATAAAAATCACAACGATACTTGGCAATGTGTCACCCCCTTGTTGACAGTACCGGCACACAGGCCAGAGATCGAAGTGGAATAAAGAATGAGCTGTCTTTATCCCATCCAGTGGTCCATTGGCAAGCAGATACTCAGTCCTTATGTATTCTGTGCGGGGAAAAATTCTCTTGGCTATACTCAAAGGAAATGGAAATAATGCTAATGAATACAGCATCTCACAGAACAACATGATCAAGTGTTCTGATTTATCTGCTACACAAACACAAAATTAGATGAAATAAGCTTTCAAATCTTTCCTTTTCGATGACAAATGATGTTTCATGTACTCATGTTGTCTTAAGGTTTCCAAACTATTGGAAACTATAAAGTGTGGAGGGGCAGCCACATCTGTAATTATAAACACAGCTTGTAAACTTGAATGAACCATGCAAGCAACTGCCCTTCTTTACAAGCTTCGTATATGCTATTATGAGCTCATCTCATACGTCTTGTAAGCATCCCAAACATTTTTCCCATGACATGCATATGTTCTTCCACAGATTAAAATAAGTTCCTATATTCTCAGTTTTTCCTATTTTCTTCACTTTGTTGTTATACCTGAATTCTGGTTCTAACAATGATGCTTCATCTACCATTTTCTCAAATAGTGACTGGTTTTCCTTTCACTGGTCGTGTTGAGATCATTGTATACTTCCTGCCTTTATTGTTTTCATATCCCCATTGATGATTCAATGAAAAAGAGTTCTAGTCCCTCAATTATTGACTTACTGATCTAGTTGTCCACTAACTTCAGCCACCCACTTCCATGGTTTTACATCAGCACCAGTAACTTCAAGAGTTCCAACCTCTGAGTTTAAATCACGGTACTCTCTGACTGCTACCTACTATAATTCCATCTCACATTCTCTAATTCCTTAATTCTTTACTAAACCAATACCTCCAACACATTAATCCAATGGCCTTTTCTCTGTATATCATTTCTCTTGTCATCATATCCCTTACAACTATAGTCAGATTAGCAGGGTCCACATTATTCATCATTAACTTATTCCCTTATAAAACCACCACTTTATTGTTTCTCCCCCTTTGTCATATATTTCTGGTAAAAAATCCAATTTTTTCAAGCTCCAACTCTCCTACTGTGCTTACATTCAAGGAATATAAAGTGGTGATCACAATCAAGCAACTATATAATGTCTGGCCTCAAAATTAATTTATTACAGCCACAGATAGAAAAAGGGCCCTTAAAAGTGATACTCAATTTTATTGTTTTCTTAGTCATTTGCCAATCAGTTTACTTACTCACTCACTGTCCCAGAGACCATGTCACACCTAAAACTTCCAACATGGCTTCCTTCTCCTGGCTGGAAGTATGTTTCATAATTCTAGGACAAAAACAGAAGCAATTCAATTGCAGGGTCATCAGTTGTAACAAATGTAGCACTTTGGTGGAAGGTGTTGATAATGGAGAAGGCTATGCGAATGTAGAAGGAGGTTGTATGGAATGCCTCTGTATTTTCCTCTTAATTTTCCTGTGAACTTAAAACTGCTCTAAAAATAGCCTTCAACAATCTTATGAGAAAGAATACAGCAACCCAGAATGAAAAAGAAGCAACTAGAAGAGAAGGCCCATAACCTCCCACCACCTTACACATCAACTTCTCCTCTCCTGCACCACCACCTAATCAGCTGTCCTAGATTTTTCCATTAGTGTCCTATACATTATAGTATCATTCATCTTACAAAAATACAAAAACCGTACCTTGACCACATCTCTCCAGCTCCAGCAGCATTTCTCTGTTCTTTATGTAAAAGCCTTAGAAGAGTGGGCGCTACTTATTTTCTCCACTTTTTCTCTTTTCTCTTGAACTCTGTCCAACTATTTTACTCAAAAATTCAGTTAAGGACACTTAAGTAAAAGATCCCATGGCAAATTTTCAATCCTAATCTTATTCAACTTCTTAGCATCATTTAACAAAATGGGCCATTCCTCATCCTCAAAATAGTTTCTTCACTTGGTTCCAGTGCTCTCCTTTCTCATTAGCCTTGTACCTGACCATGGCTGCTCTTTCCTGATTGCCATGCAATGTAATCTTATTCAGCAAAAACACAAAATAAAGTATTAATATATGTATAATATGGATAAACATTAAAACATCATGCTGAATGAAAGGAATCATTCATCAACTAATAGATTTTGGATTGTTTCCCATTTTTAGCAATAATGAATATTGTTGCTATGAAAAGTCATACTTTTTTTGTGTAAGTATATATGTATATTTTTATTTTTATTGAATATATATATATATGAGTGTAATCACTAAATCATTTGGTAACTCTATATTTAAACTTTTGAGGAATGGCTGTTTTGCTTTTCAAAGTGCTGCACCAGTTAACATTCCAACCAGCAATGCATGAGAGATTCACTTTACCACATCTTCACCAACACCTTTTATTATCTATCAGTTTTATTATAGCCATCTTATTGAGTGTGAAGGGCTATCACATTGTGGTTTTGACTTGCATTTTCCTGATGGCTAATAATGTACATCTTTTCATTTGTCATGTACCATTTGTATATGTTCTTTGGAGGAACATCGATTTAGATCTTCTGTCTGTTTAAAAATTATGATATTTATTGTTTAATGATTGGGTTGCAATACCTCCATAAATATTCTGGATCACAAAGTGTCAGATATATGAATTTCAAATATTTTCTTCCTCTCTGTGGATCATCTCATTACTCTAATGATGGTGTCCTTTGAAGCTCAAATTTTTAACTTTTTAAGATGCTCAGTTTATGTATACTTTTCTTTCTTATTCCTGTGCTGCTTGTGTCATATCTAAGAAATCATTGCATAATTTAAGTTTGTGAGGATTTATGCTAATGTTTTCTTCTAAGAGTTTTATAGTAAATCCTACACTTGGGTACATAATCTATTCTGAGTTTATTTTTGTATAAGGTGTGAGGTACAAGGTCCAACTTTTATTCTTTCACAAGTGGATATCTAATTATCCTAGCACACTTTGTTGATAAGACTATTCTTTTCCATTTAATTGCCTTGACACCTTTGTTAAAAAATTGATAGTAAATATGAAGATTTATATCTATACTATCAATTCTATTTCACTGATGTATTTGTATCCTTATGCCAGCACTACACTGTCTTAATTCCTGTTGCTTTTTAGTACATTTTAAAAAATATTTATTTATTTATTTTATTTATTTATTTCAATGTATGGTTGCTTTTCACCTGCCTCCAGCCACAGACCTGACTGGAGACCTGGTTTGCAACCTTGTTATGTGCCCTGGCTGGGGAATTGAACCTGTGACCTTTGGGTTCGCAGGCCTGCACCTTATCCACTGTGCTGCCAGCCAGGGCCTTGTAGTACATTTTTAAATTAGGAAATTTGAGTCCTCAAACTCTTTTTTTTTTTTTTTTAATTGTTTGGGGGGCTACTTTTGGTTCCTTAAATATCAACATAAATTTTAAGAATAAGTTGTTTTTCATTTTTTATTTAAATTGAAAAACAAGAATAATAATAGCTATCTGAAGGGAGGGTGAAAATGAGAGAAATATAGTAATATTTCCTTCTATTCATGCACACTACTTAGACAGCAAAGAAAATATTGTCATATGCAAATGAAAAAGGAATGAATTATTTGTTTACCTTTCTGTTGATGCTTTTCAATAAAATAGGATATCCCAGTTGAAGTATAAATTGATTAATTTAAGGTTCAAGTCCTCAGTTTTATCACATTTAACATCAACTATTTAAAATACAATTATGTAATTTTGCTTGTACTTCATCATATTCAGTGTCAGTAAGTTTTCTTAGATGACAAGCAACTTGTTTGACCAACTTTTAAGAACCATAGGACATGCATTTTGTCTGGAAATTATGACAGCTATTGCTTCATCTTGTTTATGATCTTTTTTTCAATCTCTAATTTGTTTTATAATCTCCATCTTAATTAAGATGCCTTGCAGACAAGATATCTGTCTTTATCTTGCATCTACAGTGCTTAATCCAGTGCCATGTGACAGTAGGTGATCAATAAATGTTTATTGAATAAGTCAATGAAAAGCATTCTTATAACTTTGATGGCAAATGTGTGATGAGTTGAGCTCCACTAATTTTATTTCGTACTAGGCAAGCTGAAACAAACAGCTGAATATAATCTGGGTAGCTGAGGAAAAGGATCATATCTTCATTTCATCTCAGCCATCTTGCTATGCATTTCAGAGTTAGAGGGTGAAATGGCAAGGAATGAGTGGCAAGAGTGACATAGAACAGTTTCACAGCATTTAGTCAGATGTTCTCTATTGCACATCTTAGCAGTTGTCACTCCATTCACATATAGTTTCCCAGCAGTAATAGGGCTACAAATGTGCAATCTTCCCATTCAGATGAGGCTGAGTTTCTATTCACATAATTACAACCTAAGTTATCATGAATTAAGTCATTGTGCCATTCAAGAATGTGATATTCATATTTACTAAAGAATTAATATGTGCAAGCTACATTGCCTTTTACAAATTCTTTTTAGCCAGAATATGAAATGCATTGGTAAGAAATATTTAACAGATGATACTGTGACAATGTGCTACTAAGCATGTTACTGTAATGTCAATATTATTAAACCTATGTACCCAGCTAATCCATGAATATAAATTACTTTTGTATCAACACACTTGATTATTTTTTAGGATCAGTGTAATAGCTATAGCTGTTTCTTTAGGGAAACCTGAAAACAGGTCTCTGCCAAAACTAAGGAAGAATGGAATTCAGATCTTATCTAAGGGGAATTCCTCTAGGCACTGTTTGTCCAGACTACTTTGTTGAATCAACTGTGACTAAGAAATATGGTTGTTTTCCATTACAAACCAAGACAGCTACAATAACTATTGCTGTAATTTGTTGAGGTTTGCCAGATATCTGCCACTGTATAGCCAAGAACTTTTAATATAATGTGGTAAATGATCTTCTTAAGTCTCTAAGGTGTTACTCCAAATACAGGAGGAAAAAACTGTGGCTAAAAGATCAGAAAGTAACCTGTATAGAAATAAGTTAGTTAATTGAAAAATTAAAATGAACAACAGAAGAGGTGATAACTGATATAAACTATCAAAGCTTCAATGCAAATACTTGAGTTCAAAGTCAGTCACAGATTTTGGCATAGGACTGAATTATGTGATAGGCCATTGAAAATTGGAATAATTGGAAAAATTGAAAAGTTTGGAGTAACTCTTATTTGAGTTCACTACCAGCTGATGATACTGATTTTTCGCTCAGCTTCTCTCTTTGGAAAACAGAGATGGCACGTTATTATAAAAAGAGTTGTGCACCATAAGTGTAAAATTATTTTAAAAGGTTTCCCACAAAAATCACTGCTATTTCTAAAGCACAATTGAACATTTGGTTTTATTATGCCCATTAGAAAGAGGCTAGTGAAATGCACAAGATTATTTTCTTACTTTCAGCCCTTGTTACACCCAGTGTAATGCTTCATTTGTTTTGAGATTTGAGGACCATTCTCTATATGGGCTGTCTTCAATTTCCCAATATTACCTTTGTTAGCAATTTTTGCCCACTTCCAAGCATTCTATTTAATTAAATAAATACATGTATGTGTGCACATAAACCCTTCTTATTACACCACTGTCAAAGACTGAGGGACAGTAAAGTCAGCATAGGGTGTAGAGAGGCATGGTGTTGGGACAGAGGGAGCAATGGCTGAGATGAAGAAGTGACCCTCGGCTTGCAAATCTGCTTTTCTTTTACATTCTTCTAAATACAAGGTATGGACATTTCAACTCAGACTCTGACTCATTTCTCACAAATGTGCTATCTTTGAAAACATTATATCTACAACTCATTAGCAGTTACACATATCCCAAATACCACCGCAGTCCTTTAATATCTGTGCTCATTTTTATAGCCATCAAGAACAAGATGCAAGCAAGCCGCAAGTTTCTTGGGAAAGACGTAGAGTCAACAGCTGGCTGTTTCTCTTCTTCTTTCTCTTCCTTTCTCATGGAAATCTGTTTGACATGTGCATTGTTCTGCTCTAAAGATGAAATGTGGAAATAAATTTATTACTCTATTTCATAGATGACTAAAATATATCGACCATGTTACCCTGTTCCTCATTCATATTAATAGAAACCAAGTGCTGCAGGAAGACAGAAGACAGAACCAATGTGTTGGTCTGTGAAGGGCAGTGAAGGTTCTGTGGATGAGGTGACAATTGGAGCTGAATTTTGAACTCAGTGATGTGTGTTTACTTCATGTTTGAAATAGACAGACAGCCAAAAATGCCTCATGCTATGCTTCTGGAAGGGTGCAAAAGGACAGCCTCTTTTGCAATTGCTTAATAACTTTTATAGAAACTGTGTTTTAGTTTAACAGTTTCATTTATTTAGATGAAATTCTTATTGTTAAGTGGACTTACGTTTTTAGTTGAGAAAAAAATATTGTATGGGATGTTAATATCCTTATCACAGGGTTAAAAATTTAATCAGATTTTAATTGATCCCAAATTAACCTCAGTTAGGGCATCATCATTGTCAAGATTTTAATATCTTTATTGCTGAGCTGAATGCTTATTACTGTCGTCAGCAGTGAAAAAATAATGCTAAAATGAATGGGATGAAATAGTTGGATATAAATTTATATTTACTTGAGATATGCATAATTGTAAGTTTTAATTCTCCTGTAGAGCCAGGCCTGTGGTCAATACACCATGAATGTTTGCTGTCCATTAACCTCCAGGCTCCTGCTGGATTGTCAGCTGCCCACTTTGTTGCCACCACCCACTTCTAAGGACATCTCTTCTAAGCTGCTCCCCTTCTTTGCCTCTGCCTCCCCCCTCCCCCTAACCCTGTTCCCCCTGACCACTGAAGGCCTATTCCTTGTATTCATATACTTGGTTCTGTTTTGCTTGTTGTTAGTTTTGCTCATTATTGTCCCATAATGGGTGAGATCATATGATATTTGTCCTTCACTGACTGGCTTATTTCACTAAGCATAATACTCTCCAGTTCCATCCATGTTGTTGCAAAGGGTACAAGTTCCT